>BMAW01055584.1:648486-740271 GCA_019974015.1 Nephila pilipes
TTTTTTTTTTTTTTTTTAGTTCTAAAATTTTCAATGGATTTGCGGTTTTACCTTAGTAGAATGTTACTTTATTCATTTTAACATGTTAAAGTATAAGTAATTTAATTTTATGCATATGTAATGCATTTATGACACTATTATTTTTATTTCTAGAGGAGGCGGCAAAGTTAAGAATAGCAGAAAGTCATGCTATGCCACTGATGGTAATAAAAACATGTTTAAAGAAATTAAAGGAAACTAGAACTATACAACATACCAAGCCCAGCAGCAATGACAGGAACAGGTAAATTAAAGTAATAGCATACATAGGACACAAGTAGAAAGTCTGAATAGCTACGGTGAGTTGGCAAAAACAATACAGGATATTGACTGGATATACTGCCAATCTAAAAAAAAAAAAATTTTTTTTTTTTTTAACCAATGAAACAGTTTTGTGAAAGACAGTTATAAGAAAAAACCTTTTTCAGCTCAAGATGGGGAAAAAAAAAGATAAAAAATAAGCCATAACAATTTCAAATGATATAACTAATTTTAAACAGATTATGAAAATGCTTTAATTTTTTTTTTTTTATCCAAGTAAATGTAAAATTGATTTTATTATACACTAAATTTGTTTTTATACTGACAATTAAGGGGAGAACCCTATAGATATTTTTTTATACATACACATAAATATACAGATAATCTATATATATATATATATATATATATATATATATATATATATATATATATATATATATATATATATATATATATATATATATATATATATATATATATATATATATAGAACATAATATTTTTTAATCCATTAAATAATTAAAAAAAAAGATAAAGGGTTAAATAAAAAAAAGACATTATTTTTTAATCAAGTACCTAATATGATTAAATAAAAAATTGTGAATTTTGCATTCCCATGTAAACATGGTTTTTTCCCCTCTGAAAATTATAAAATTAGATTTTTGTAGTTTAGGCATTTGACAAAACAAATACTGTTTATAAGATATTTAGTTTAATTTTTGCTCTTTTAGTTAGTAATGAAACACAAATCAGCTCATAAAATAATTATTAAATTATGAGAAAAATATTACATAACTAATGTTCAAATATTAAGTAATATAAAATGATTTTAAAGGAAAAAGTAGAATAAATGTTTTTTGGATTTTCAATTTTAACTTAAATATTAACAATAAAAATAAGGCTATTTTTTAAGATGAGAAATAATTCAATAAATGTACCTTTTCCACTCCTTTTTTGTTAACCAAAATTCTCCCATAAACACTCTTCATAAATTTAGAAAGAACATATCCAAAAAACCTGATCACTCGAAATTGAAAATTGTGGGCCATTTCATCCATGATGTTCTTGGCTTCTTCTTCAGTTTCTTCTTCGGTACATCCATTTTCTTCACTGATCTAATGAAATAACATTTTAAAATGAGCAAATAAAATCTTATAAACAAATGAAAAAGCAGGAATCAAAACATGCAAGTTTTGACTTCTGTATTTTTAAAACTGAAAAGCTACTTTAACCACATCAAAAATTATAATTTAATATTCATAATCCAAAATTATTTTTAAAGCTTTAACAGGGTCATGCTGAAACAAATATGTATACAACCAAGAACAAAATTATTCATGAATAATGAAGCATCCAAAACAATGACAATAAAATATTCCAATGCAAGCGATGATTATATTCCATTTAAAAAAATCTTGAATAGCTTAATTATACTTCACAAAAAAATTTGCTAAACATGTATAGAATATTGATTAAAAATAAGTTGTTTAAAATAATCATCCAGATTCTAAACATTTCCAATGTTTACAATCCTTCCTAGCGATATATTTTAAGCAATTTATCTCCTTTTAAAATGATTTCCTTGCACAGGTTCATTCTAGATATAAAATAATACAGAAGAAGAAGGTCCCTTTTAACTCAGAAAAAGAAAGATATATTTGAATAAAGTTTTAGAATAATTAATATTTTCAAACGACCATTGTTGTCTTGAATATTTTACTTTTGTTTTATCTGTAAAAATTTAGCAAAACTTTGAAATTACACACGACAAAGCTTTAAAAAAAAAAAAAAAGACTAATATTAACATACTTAGTTTTCATAAAATACAAACACATGTGCAAATAATATTATAAATAAGCCGAAATAAAACATTAGAGCAAACATGTACAGCATTTTCACCCAACAAAAATTTAAAATATTATGAAAATGCATATAATTTTTTAATCAAGATTATAAATGAATTCAAATTGAAGCTTACATTATATATAGAGAGAGATTCAATACAATACACTCCAAAATAATATAATAAAAAGCAACAAGAAATTTTTCTTAATTTAATATGATTTATTCATTTCAACAAGAAACAAACAAAAAAAAAAATCCTTTGTAAAAGACTCACAATTTGATTTGATGTAACTTTTTAAAATAAATTTTCCTGCAGATAAAAATGTTTTTAAAACAGAAACAATGGTGGTTTGAAGTAAGTTGAATATTCATTCACTTTAAAGTTAATAGATAAGTCATTATTTATACACATACTCATTCTTTCAATTTCATGATTTTATCAGAAGTAACAATCAATAAATCATGTTACATATACTTACACATATTGATTTGAATGTTTTATGGATCAAAGTAAGTATCAAATAAATTCAGTAAAATAAATTAACATTTTTCAGCGATGCAATTTATAAATAAAAATTTAAAAGTTATCTTACATTTGTTCAGTTTAAATCATGTCATGATCAACAAATTTGCAAACAATTAATAAATAATACAATAGTTAAAAAATTGGTACCTTTTAATTTCTCTGGTGCAGGTGATAAAGACATCAAAAAATGATAAAACTAATGTCAAACACCATCGGTTGTATTCAATGTAAGTCAATAGCTCATATACACTTTTTTTTTTATTTGTATATTGCGAGTTGTAGAGAATCTCGACGAGATTTACGTCGACGAAATGGAAAAATACCAAAAACTTTATATTATTTTTAAAGAAACAAACAGTTAATGAAAAGCTTCTGAATATTGGAAGATCATTTTCAAGATTAAAATCAAACTTTCTTTTGTTATTTCAATTTCTAAATAATTGCAACACCAACATTTTTTTAATGTGAAAAAAGTAAGATAACTATTGAACAATAAATATTTCTAGCTTTTTAAAGAGAAATCAATAATTAACAATCATGTTTGGTAGTAGCCATTGTTAAATAATAAAACAAATCTAAAATTATAACCTAGCTATAAAATAATAATGTAAAATAGATTTTTCATTCATAAAAAATAAAGGTACATATTATTGCAAAAGTAATATGGAGATGAAATGTGAAAAAATGTCATTGGAGAAAAAGCCTTTTCCAAGTACTAAGACATGTTACAAATAAATTCTTTTATAAACATTTCTATTGCAATTTCATAATTTAACAATATTGTAAACTTTGTGCTCCCCCCTTTCCTCCCAATAAGGAGCCAAAACCTGACAACATTATCTTTTCTTTGGTGTTTGGTCATGGTAAAGTATTTATTGGTCAATAAATTCTTGAGCAAGCAATTTTTTTAAAAATATTTAGCCTGAGTTCCTTTGTAACCTGAAATTTTTTTTATAGTATATAGAAATATAGACAAATATAGAAATTTATTATTTCACATAAAAATGATGTATTTATTTAACTTTTAAAAAGGAGAAATATTTATCACAAATAAAAAACATTATCGAATAAATTCTAATCAAAAGCAGTATAACACTAAATTTTTAGTAAGTCAAAAAAATCTAATATTTTTGAAATTTAAAGACTACTATCAGTATGATTGCAAGATACATGTAGATGATTGCTAGTTTTGTTCATAAGAATGAAACAATTGGCATAAATTCAAAAATCTGATATGGATTCAGTAACATAGACAAATTTATAGTCATAACCATTAATTCAAAATTGATTTAAATATTTTAATACACTGAAAAAAAAAAAAGTTACATTCATTAAAGTAGTTTTTAAAATATATTTTATTTCCATGGTTATGAAATAGTTAATAAAACAAATCCAGCATAATTCAATAAAATTCTGTGAAAAGGAAACATTTCAAAGCGAACACTTTTAATTCAAATTTCAGGAGATAAATCGCATTAACAAAAAAAAAAGTAACAGAAAAGACTTGTGTTATACATTTTCTTTCACACACTAATTCAAAAAAATAGATAATATTCAATTCAAGAATTTAAAGGATTTCATAAAAGAACATTTTTTGCTATACAAATGTCAAGAACCAAGATCCTTTCAAATAATGATTTAAAACTCAGTTTGGTTATACTGCATATTATATAAGTATATAAACACTTTTTCACAAAAATCCAATGAACAGAGCAACTTACTTGTTTTATAATTGCCTTTATCTTGTTACTGGATAATACATGCTTTTTAATTTGTTCAGGAGTTCGTTTTAAAGAATATCGACATGGAGGTACATTCCAAGATTTTAATGCCCAACCAATATCACTAGTTTGACGTCGGTCATTTAAGATGTCAATAAAGTTATCATCCACCGGTGAACACATACTTGAACTTATGCCAATTTTTTAATTGTTCGCAAATTACATCTAAATAAAAAAAAAGTCATTTTTTTAGAACATCCAAATATATTTATTTCAAGTAGCATACATTTTAAATGCTCATTAACTTATGAAGAATAGCAACAAAGCATACACAGTTTACAATCGAAGCATATTCGGAAAATGAAACGAAATTCATATATATCAGTAGTCCTCAAAAAAAAATATTAAAATTAAAAGTTACTTGTTGACGATGTAGTATTAAAATAAAACTTATTCGAAATTCATAAATAAATGCAAAACTTACGTTTTCGTAGAATGAGTTAAAGAAAGAGCAGAAATATTGACATACAGTACTCGATAGTATGATTTTTTATCCTGTCACTGTTCCCTTTTTTCTGCTAACACTGTAAAACAGGCGTGATCTAACCAATTTCGATTGAAACTGTACCTTATCTACCGGCATTGAATGACATGTTCTTAACCTCCTTGTTTCTTATTTTTAAGGATGAGCTTGAGGTGAGCTTTCCTAGGGTTACTATACTATCCAAAAGACGCAGCTATATTTCGCCAAGGAGGTCACTATGATTAATTAATAAAGCTTTCCGTGTTCTGTGGTTTACTCTACCTTTACAAAAACCAAAATAATTACCAATATTACATATCTATATTAATATTTTGATTCGAATCAAACATTGTTTAAAATGGAAGAATTTCGTAAAACTGATGTAAAAGACGATACGCAGCCAAATAATATAAACGAAATCTACCGTATTGTCTTGTGATTGGATGTTCAAAACACGCCACAATCCGATGGACTAATTGAATAATCGGGGGGAAAAGAGAGTTAAAATACCAGTGTTAAATGGTTACATTATCATAATACTGGAGAGACAAAAATAAAAACATTTGAGACGTTAAAAATTGGAAGCGAATTAATTTTTTGAATTCTAAATCTTTCGCATATTTGTATGTCGATATTTTATTTTGAATTGATCAGGCTCTTGAGGCCATAATGACTTAATGTGTAATATCCACCGCAACCTTCGCAAAAAAAAAAAAAAAAAAAAAAAAAAAAATCACAAAATTGGATTGAAGTACGCACATATATGCTGTCCCTAAAAGTTTTTCTGAAAACTTGTTCAAAATTTATGTAGCACATAATTTACATGGTGTTTTACGAAAAAAAAAAAAAATCTTCATGAACCAAAAGACCTGGTTGTGAGGTCCAATACAATATTTAAAATGCAAATGATGATGAAATTCATTCGTAAGTTCATAATGATTGTTTTACCTTTTATCATTTAATATATGTGCTTCGGTAAATGTGATAAATTGGTGATTATGTATAATTACCGATGATTATTCATAATCACCACTAAACTTGATAAATGTGATAAATTATTGAATATTTATCATACTTGCCAGTTAGTTTGGGATTTTATCCCTAACTAGAAAAGGGGAATGTAATAAAAATCCATAAAATTTTCCAAAATTTATGAAATCAGATGTACATACTGTACGCTGTTGATGTAAGATGCGCGTGATTTCAGAAGTATTTCTAATTTCGTGCTGGATAGATGTTTTTTTTAAATAAAATATTGAATAATGGACGATAAGAATGAGCGTTTTAATTACAAGTTATTAAATGTTTTGGACACTAAGAAAGCAAACAGCAGTTTTCTGAGGAAAGAAAGATACGACAACTTGTTAATATAAGTGAATAATAGTAAATACAAAAGTAGCGGAGGAAAATCGGAAGATTATCAAAGACTAAATAGATACGACGTAATTAAAGTAAACAATGTTGAAAAACTTATTTTATCCATAAGTAAAAATAGCTCTAATATAAGACTTTATATGTACATTGGAGAACTTTTTACCAGAATTCATGAAGCCATACCATAATCATGGCGTTCTTCTAATTCTCCTGAACGAAAGTTTTAATGTTATTTGAAAATATTATTTTTTTCATTAAGATATCGTTACTCTACAAAATAATCTGAATATATTTTACATTCCCCATAACGAGTTGGGGATTTTATAAATTTATCGGTAAATGTGATTAATATTCAATAACTTATCACATTTACCAAGCTTAGTGTTAATTATGAATAATCGCCGGATTCGTCACCTTCACTGTTATTCCATACTAATTTTACAAAAAAAAAAAAAAAAAATCAATTTTAGGGTATTCTTAGTACAATTTTTTTAAAAATTATACATATAATCTTGTTTCTTTTCAATAAATTTAAGGTAACTTATTTTTTCCAGATAAAGTTTATTTTATCAGAGGATCCATTTTTTATAATTCCACTTTTGGATGATTATAGACAGAATCCGGACGGACGGATTACACTAGCAAATATTTTCATATGGTAAAATGTCAGCAAATTACAAACAACTTACTCGATGAAGCAAAATGTCTTCAAATTATTTTGTTATGAAAATGGTTCCCAAATTTTTTTTGACTCTCAGGGCCCTTTGAACAAGGTTTCCCCATTTCGTCCTACCTTAAACCAAATCGTGACTAACTATATGTAAAAAATATAAATAAATAAAACAAGAAAACCACCAGAAAAAAAAATTGTAATGGAGATGTAATGAACTTCTCAAACAATTGTATTATGAAACAAATTCGTTATTGAAAAACAACTATGAAAACTTTTGCAATATTCCGCGGCGGCCCTATAAAGATGGAACGAATTTTGGAGACCACTGCCTTATGATGTACTTGTGAGGACAGCATTAGTTGAGTTTTTCCTCACTAGATGGCTGCACGAGTATCGCCATACTTGGTTGTAGACAGTTAAGAAAGTGATCAAAAATATTTCCAAATTAATATTAATTTGTTATTGTATAGTAATAAATACAATGGATACACAACAGTAATGTAAATAATCATTGTTAATTCCTAAACTTCAGTTAATTATATTTCTTTATTTTTGTATATTAATATTTTTGGTTAAATTATGATCATGCTTTTAACTGTAAAACGAACTGTAATATCTGGATAAAAAACGTGGTAATTGAACCACTTTGCTCGTATCTTTCTAACATGTTGCCGTGTATCTGATCGCGTGCAAATAAAATTCCATAATGATCCGAAACTGGTCAAGGAGCAATCTCAATTTCTTTTTTTACATCACGCAACCTAATTAAATTAATTCTATGCTATATTCACTATCGGAAGTCACAAAAACCCTGACCAATAGGAAAGAATAGACTTCTTCCAAAAAACTGTAGAACATTCTAACACGATAAAATCGTAATGTTTAGTCTTGAAATTTTTCCTGTACACGCAATTTATACATATAAAATAATCAGCTTGTGCAAAGCTGTTTAAAATAATCTTTATAATTTTAAATTTACGAAATATACTAGCATCCTTGCTTCAAGAATTTTTGCAACTGTGGAAATAGTTTGTATTTTACATATAGATGACACCATATGTATCAGTCTTCATTTTTAGAGTTGTGTTAAGCAATTGACAGCAAAATACAGAAGAAAAATATAAAAATATGCATTTCGAAAATATTGTTTTAAGTATAACAATAAATAATGCTTTTGTTAACTTTTGGCATGTGTTCATAATTTTTAAGAAATGATTTCATTAAATTATTTTAATATATTAAAAGCAGTATCTGAAAATTGCTAAGATTTTAAGTACTTCTAGTAATTCATTCAATAAGACTTGAATATTAAACATAAAATGTATATATAATGATCTAACATAAAACTAATTTAATTTCCTAATTTTTCCCATTCTGTATTTCAAAGGTAAAGAGTTCATTACTATTTCCTGCACCAATTCCAAATTATCCTTTTATTCATTAGATCACACGTTCATAAAATCTGTTTAATTCGCTTTCCTATAGTTGTGAATCTGTCAGAGATAACTGATAGACATCAGGGAAATTCCCTTAAAATACCTTCATCTAATATCACGTAAGTACAACGTGACTTGAAAATATTCCTAGAAAATTCTCATTTTAAAGTTAACATGCACGGTGAAAACGCTCCTTCCACTGATATGCTCTTCTACTGCAAACGAAAAGGTAGAGCTGTGCCTCCAACCATATGGATACTATGTCGTCTCTCCCTCTCTCAACTGAAACAGAATAAACAACCACGAAATTTAAAATTCGTCACCTCATTTATTTTAATTAATTAATTTCTAAATCATTATATATATATATATATATATATATATATATATATATATATGTATATAAGTTGTTTAAATGGTTTTGATCTGGTTTTCTAATTATTAATTTCAGATGATGGTAGTTGTCTTTACAAATTTTGAATACCATTTATATATCGTGTCTTTGATAATTTTACATTTTACATTAATTAAATATTTTTTAGATTTTATGTCTAATATTTTTTAGATTATTATTATTATTATTATTTTTTTTTTTTTTTTGGTTTTATGGGAATTTTGGTTTGGAAAATGTTTATTTATTTATATTTTTGCTTTCTCTGTTTCTTTGAATTTGATTTATTGCTACTGTATTTATACTTCCTTCTCTTTTCTATGGTTGATTTTCTAAATTTGCTGATTTTAGGTTTGTTATTATACTTTATTTTTATGTAATTCACTGAAGTTTGATGGTTAGATCAGTAATATCGTTATAAACACACATTATTCCATTCCAAAGTATGGAACATTTGCATTATTTCCATTATTCTAAGTTTTGCTATTCTTTCACTTAGCTTTCTCTCACAATTTTTCAGTTTCCTTATTGATTTTTGTATTAAATTAAATTTTAATTTTAGTATATTTAATTGATTATAATTTTTTTTAATGAGTTATATAAATAATTTTACTTAGTTTTTTTATTGATTCCTTTAAATATGTAGTTTTTAGACATTAATTTATGAATTCCTAATTGATATGTTGAATTTGTTTATATCTATTATTTTTTGAACCATAAATGTGATTATATATATATATATATATATATGTAATGATTTAACTTAATTCATATTAATTTCTCATAATAATTAAATTTCCTAATTTTTCCCATTCTCTCTTTTAAAAGTAAAGCGTTCATCCTCATTTCCTGATACCGTTCCTTTTTAACTTTAATTTATGCAATCACGCGTTCTTAAAAATTAGTTAACAATGCTACCAGACCTTAGGTCTACAGTTAGATTCCCTCGAATTTCTTCCATTCATACCACATATTCTATGACGTTAATTGTGAAAGATCCCTGCTATATAACCAAAAACACAGCGAAACGCTCTCTCTTGTTTTTACACACCTGCTCTCATAATCTGTATCAAATGGCGGAGTTTTAACTCCTGCCGTGTGGAAAGGTCTATCTCTCCGCTACAATGAAATAAATTATTATATATGAAATTGGCTTGGACTGTTTTATAAACATAATTAAATATTAAATAGTTCTAATTTAAAATAAGTAAAAGAAAGGTATAACTTTAACATTATATATATATATATATGTATAGAGAGAGAGAGAGAGAGAGAGAGAGAGACTCACATAAACTAACCTGATTATATGGAACGCAATATTTTTTTTTTTTGCTTGTTATTTTGAATAAAACGATCTTTTTGCATATTTATTTGATATTAATCCCGTGAAATTATAATAAACATCTCCTTTGAGTCTAATACTGTTCTGATACGTAGAAAGAATTTATACAATATGAATATTTCATTTGGTAAACGAGCTGCTCACATATTTCAGATACAAATGACATCGAAAATTATCATTGTAGAACACATATCAAGAATATAATCAAGTACAGTTCAGGTTTTAAAACATTATACTCATTTTTGTAAAGCAAATGGTTCTTTTATAACAGATACTTTGTGATCAACACATTCCGTTTTAATAAAGTTACTATTTTCGAATGTAACGAAAATATGACAAAAATTCAATTGGTATCAATTAAATAATTGTATGCATTGATTAGTTTCAAAATCAGCTTCCAACAAATATACAATACCAATAGTCATCCGTAAGCAATTCAAGCCCTGGTTTAAGATCAAAATTTTAATTCAACAGAAAACTCGGACAATCTTTGAATAATTTAAAAAATCAGAGAATGAACTTGAACACAAAGAAGCTCTTTGGTATTAAGAAACACTACACTCTTTTAAAAAAAGAAATTTTTTTAAAAATGAATAATTGAGCATTCTGAAATACGATCACAAATTTCTTGTAAAAAATCGTATTTAAAAGGAATACAAGTGTTAACTACAAAATAAGTACCACGATGAGACTCCAAAAATATCCAATAATTTTAATTAAAGAAAAGAAAAAAGAAAGTAAGAAAAAGAAGAAAAAAAAATGGAAGTAAAAAAATAAATTAAATAAAAAAAAAAACTTAAAAAATTAAAAAGATGGGGGGGGGGGAGAAAAATCAAAAAAGAAGAGCAAGAATGTAGAAAAATGAAAAGAAAATGAGAAAGCAGAAAAATAAAGGAGAATAAAAAATAATGAATAAAAAAGTAAAATAATAAATATAAATAAGCTACTTCAAGCAATCAGGCGGATCCTTTTTTTTTTTTTTTTAATTTCTCAACACTCAATTATTCTACGAAACATTCATGCGGGCTTTCATAGCAAAGCTTTAATTCGATAATCGATATGCCCACGACGAATATACAACAGGATAATAATCTGCGAATAATTCAACCAGTACACGAGGAATATCTAAATTCACGAGACTGTTTGAAATATCTTTGAGTTTTTTAAAAACAAACATAATGTATCTGAATATAAACTAAGAAACTCTATCGCATTAATGGATCATATTATGTTCTGAATGAAAAAAAAAAAAGATGGCATCTGAAAAAATCAATAATAAAAGTATTTTAAAATATGACTACAATTTCAGAAAAAGAAATAATAATAACTTTAAAAGGAATAAGAAAAATCGAAAATCACAAAAATAAAATGAAAAAGGAGAGAATAGAAAAATGTATAAGAATATGAAAAGGGGGAAAATGAGAAAGGAAGAATAAGAAAGAAGAGAAATAAGAGGAAATTTAGAAAACAGAAATATAAGAAAGATAGAAAAGAGGCTACTTTAACGAATCCGGCAGAAACTTTTCTCTACTTCTGAAACCTTTTGGTAAGCTACGAAATGCTAATCAATGTGCCCAAAATGGTTATACAATGCTATCAGTGAACTATTTCAAGTGGTACATAAAATATCTAAATTCATCAGACTACTTGGAAAGACTTTGAATTCTTTAAAAACTCAAGTAGTATCTGATTATAAATAAGCCATTCCTTGATATTAAGAAACACACAAATCTTCTAAATAAACAAAGAATCACAAAATAAATAATGAAAACTTCCACACACA
Organism: Nephila pilipes; assembly: GCA_019974015.1. Taxonomy (NCBI): domain Eukaryota; kingdom Metazoa; phylum Arthropoda; class Arachnida; order Araneae; family Nephilidae; genus Nephila; species Nephila pilipes. Next base: position 660,404 of record BMAW01055584.1, read on the forward strand.
GTCGCAATTTTCAAATAAAGTCGAATTATCCCCAAAAAGGAATGTGAATTAAGAATACTATATAAGCAGTTTATTGGAACAGATAAAATTCAATAAAAACCTGATTATGCAAAAGTTTTGAGAGAGAAATAATTGCTAATTAATACTTCCCTTTCTGCCTCCAAGTCGTTCCTTTTTGAAGAAACACATCTTCGAAAATATAGATCCAAAGAAAAAAAAGGCATTTTCAAACTTCATTTTTATTAAAGAAATTTCCAAATGATTCTATTGCAATAGATGCAAGTGATTGAAAATGCTTATTATCATACCAAATACCCAATTTCTTAAGTTCAATGAAATTAAAATAGTATCAATAAGGAATAATTCCCAGTTGTGAATCTAAACACTAAATATGAAATGATTTGGTACTATAAAACTATTTTCACCTCCCGCCTTCTAAAATGAAGAAATTAAATTATTCTAAATATCGAGCACATACTTAAAAATCACCGCAACATTTGAAATGTGAAGCAGGATCGAAGAAATATTTCCCAGGTCAAGTTATTATATTGATGACAAAATTTGACGAAACAGAATGCACGCATAAACCTAGAATGAGAACAAGTGCTAAACGTATTGACATAAAATTAACAAGAGCTATGCACATGGGTATAAAATTCTGAACGGTAGATTAACAAACATTGATTCAGTTTGTAAACATAAATATGCACAGTGGACATGTACTCATAAAAGGACAAGCGTGTGAAAATGTACTTAGATTGTGAATGGCCAAGCAAGAGGAATTGCACTGAGGAACTGATAAGTGTGTAGAATTGTATTTATAATTGTACAAGCTTGTGGAGCGGTCTCGTGAATGGGCACCCATGGGAAATTGCTCGGACGAAAAGTAACTGAGGAAGGGACAAGTGTGTAGAATTGTAATTATGAATAGACAAAAGTGTGGAAATATATAAATCACACTTTTGATACAGGAACCATACGAAAATGTATTTTTATATATGCACAAGCTTGTAGAACGGTCTCGTGAATGCGCACATATGTGGAAAAGCAATGATGAACGGTCAAGAATGTGAAAATGTATTTATGAATGTTTACGAATGTGTAAATGCGCTTATGATTGGTCAAGTATGTGGAAATGCTCTTACATTTTTGAATGGGCAAGCGAGAAGAAATGCACTGGGGAAGGAACAAGCATGTGGATATGTACTCATGAATGGAGAAGCGTGTGGAAATGTACTTACACCCATAATTGGTCAAGAATTTGGAAATGTATTCAGAAATGGACAAGCATGTGAAATTGATCACGAGAATGGACAAGCATACGGAAATGTACTCATGAATAGGCAACCATGCGGAAAATTATTCTCGCATATGAATGAGCAAAGAAGTAGAGAGGAAGGGACAAACCTGTAACGTACTCATCAATATGCAAGTATGTAGATGTTATATATTCATATTTAAGAATAGACGAGCATGAGTTAAATGACTTTACACTTATGAATTGGCCAGAATGTGGAGATATATTTTAATTTTTCAAATTTGTTTTGCAGGAAGATGAGTGCAAATATTAAAATTGGTGGAAGCTGAAAAAAAGTAAGGTAAATGAATTAAGTTAAAACCCAAGATTCAAAGCAGAAACACAAATCTAATTAATAAATACGCTTTAAAACCAATGTAAAAGAAATTAAATGTATGTGCAAGAGCGCAATAGAAATAAATTGTCTTTCAACGTGTTCAAAAAATCTTTGAATATAAAGATGCAGAAACATGTACATAAATTAATGAACTAGAAAAACATAAATAAATAATGATAAGAGTTAATAGATACATATTCACATTGTATCAAATCCGTATATTTGTACTCATACACAAAAACCCTTAAGTATATTTGATCATTTATGCATAAGCGCATTTACAGAAATTTCCAAATTTACATAAACTGCTAATTATAAAATATTCAAAATACACAATAAAAGAAACATTCGAACACGAAAAATTCATAATCGCACCTACCTATTGAGATAGACAAAGACGCAAGTTAGAAGTTTCGCATGTCTTCTAGCAATAAAGAGAAACATTAATCTTTGAACAGAAAAGAATTCTGGAAGAAAAAAAATATTTTTGAACTGTAACTTGTTTTCCTTTTTATTTTAATCAGTATTATGCTTTCGGATTAACTTTTCTAAATTATTATTTTTCCTGAAATTATTGTAAATTTCATCTGAGATCAAGCAAATATTCTTATATTAACCCCTTTAAATCTTTTTTCAACATATTTAGTGGTATGTCTTTCTTATTTATGAATGTTTCGTTAATTTCTTGCATTTCAGTTATTTTTCCCACGAGTATGTATTTGTAATTAACAGGATACCATAGATTTACGTGAATAAACCCAACATTTTTGAAATATTTTTAATTAAATTAAGGGTGGGCGACAAATATAGAACGTTTTTTCTCTCTTTAGTTAATATAAGTTAAGTTTATCAGAAAAATAATTATAAATGAAATAACCATTCGTTTTATGAAAATGAGTTGTCTTATTTTCGAAAGCGTTTATATTACTGGTTTGTTGAGTCGTCGCCAAAACATAAACACTTATGTTGGCAAAATATGCACCCAACTAACGGAAAAGTACTTAAAATATACATTAGAAATAATTTTAGAATACCGTAAATAATGCGCTCAAAAAATCACAATGTTAGAGCAATATTACTTTAATCTACTAACTTACATTTTGGGTGCTTTAAATGCAATCATTCCTCAAAAAGGAAAAAAAAAAAAAAATATGTCATATGAATTCTTTAAAGCAATCCCGTGTCAGAATCCAAGGATTTGAATCATTTTTAAAATTCACAATCGCTCATTGGAATATCTGGATGCATATAATCACATTCAAAACTTTCCTTATTTGAAATTATGTCCCTTTCATTCACAAAATCTGTTTACATTACAATAAATGTTTTTTTTTCATTTCGGCTTATAAAATGAATTTGAAACAGACTTTTGAAAAAAAAATGGCATTCTCTGTTTATCTTCAGACATATACGGTACTCGAATCCCAAATCAGAAACGTTAACCACATACGCGTCTTTATGTATAGAGATAATAGATTAATAACGAAACAAAATAGTTAATGAGTTATAATAAATTGAGGTAATTTTTTCTCTTAACATTGAATTAGTCAAAAATGGTTCCGCATTGGGGTGGCAGAATTTACTATAATTTCAAAACAAATCATCATTGCATTTGGTGAGCACAAATTCCTAACCACGGGGATTTTATGCTCATAAAATAGACAATGGCTTCTTAAAGGGCTCTTCAGAAATGAAACTAATTAATGAGTTTTTGAATGGTTGTCGGGAGAGAAAAATATATCAGATAAGTTAGAGATCTTTATCCGAATTAAGTAACTCAAAATTTTAAGGGGAATCTTGAAAAAGTCACTTCAAAGCTATAGTAGTGGTTTATAGTTAAACTTTGAAGTTTTGCGCCTCCACTCCTGCACTTAAAAATTTCGAACGATCCACAATCATGCATGAAATTTTTTTAAATTTCTAATTTAGTTTTTAAATTCTAATTTCTTTAATTTTAAAACGTTTTTCTGAATTTCACTTGGTGTGTGTGTGTGTGTGTGTTTGTGTGAGTGTGTGTGTGTGTGTGTTTGTGTGAGTGTGTGTGTGTGTCATCAAATTTTCGATCGTTAATTTAACCAACTTCCCATCAAGCTAGAGCTTTGAAATTTTGAGAATCGTTCGTACTCGCCTAACAATGCAATATTTAGACGTTTGCGACAAGTTTTAACTCATATTTTCTTTAATAATGCAGTTTAGCCCAAACACTTGGCGCGATTTCAAAAATTGGCACCAAACTTGGCGATTTTTTTTTTTTTTTTTTTTTGGCTGAGCGTTAAATCAGTGAAACTGAACAGGGTAGCCACATTTGGCAAAATACTGCCAAATAATTCTTGTCGCCAAGGGTAAACCTTTTCTGAATTCTGGTTCCCATTTTTTTTAATAAAATGACTTACAAACTTTCAAATGCATGTTTTGATTTTATGAGTATTATGAATTTCTTAATATGCTCACAAATGTATCTTTTTAAGTAAATTTTAAAGTTAAAAATAACTAACAGTTTTAACTAATATTTCAATAATTTTCTTTAATATACTTTGCTACCATATAAAAACGTTATTTTTAAAAACGTTGGTTTTTTTATCGAATTATTTAATATAAACTTCACCTGATATATTAAAATGAAATACTCATAATTTGTATATCCTTGCGTAAAAATATAATCTTATCTTAAAATATAAATAAAATCACTTCTCTTGTAATAATTACTTAAATAAATACCAACCTTAGTTGAATAAACTAATAAAATACGATTTTATAATGTTCTTCCAGTGTGCACACTTTTGATGAAACATAAGCAACTGATTGTACTAGACAAGTGTTTTCACACCAGTAAGCAATGGTGCTGAGACATTCGCCTGTGTTGCGCAAGACGTTACGTATTATGTGCTAGCGGTAATATTTTGATTCTGAAATATGCTGAAACTGCGATGTAACACCGCTATAATAATACAAGAAGTGGCATTTTTATTTTAAAACGTTTTTCTGAATTTCACTTGATGTGTGTGTGTGAGTGTGTGTGTGTGTCATCAAATTTTCGATCGTTAATTTAACCCACTTCCCATCAAGCTAGAGCTTTGAAATTTTGGGAATCGTTCGTACTCGCCTAACAATGCAATATTTAGACGTTTGCGACAAGTTTTAACTCATATTTCAATAATTTTAATAAGTCAAAATATTCTTTCCTCTCGGCGCTTTTAGGATTGACGAAAAAATTTCTTTCCCCTTCTGGGAACACCGGGCACTCCCCACGCCTCATGAGGCATCGTAAAATTTTTGTACTCACAAAGGGGAGATATATCTCCTCTTTACTATCTCCGAGATAGTAAGGGTTGCTGACTTTTAGTCAGTAATCAATCGCAAGAAAGAAAGTTTCCAATATTTGGCGCCATGTCATATCACAATAATTTTTTCTGAATTCTGGTTCCCAGTTTTAATAGAATGACTTACAAACTTTCAAATGCCTGTTTTGATTTTTAATTACGAATTTTTTTAATACGTTTACAAATGTGTCTTTTTAAGTAAATTTTAAAGTTAAAAATTATGTTTTCTAGAATTTGATTTCAGAAGTACTAAGAAAGTAGAATTTAAATGATTGGCATGTCGACTCTAAATCATGAAATAGTAAAAATTATTAGATGCATAACTTTTATTTGCTCCATTCGTAATTTTTTAGTAAAGTTCGTTTGTGTTTTATCCACGTTTTTGGGTCTAGAAGAATATGACTAGACAATTATACTCAAATTAGCCTCACCTCACCTCCACGCTGTTAGATCTGGTAATCCAAAAATATTTGGAAACTAAGAAGGAAAGGCTTGTATGTGCTGTAAAGTTTTTCAGTAAAAAATATTCAATAAATGATTGATTAAATTGAAATTATAATTAAATTTTTTTATTTGTTTATCACGTGTTTGTTTTGAATTTAATGTATAATAATTAATATACTTTGTCATTATATAAAAACGTTGGTTTTTATCTCGAATTATTATAATTGCGCAGAAGAGAAAATGTAATAAATTCAATTAAAGATAATAAATAGATAGCGTCTAACTTTCTTTGAATTAAGTGTTCGAGACTCAATATATCGCTTTGAGACCCAAGATCGATATCCACAGTTTAAGAAGCGCTGGCGTTGAGGATAATTGCGCAAAATGAAATAGAGTATAATATTTGGAAATAATAATAACAGCGCGTATAATTTAATTTTTAGCATTGCGAAATATTTCACTTTGGAGGTTACAGCAGGGTTAGAAAAGTAATCGCCAAATTTGATGATATGTTCCACAACTGTAAGAAATCGTGTAAGATGAAAAAATTCTAAATATTTTCCTAAAATACCATGCAAAAAAAAGTAATAATGAAATCCATATTACATATTTAAAAAAAAAAATTCATTTTTATTTCAAAAAAAGATTAAAATTAGTGTACAGTGAGACTTCAGCTCATTAAAATACATACAACATGTAAAAATTCAAATTGAAATTAGGAATAAAACTACTAACAACTATTCATCGCTACTTGATAACAAGCTTGCACATTTATTATGAACAGGATCAAAAGTGCTATCATCAATAGAATCGTCAGATATGTCTAGGACAATTGTTGGCTTTGATTCAAACGAAAAGTTTCATTCGTTATTAACAGCCTGTGTCAGCTTTTTGTCTAAAGTCTAAAAAAAGCCCCTAATAAAGTCTGTTATTAGGGGCTTTTTTTTTTTTTTTTTTTTTTTGTTTCTCAAGTTGCTTACATAATTATTGATGTCAGGATTATGAATTAGAAAATGTTGTTCCATACTTATAGAGCAAATTTCAAGCCCTCGCGATTTAAATCAGCCGTTAATAGCTGAACTTCACCTTCGACTTCATCATTATCGACTTCTTTATTATCATAAACTGTCAATAATTCAATCAAATCGTCCTCATCCAAAGGGGGATGTCTAGCATCAATTCTTCGATGACATCCGTTTGTATGTTGTTAAGACCTTCGTCACCTGTTGCATTTGATAGAGTTATAATTTCAGAACACACAGCTGATTTTTGTTCAACAAAGCTTCCCCTTTTGACGCAAGCATTTTTTCCAACAAACATTTAAGGCGGAAGAACGAAATACTGTGTAGAAGTACAACTAAATAGAGATAAAAGTTATTATAAAATTCGGTATTCTCCATAACTTCAGAATACAGAGTGAACAAGCCATGAAGTAGACCAAGTCATTCACGCATGTGTGGGTATAAACGAACCGTCTTCTGATTACACTGTCAAAATTAGAATTAAAAAAAATATTTTGGGATACGTGCTAGAACAAATAATTCGTGTAAAAAAGTATATTAATGAACCTTTCTATTTCAAAATCGCATAAAAAAAAGAGTTGGATGTATATCAAAAATGATTTTGTAAATGAATTGTAGTAAATAGTATTCTAGTGTGAATTTATTTTACGCAGTTTACCAACCACTGCACTCTAAAATAGTATACACCTTTTTTTATTTGATTACACGATTAAACAGGTTCTCAGCTTGAGAAGTGAAGTAAAAATAATCATCGCTTGAAGGAAACAAGATAATTTAACAGCTTAAAGGGAAAAGGTAAGATATATAAGTTTTAACTAAAATAATTCACGATGCTAGAAGTCATCCCAAGTCAAATATCGCTCTACGCTTAATTAAATCCTTGAAAGAAGGTTAATATATACATTCAAAATGATGGAGTTCATATAAATATGCGAAATATGTGATTTAAATTGATAAATGTTAAATTTTTTTATAAAAATACATAAGAGATTTTTAATAAATCTATTAAAAGGTGATCGATTTTGTATAAAAGATCTATGAATGAGTTCTGAGTGAAAAAAAAAAACTACATTCGGTGAGTGTGTAAGAATATTTGGTGGGACGGTACGGAAGGATGGAAAGGAAGGGTCGATATCTCTAAAACAATTTACTTTATTGACAGCTCAGCTACAAATCTACAGAACAATTCAAATAGAAATCTATCCTATCCTCTCTCTCTCTCTCCCTGCTTTCCCCCCTCTCTCTTCAAAGCTTACACTATATGTACACATATCAGTCTTAATTTGCATGTTTCCGTTCTCTTCTTCGGAGGAAGCCCTCTGATACAAATAATTGTTGAGAAGTGAAAACTCTCCAAGAGGACAATTAGTGACAAGGTCGCGAATAGACCCGTCACAAGTGATAAAAACAAAAGAAATTTTTTTTAAAGAAAAAAGAACCAGCAAGCTTTCATACATAAAAATGAACATCGTTTCATTTTTGGTACTTTTATATAAAATGTTTCAGCACTACTGAAGGCAGTAAAAGTTATGCTTTTTTTTCAATATTTTTTTTCCTATGAAATAATAATTTTGATTTTAATTTCGAAATCTGAATACAATAATATTGATCCGTAATACTAACGGTAAGGATATGACGTTTTTAAAGAAATTTCAACATGTTGATATAAATATTTATACTTTGCGTTTCTTATTTTTTGAAAATTAATAAATGAGAAACAAAGTATTTCAAATTAACTTATTTATTTGTTGCCATTTCCTCGGTCAGTGCACCGAATCCGTGATGTTTGGTTGTACACTATTTTCTCTTTACTAACCTCGGGGACTAAATAGTAATTTGAATTGCATAAAATTACAATTTCTTTCCAACCAAAAGGAAACGTGATTAGGTAAATTAGATGAACATAATAAATGAGGTGAATTGAATCAGAGGTACCGATATATAAAAGAAATAGATCTGAAAGAAAGAAAAGACATAGAAGATAACGATAGGCAGGTAAATAATTGTTAAGCGGATTGAAAAATCATAATTAATCTTTTGGATTGAAGCGAATCTTAGTTAAAGTGTCAAGATAAGAATCGGCTGTTTTGGGGATGTGTTTGAATCGGAAAGAGTGATTTGGTAAGCTAAGACTTTATTATATTAACATAAAGTATGATTGGCCGAGTTAAGAAGGATTTGAGAGAGAGCGACCTTATCTATATGTATTCTTTTGAGCAAAAGTGTTCGTTGTCTTGCTCTTACAAATCTTCAATTGAAGTTTTATTGATTCTAGTTGAACTCCAACTGAAAGTTGTATGTAGAATTAATTAATGAAGGAAAACTTCACAAATCAATACAATGAAATCATAATTGTCGTCATTTTTAAGAAATAATAATTAGTACTATAATTCTAACGTGAATAAATATTTTCTTCATTTAAATAAGAATTATATTTTGATTATTTCGAAAGTAATATCAATTATCTGTCTTGCAAAAGTCAGAAAGGGATACTTATGTATTCAGTCTGTGTCGCTAATGAAAAATAGTCGAATCTGTTAGTAAAATGGCCGATTCTAAGATTATATTTACCCCCTCCCCCAATTCCCATTACTTAAAACTAAGGTGATCGATAATAATTAATAGTATTATCGTATACGAAATATTTTACACATAGAATCGTTAATTTTCCATCAGTCAAAAATTCTTCAATGTAAAATAAAAGTATTCAGAAAATTATCATTTAGAATATCCCTCATTTAAATAAAGCAATAAACTGAGGGGTACAGACAATCTATTTCCTCATATGAAATAGTTTACTTAAATTTTTATAATAGCTAATTTCTGGATGAATTAGTTTAGTTTGTATTAACTTCGCACTAGAAGCAACACGAGGGCTATTGGAGACGGACCTCGTTATTTTGAACCGCGGTCAAGTGACGAGGATTACACCTGAGCTGGCATCCACTCTCCTAATGTCCACACCACGCAATCGGGAGGATTTTGGGCCCCGACAGATTTAACGTGCATCACCCCCGGCTACACGGGCCTTTGGCGGCCAAGAATCAAACCCGCGACTGAACGAATCCGAAACCATGACCACTAGGCTACCGCGGCCACTTCTGATGGATAATATAATTCTTAAAATGCCAATTATTTAAATATTTATATGTCACCATGAACATGACCATAAGTTCCGTTTTGAGCGAGACCACTCCAATTTTTGGCAGCCTATTTCAACCTCTAATTGGGAAGTATAAATGTCCCTTTTTCAGAAAGAGGGTAACCCTCTGTACCAATTTTTTGAAAAAAATCGGGGGGGGGGGAAATCATAAATACGAGATACAATACATAATGAATGTATTGATTCAAAAAAGGATTTTTATTAGTTGTATTCAAGATACCGAAGTATTTGAAGGGTGTATTCACATATTCCTTTTATTACATCTCAAAAATTGGCAGAATGGAACACTATGAATGTCATCCGAAAAACTTTGGGTAGAATGTACTTTCTCACCATTTATTTGAATATATTCCGTGCAATTATTGAATATATTGTATATATCTGCCTGACATTAATGTATACGTAGAAAAGGTCTTACGAAATAAATTGAGGACGAGCGACAAAACAGTTACAAGTCGCAGTTCTTCGAGCAAAGTTATTTCAAATTTTGAGAAATCCTGCTAAGAGCTTCATTGAAATCAACAACAAATATACTTTAAAAAAGTAACAGAACACCTTAGAAGAAAATTTTTTGAATTAACCCGAATTTAAATTAACCTTACAAATTCATATTTTATGATCTTATGGAGCTTAAAAATTAGAAAAACACCCATGAAATGTCAAAAGAGAGGGAATTTTATACAAATATAAGCAAAAATTAAGACCTTCCGTAAAACAAGGTAACTCAAGAGAAAACAAATATGCTGACATTTTGTAAATCGAATAATACAGAATTCAACCTTATCTAGAGAATAGATTATTGTTTTGATAATGTAGCCCTTATATAGAAAGCTATGGTAATTCGAGTTCTGAAAATTGAAATTTTCTTTAAAAATCATTGTAACTTTCACTTTATTGTAATATAAAATTTTTTCTTCTGATTATAAAATCTCAAGAATAATATCGTCTATGCATAAGTATTTGAAATATTCATTTATATAATTTCATGTTCATTGTCGCATAACATTTTATGATATTATGTTTTGCAGTTTTGAAAAATATATATAAAAACTCGTTTTTCGAGCCTTTCCAGTAAGAGAAATCCAGGATCAAATAATATATTAACACAGCTGTAACTCCATTCCTAAATAAAATAGAAACAGAATTCGAACAGAGTTTTAAAGATAAAATATTGGATTTTGATATTAGATCAAAAACAAGAAAAAATCGATATTTTGACCAAAAATTGTGTTTCGGAGGGGTGTACTGTCAACCTAAGTAAATTTATTCTTCAGAAAAAATACAAGACCACATAAATTGTTTGTTTTTACGTGTTCTTTCATTCTCGTTCTTTTTATAAACAAATAAAAACTACGAAGAACTATGCGTTATCTTGAATAAACGTGAATAAAAAAAATTTATCATTCTTCCGATGAAAATGAGACATATATACGATTAGTCAACATTCACATTAAATTTCATGAAAGAAAAGAAGACAAAAATTGAAAATAGCGTTTTCTTATACAATTATAAACGGTTAGAAAAATATTTTTAAACACAAACCTGAAAATTTTCCAGCAATAAAGATATAACAATTTTAGACGGTGTATGGAAGAGTCGATCGAATGGCTGATCCCAAAAGTTGGAATGTGTTGATTAGAAAAAAGAACATTCAGAGATCAGCCGAATTATTCGTATTCATACATACATCATTTTTATCTGTATTTAACCAGCGGTGTTAATTTACACATCTTAAGCAAACTGCGAATCCTAAGTCAGCTGAATATGGTACAATTGCAAGCCGATGTGAAGATAGAAAAGATTATGTTGGATTACAGAAGAGCGCGCGATTGGATAGAAGGTTTATGCTTTTGTAGATTCAAGAATTTGGACAAGGAAAATCAGCTTCTTATTTTAGCAAGGAAAAGGAATACTTTAAAATGGTCAATATTCGAAAAAAAAAATCGCATTTGCAGTTTTTGATTTTATTGAATAGAACATTTATTTAGCATTATAAAACTGTTCCTTTGTTTTTATGTCACTTAAAAGCTAAGTTACTAAGGAATTAGTAAAGCACGAACAGCCGAATGTGGGTGTTTAAATAACCGGAAGTCAGTGTTTACATGCCCTTGAAGATATCAAAAAGAATTTAAGTACCATTTTTTTTAAATATAGTATTAATAAGGTTTTGATTTAATACTTAAAATAATTTTGCAGTTTTGAGAATATTTAACAACGCAGAATTTAATCGAATCTGGAGTATAAGTGTGTTAGTGATGGTGAAGTTTAATGGTGCAAAAGCCAGATGTGACTATGCTACGCCAAACAAGGTGAAACTGTGATCAAGAAGTTTGAGAAAACGGGAAAAAGGTAAGAAATAGGTTGACAAGAAGGAGAGTCGAAAATAGAGAAGATCGCTATGGTATCCCGGGGACGCTTCACCCAGGTTTACCAGAGACAGTAAACCTCATGGGAAAGGAAAAGACCACTCGGTGCCTCGGGTGGGTGATATCCATTATCACCTGAAAAAGGTAAGTCCCTGAGGGCTTTCAAATCTAGCAATTCTTGTTCTATTTTCATGCAGCTTGATTTGTATTAGTGATAATAACCCTGCTCATCTAGTTGCGAAATAAAAGTTATCAGCTTTTGTTTGATAGAATATTAGCGAATTATTAGCTGATATCAGTATTTTTATCATGGGAAATAACAAAAATAAAAATATATTATGTATTGTAAAATAAGTATACAAATATTCCCGCAAACGTCAATGCAATGGAGAAATAAGTATTCTAATAAGTTTCGGTTTCTGAGAACGAAAAAATTAGTACCGATTTTGATGTTTCAATTGTGAGCGAAACAAAACTAATAAAATCTTTAAAATCTACAGATGTTCCAAAAAACGATGAAAAAAATTGTTTTTTTAGCATAGGAATTCTGAGTAATGTAATTTCGTTAATCAAGTATGTTTTGAAAGATGCTTTCGTATGGTACAGGAGTCTGTGTTTGGGTTGGCCATGAATATGACTTTAAAATATAAAACCTGTGACTATTCTTGCTTTTTCTACAACCATGAAAAAGTAAACGAATATAGATAAAAAAAAATAGTTATAAACAAAAAATTGCATAGCGTTAATTTTGCATTAATTTTGGTATGAGAATCACTGCTAAGAAATATTCTTTCATTGCAAAAGTTCCATCAAAGAAAGCATTTGCATTTCTGGATTTAAAAAAAAAACTTGTGAAATTGTTACTAGTTGTACGTGGCGTACAATACAATGAATGAAGCTGAATTGAAAGTTAGTGGTTATGGAAATTATGCTGAAATATCTCAATGTGGTGTGTCAGTTGATGGCACTTGACAACGCGGAGAGATAATCATAAAAGAGCGAAAGAAATACTTTGAATAATCCTAAGATTTAGTAAATTTTATGTTGGAAAGAAGGGGTTATGATATGCAAATCATTAATGTTTCCGTGCATTTGGACGATGCAGGAGGGAGAAACAACAACGGAATCACTGCGTAAAAGAAAAGTTGTGCAGTGGATTTCTCATTCGGAAAACGCTTTATAAGGTCGGAGTTTGCTCAGAATATCGAGAAATGCCTCGGATAAGAATAAGAAATGCTTATCAGTAAGTGTCGGTGAATGAGTCAGTGAATGTTATTGGCGCAAGAGCCAGATGTGGCTATGCTGCGCCGAACAAGATTTAACTGTGATCCAGACGAGAAAAACTTGAGAAAAAAAATGACAATTGGTTGACAAGAAGGAAGGTCGAAAGTAGAGAAGGATTGCTGGGGTAACCCAAGAATACGTCATCCGTGTTTACCAAAGACATTAAACCCCATGGGAAAGGAAAAGATCACTCGGGTGCCTCGGGGTCATGATGTCCATACTTACCAGAAAAAGGCAAGTCCCTGAGGTCTCCTGATATAATCCCCAGGGGCAGGGTGCCCGACTATACCCCAGACACTGGGTACCCATTTTAGTCGCCTCTTACGACATGCATGAGCTACACCGGGACTTTTCTGTCATATCCAGTCACCACACGGGTCCAGTAAGTGTCGTAATTCGATAGATACAGGATCGTGGACTATCGAGAGTGTGGATTATCCTTCCGTGATATTGGCCTTCGCACTGAATGAAATCTTACTATTGTCATGCGAATATTGAATCAATGGATTGATGAGGATCATACTGAACGGCATGTACGATCTCCACGCCCTCCCATGACTAATGCCTGAAAAGATAGAAATATAGTGAGGTCGGCCAAGAAAAACCGTACTATCACATCCCGGACCATCAGCTATGAAATGGGCCTCTTTGCAGCACGCCCAGTATTCACTCGTACGGTGCAACGACATGTGCAGCAGCTTGGAATGTCAGCACGGCAACCATTCTCTTGACAATGCGCACAGCACAGAGAGAGAGAGAGAAAGAAAGAGAGAGAGGGGGGAGAGAGAAAGAGAGAGAGACTCTAGTGCGCCGAACGACAAATTGGATACAGGAGAATGGTACGATCTCGTCTTTTCAGATGAGATCGTTCTACTGCTGCGCCCAGTATTCTGATGACCGTGTACGCATGTATGGAGGCTCCGAGGAGACCGTTCGTCACCTGCTTGTATTCGATATTTGCAAAGGGGCCCTGCACCGGGTGTGAGGGTTTGGGCAGCCATTGGGTACACGGTACGCACTTCTCTAATTTGAATTAACGGTAGTTTGAACGCAGATCGGTACATTTCTGACATCTCCCGTCCAGTGGTTGTGCCGTATCTTCGAGGCCTACGAAACGCCATCTTCTAACAAGATAATGCAAAACCACATGTTGCATGTCGTGTTCTGTCCTTCTTCGATACATAGGATATTCGATCATTGCTCTGGCCTGCATGGTCTCCAGATATGACACTCTTTGAAAACATCTGGCCATGGGTTGCCCGCCAGCCCTCTCAAGCTTGTACGGTTGATGAAGTGTGGCATGGACTTGAAACAGCATAAAACGAGTTGCCTGTTTCTGTCATCCAAGCCCAGTTCGACTCCATGCCTAACTTGGTAAGGGCCGTTTTAGCTGCCCGTGGTGGCAGCTGTTTCTGCTAATTTTGCACCCCTGTAAACCCCCAAACTGCTTTCAAATTTAATCATTTTGTCTTCATGCTATACTTTTTACGTACAATAAATAACTTGTTTGTATTTGCTTTTCTTCATGGTGTTGCAATTTTAATGGGCAGCAGTGTAGATAATTATATGAAAGCATTTAAATTCTCCAGGTGTACCGTATACATATATAATTTATTAATCAGAAAATTAGAAAAATAAACAAAATATCAAGTAATTAGAAAATTTTCAAATTTTTCTAATTTCTTGATATTTAAAATCTTAAATTTTTTTTTAAAAAAACACCTAAACATTTTTTAAAAGTTTTAAAATGGGGAATTCTAAATTTAATGTTGTAACAGGAATTAGATTTCGGCGGTGGATGAAACATCAGGGGATGCTATTCAATCCCGTGCGCTGTGGAGGGGGAAAGAGGGAGTTGACCTTGATGCGATAGCGTTGTTTCGAACCATGGTCCAGTGGGTCTGAAGGAAAGTTGATTGATTGCTTTTTGTCATGCTCTTACCAGCTGGGCTGAAAAGGTGTCTCATCTGGCTGTTAGCAAGGCGTTTTAACTTCCAGCATTGTTGCAGAATAGAGTCGCTGCATACTCCCTCTCCAGTATCAGCGTGATGATACGAAGAGAAACATTGGTTTGTACAGAAGGTTGTTTTGGGTTTTCCAGCCATTACTGCAATTGAAAAACACCCCCTCCCTGTTGAATTGACTTTTGTTTGGGACAGTTTCCATTTGAGTCATCGGCTGTCTCGTATTGAGTGGCGGGTCTCGTCGACACATACGCTAGAGCAGGAATATCACTAGTCGTGATTTGTGTGCGTTTGTCTCTCGTTAGACATATAGAGGCAAGTGTTTTGCGTTGGAGGCATACGCAATCAGTAGATATAGGCTGTGCTGCAGTCTAATGTTCAAATCCTGGGTCACCACTTCGGCGCTAGACGAAATATCGGGGGTTGTTTTCTGCCCCGTGTCTGTGGAGGGGGAGAGAGTTGTTTGATGACCTTGGTTCAGCAGTGTTGTTTCGAACCCTGGTCCATTGGATCCGAAAGAAAGTTGACCGCTCGCTTTTTGTCATGCCCTAACCAATTAGGCTGAAAAGACGTCTCTTCTAGCTGGTAAAGTTCGCCATTTTAACTTCTGACGCAGTTGTAGAAGAGAATCACTGCAATATTATTAAACTGGGTTATTCCAGAATTATACTTTTAACTATCCCTATCAACAAAATATATAATTAAAAATGGTTATAACAATATAAAAATATGAATTGAAAAAAATTCTGAAAATGTGAATCCAAAAAAAAATTTAATTAAAAAGAAAAGCACGCACATATATGTAGCTGAAGTAGCAATTTTTAAATCGATTATATTCCATTTGATGTTTTTTTAAGCAATACAAGCAAATTTAAAACAAACTTCACAAGTTGTGAATTAGATTTGCAAATATCTTCGATTGTCAATATTTTGATTACTAATTTTGATTTTAAAAACTTTATAAGCTTATTTCATTACTTAGTATTAAAAAGACTTTGAAGCTAGTGTTGAAATATTTTTATATAATTTAAATCCGTTATTGGAGAAAAATTGTATACGATTTATTAATATAACTATATTTATGATCAGTATTTATTAATATCTTTTTTAAAATTACAGTTTAATTCAGTGAAAATGTTGCTATTGTCACAATATTACTTTCTTTCAGATGGATGCTAAATCTAACGATGATGTGCAAACAAGTCAACAAGTTAAGATAGTATTTTCAACTTTGACACGTTGTTGCGTCGGTCACGTGAACTTAACATCAAATGAATGGAGCAAGTGAAATGTTTTGATTGATTGCGTATTCAAATTTTGACTCAAAGCTAAAGCAATTTTAAAAAATTGTTTTTTTTTACTGTGCAATGATAAGAAATTCACTCATGAATTTTTGATGTTTCGACAGTCTGTTGAAACATGAATTTTTGATGTTTCGACAATTTTGTTGAAACGTTTCATTATTCAAATAATATATTGAGTCTATTTTTAAAAATATTAATTCAACCTTGTAATTTGACCAGTGTTTATAATAACGAGGTCAGTTATTCGTAATCTATTGTGAGGTTCTAGAGATAAATTGATAAAAAAATTTTTACTGATCTATACAAGTTTTAAAACTCTGTCTCTCATATATATATATATGTATAACATATATATATGTGTGTGTGTTCGCGTGTGTGTATTAGTATTTATATAAAGAAGGCATTTAAAAAGCGTTTAAACTACTGAAAGACTAGATTAGAGTGTTTACCATAAAACAAAAATAAGAACGAAATGGGAAAATAAAACAAAAATAAAAAAAAACTTAATTCGAATTGAGTGAATAAGAATATTAATAAAGTATAATTAGCATAAATTTGAATTAAAAAAAACAGACGCTTAATCGAAATAAAGAAACCTTGTTTAGCTCTAACTCACAATAACGATTTTTCAGATGATGGTATTATAGTGCATTCAATTATACTGTAACTGTTGTCGAACGTGATTACAAGATACAAAATAAATGTAAAATTGTTCCTTCTTTTCAACTTCCTACACAAAACTGTGATTATGGCATTAGCAACGAAGATAGACAAATGCGATAAAAAAAAACTTTTTTTAACAATCAAAGATATTGTTAATCCGTTAAGTTAACAGATGAAAATCTGCTGAATCAAAGTATAACTTCAATTAATATTGCATTTGATTAAACAACTGGAAAAGCTTAGCGAAGCTACAGGGAAAGACAAAGGTGCTGTGTACACCCAGATGTTAAGTTCAATTCTTTTTTGACAACCTAATATACGCGGCACCATGACAATTGGCATGCAGAAAATATAGCATCCAAAGCTCCATCGCCATAAAACTGCACCTGGTACTGACATTTTGGTACTTTATCCTCCTGTCAAGAAGGAATATTTTTGAACATGTCTCTTTAATGCAAAGTAGAAGATATTGTATCACAGACACAAATAAAAGCTGTTTTTCTCAGTAAATAGGACAAATCATGTTCTTTTAAGAAGATTGTCGTACAATTTTTGAAACGAGTGAAATCGGTCCAACACGGAGGATAATGGCAAATGATACTTTATTCGCAATTATGCGAACTCAAGTAGCAAAGCTTGGACAGATCAACATCACAAACAGGAAATACAGCACTTGTATGGATTAGCAGCACAACAGGAACATTTATAGAACTAATGCAGATCAGCAACTCATGTACAGAGCAGCATTTGTACTGAGAATCACAGCTCTTTCAAAAACGTTCAGCTCACCAGCTGACTATTTTGCACTACGGATAAATCTCCGTGGTAATACTCCGCACTTCCAAGGCAGAATGTGACTGTTCATGGCAGATAACCTTGTCCGGCTACTGACAATTCCTAGCCAAATCCACTCAGCCAATGCCATCCGCCTCCAGTCGATTTCCTTCCGGCTTCACATTTCTCCGTAATTATAGCCCTTCCGGCTAGGTGTGGCGTCACAAGAAAAATTCAAGAAAAGTCTGTAACTTTCGTCCCAGTCGAGATTTTGACGAGATTACAGCATTTTCTAGAAACATCTTTTTGTCACCAAAGTCATCCTTTCTCTCCAAGTTGCCAAAAATGGTTGCCGAATTCGTCGGCAAGGTTGAATGGTCATTGCTTAAGCTTTCCTTGGATCATTGATGAAATTTGTGCAAATGTTCTCTTTTCCTTTACAAGAAAAACGTTGCATCGAAATGTCATATCGGGTTCATAACAACATGTTTTAAATTAAAACAATCTTTCAAGAAATTGGTTGTTTAAAGGTAATCAGTTGCTCATATATTACCCTAATTCGGTATGGGTAGGATCAAGCAATGGTAGTAGTAGGCCTACAGCAATCCACACAAGAGCAAGAAATCTCCCTGTGATACTTTATAAGAATGATCACCGTACAAAATGTTAACATAAATATATAAATAATATTTATTTAATTAAAATTAAGTACTTGAAATCTTAAGAATAAAAAAAATCTTAAATATAAAGAAAAACCAATTTACATCAAGCACACAATCATTGATTAGTGCTTATTCGATTCTGGTAATTTTGATGTTAAATTTTAAACTTTCTAATTTCCCAAAAAGCTAAAACCATTTGAAACTTTGTTTTTTGAAAAAAAATTGAATAGAAAATTTTTATGACATCAATATTTATATTTTCAGCTACTGCATTTTCAATGGAAACGATTGCCAAACTCTTAAGCTTACTCATTGTTGATCAATTTCTAATTTGTAAAACTTCTCCCGCAAGAAGCAAATGAAACAAACACAGTCAAATAATTTTTTAGTGCCAAATGCAAGTCGGAGACTGATTTTTAAAAGTTCATTTCTGCGATACACTTTTAACATTTTCACAATCATATATTGAATGTTTCATTTTATGCCAAGAAAATCAAATATGGATTGGGTACTAATGGAAGATAGTTAGATCTGCTAAATAACAGTATAATGCTTCATGAAATGTTGCTTTATTCCTTTGTTTTCATAGGAAAGGCTGGACAATTTAAGTTTGCTTCTTGATAAAGTGTGTTTATCCACAAAAAGTATGGTACTAGTTTCACTGCACAAAAAATTGTCCCATTATTGCTGTAATTTTTGATAAAAGATACAAAACAAGATTAATTACTGTATAATAAGACTTAAATTAAATTTCAATAGCTGACAGTAATGCTTCATTTCGAGTACACAAATATTACGGAATTCAAATTGAAAGAGGCTCAAGAGACAAAAAAAAAAAAAAAAAAAAAAATAATGTTTTAAAAAATACTGTATTTTTTTAAACGTAATGAAATGTTTATAATTGATTTTTACAAAAGACATGAGAAAGTTAAATAAATCCATCAAAAGCTGACTGTTTGAGCAAATGTAAGCATGAATTTAATCTCAATACAAACCTTTTCCTTTATCAGATTTTTTCTTATAAATTTCTCACTTAAAAGTTGATTAATCTATGGTTGAATATTAACAATTAGGAAAATTCAAAAAAATTAAGCTACTTCACAATACCTGAAAAATTGAAAAGAAAAACTAATACACTAGAAAAACACAAAATAATGAAAAAAATGAAATTCACTCAATAACATAAAAAATATAATAAGGGGAGGGGACAATGTCTCTTCAAAGTTCGGAAGAAAATGTCATTTCATTAGTTCATCAGGTAATAGCATCGTTAGTTCAATGCTTAAGATATTCAGCACAAGTACTAGTTTTCGCTGGACCTTCAAAAAAGCCACACTTTTGAACATCGTAAGTGTCATTCAGTTTGATTTTCGTTATTTTGTATGAACCTAAATATTTGGGTTTCAGTTTGAGTCCTGGTCTCATTTGAGTACGTTTGACGGCGACAAGATCATGAAGCTTGAAAATAGTTGCTGGTTTTCGCCAGAGGTTGTAATTTCTTTTGTTTTCATCTTGAACATTCAGAGGTTGTTGTTTAGCTTGTTTCCTTAACTCATCACAGTTGTTGACGAAATCAGCTTGGATTTCTTCATTAAACAAATTTGTGATATTGAGATCTTGTGGCGTCTTTATTTTAGTACCAAAAAGTAATTCGAAGGGAGTTGTTTGAATGCTTCATTGGAATGTTGAATTTATAATTCTTTGGACTTCTTTGACGTGCATATACCATTTTTCTGGATTGTCTATGGAAAGTTTGGATATAACTGTTTCGATTGTAGAATTTAAACGCTCTACTTGTCCATTTGCTCTAGGTAATCCGGTGGTGATTAAGAAATGTTCGATTTTTTTGGCTCTGCAATAATCTTGAAACTGTTTAGAAGTGAATGCGGTACCACGATCAGAAATAATTCGAGATGAATTGACAAAATGTATTTTTGATTTTCTAATTTTGCAATAACTTCTGCAACATCTGTTGATTTCGTTGGGTAAAGCCATACGAATTTCGTGAAGGAGTCAATGACGGCAAAAATATGTTTATAATTCTTGTTTGTAGTAGGGAATGGGCCTATATGGTCTACATGATATGTGTGTAGAGGAATGGCATCTTTTTCGATAGGATGTAGTAGACCATCTTGTTTGCCACGTTTGCGATTAATCAAAATACATGGAACACAATTTTGAATGATACAGTATATTTTTTTTTCTTTAACTTTAGGGATATAGAATTGATGCTTGAGTGCTTCTTCTGTTCTTTTAGAAGAATAGTGTCCGCGTTCGTGAGCGCTGCGTATAATGTCGTTCTGCATATTTTGAGGAACAACGAGTAGTTCTTCACCATCTACAAACTTGTAGAGTATATCGGATTTTAGAAGGTAATCATTGTAAGATTTCATTTTTAAAAGTTCTTTTATAGTTTGGATTTCAGTGTCTTGTTCTTGAGCCGTTTTTATTTTTGCAAGAACACTGTCTTGTACGATCATAACTGGATATCTACTTGGCGCGTCTACATGATTCATTTTGGAACCAGAGCGATGTTCTATTTTATAATCAAAATCTTGTAGTTGCAATGCCCATCGCGCTATTCGAGTACACAAATCTTTTTTCTTTAGAGTCATTGCGAACCCGTTGCAGTCGGTAATTATTTTAAAATGTTTGTCTAACAAGTAAACTCTAAACATTTTTAATGCTTGGATAATAGCTAAAACTTCAAGTTCATAGCTGCTATATTTCGTTTCGGCGTCTGTCGTTTTCTTACTTATAAGATATATTGGGTGGAGCGCATTATCTGACATTGATTTCTGGAGTAAAATACATCCATAACCATGAATACTAGCATCACAATGAATTTCGGTATCAGCGTTCTGATTGTAAATGTTTAGAACAGGTGGAGAAGATAAACATTGTTTGAGACAATTTAATGCTTTTATTTCTGTATCAGCAAATTTAAATTCACGATTTTTCTTCAGAAGTTCTGTTACAGGATGTGTAATGATGGAGAAATTTAAAACAAATTTCCGAAAATATCCAGCAAGACCAAGAAAAGATTGTAAGTCTTTTTGGCATTTCGGTTCAGGGAAATTAATAACAGCTTTGACTTTTTGTGGTGACGGGTACAATTTACCATTTTTAATAACATGACTACGAAATTCTATTTGTTTACTTAAGAATTTGCATTTTTGAAAATTTATGTCTAAGCTGTAAGAGGAAGCAAGTGAAAACACTGTAGCAAATCTTTCGAGACCTTCTTCTGTATTTTTCGATTTTATAAGGACAGAGTCCATGTAAATTAAAACATGACCTTTAATAATCAAATCCTTAAATATTGTGCTTATGTACCTCTGAAACACTGTTGGTGATGTGCAAAGACCGAAAGGAACGAGAAGAAACTGAAATTGTACATTATATGTCACAAATGATTATGTATATAGTCGCTATTTGGTTCTATTTTTAAATGAAAAAAAGCTTTACGTAGATCACAATTGTACTGAACGTATTTGTATCTTGAAGGTTATCAAGCAGATCATCTATTAAAGTAAAAGATAGTTATCTTTTACAATGTTTTTATTAAGTTTTCTATAATCGATACAAACTCTCGAGGATCCGTCTTTTTTTCTGGCAACAACTACTTGGCTAGAAAAATCAGAAGAGCATGGCTCAACACCTTCAGCCAACCATTTCATCACTTGGTCGTCTACGATTTTTCTTTCAACAAAAGGTAATCGTCGTGGTTTATGTGTTATTGGTGTTTCATTCTTTAAATTAATAAACATTTGAATATCAGTAGTTTTAGTCTTATTTGGCTTATAGCTTGAAACTAAATTATTAAGAATATTTCGTTGAGTTTTAGTAACATGTGATCCGATTTCTAGTTTATCATTTGTTGAGGTGTTAGAAATCGAAAATTGTTCTGCATTTTCCGTTTCAGTATCCGAAATTTTGGTTAATCTAACACCGTCTGTGTTGATTTTTATTTCGGCCTATGCCAAAATATCCATGCCAATAATAGCATCTGACGTCATAGTGTCAAAACAAAAGTTGGTGATAAATTTCTGATTATCTATTGTAAGTTCTTGTACACAGCTACCGATTGGTTTAATGTGTCCGTTACCAAAAGCTGTAAGTGATCCATGAAAAGTAGTTAAAGGTGGTGAACCGATTTTTTTATATGTATTTTTCGTTAGAATTGTTTTCTGACTACCATTATCTACTAATGCAGTAAATGAATTATCATTAATAGTAACAGTTTTATATGTCAAAAGAGTTGAATTATTTAAAGTTGACACAGCATTATCCGTTCGATTTGGAATAGGATTATTAGTACACTTTGCAGAAATATGACCAAGATTTTTACAAACACTACATTTTAAACCTTTATGTTAGTCGGGACAGAAACGAGAAATATGATCAGACATATTACAATTAAAACAAGTTTTTCGTTTATTATATGTATTATCATTTTGGATTTCAGACCTATGAAAATTGTTTTGAGGTCATGTCGCGTCCTTGACTGAATTGAGAATTTGTTCTTGGAAAGGGTTTTTTTTATTTTTATCACTGATTATTTTTTCATATATACGAAGTTTCTCTTTAAATTATGGAATAAATTTAACACCGTATAAAATAGCTTTATTTGATGGGTAATCTTGTATGCCGTTTATACAGTATTCAAATAATGAAGATTCATCAATAATTTCACTCGAAGTACTTGCAAGTTCTCTAATTGCAATAAAATATTCGAAAAGGGATTCGTTTTTATGTAATTTAAGGTTACTTAACTGTCTATGAATCTCAACAGAATTTAATTGATGGCGGAATTCTTCCAATAAAGCATTTTTAACCGGAAGCCATGTAGTAAGATTACGTTGCGTATATAAAAAACTCTTTGCCTGACCTTCAATCAAAGTTGTAGCGAATATTATTTTTTGCTGTTCAAATGTTGGGAAAAAAAGAAAGGATTCCTCACAGTCTTGAATAAAACACTTTATATCATATGTATCAGAACCAGTAAACTTTCGATGTGAATTTCCGAGATCTTTCAAAACAAAATAAAGGGAAGGGTCGAAAGTATTAGCAGACATGTTATGATTCAAAGACATAGACATTACAGAAGGGGGAAAGAATAAGTAGGATTTTTTTCTGCTTCGTCATCAGAAATTTCAGTCACTGTTTAGCGAGTTTAACGCTTGCAATTCATTTAGATTCGATAAAGATTGAAAAAGTCTAATAAGGAGTTCTTCTTTACAACCGTTAGTATCCAAACCTAATACATTTAATACACATACTAAATCATTTATAGAAAAAGAATCAAATATTAATTTCTTAAGATCTTCAATATTGAAATCAGTGGAAAATGAGGAAAAACTTCTCAATTTTTTTCTTGAATTACGATGAAATGCATCGTTAAATAATATACTGTTAAACAACTTATTTGTTTTAATATTTCTTCTTTAAAGAAAATTTAACACAACAGGAATATCATTAAGGGTGATCATCTTTATATAGTTCGAATAGCAGTCACTGAATAAAACTTATTTTCATAAATAAATTGAAAGGTAAAGAGATTTCAGCAATGGTATATCCAACTGGATAACACAACACAAACCGTCTGTTATTACTCTTTTAGCGTTGATGTTTCATAAACTGTCGAACAAATGCAACGGAATGGTGGCACAACAGGAACAAAAAATTTCTTTAGCAAGTGCCGTCTGCATTTCAAAATTCGCACAAATTCTCGATTTTTCGTAACTTGGTAGTGATGTAAGTGCCATCTGCACTTAATACTCACAAGTCCTAAATTTTCGAGTACCGTCTGTACTCAGACACAATTACTTCCAACGTACAGTCTGCACACTAGCGTCCATTTTTTAGGCGTCAGCCAATCCGTTAGCCTGTTCGCGTTTCAGTTGTAAGATCACATTTTAATTTAACTTTAAACAGTGGTTCATTTGCCGAGCCCCCATTGTGGAGGTTGGCGTCTGTATATTGTTAAGAACCACGCTCATTTTAAGATAAAATATAGTTTATTTACATATGAAAAATTAAAGAAAAAGACGGACACGCATTTCTGCGTGCTTACACTTCGAGATCTAACCATCTCATCTGAGTTGAAGGTGGCGCTGCTGTAGTGCAGCGGGACAATTCCCACATATATAAATATTTCAATGTATTCTGTGGAATATTTTTATATTGATTAATATGCATAAGTGCGTGCTTCCTTCATTTTGAATGCACTATGGTCTTCGAAAAGAATTTCCGATGTGTATCGTAACTCAGATAAATATTTTTATTTGCTTCTAATATGGAAAGCGTTATTTTACTCGTTTAAAAATCCAAATGACTGTCTTTTTTGTTATTAATGAAACCCAAATAATAAGGAACATTTATAAAACGAATATATTACATTACTACAATGTAAATGTAGAAAAATAATCATTTAACAGGAATCCTAGAGTACGATTTGATAATTAGATAAATAATTGCCTGTACAATAATTTAATGTTTTAAGAGTAGTCATCAAAAATGGAGAAATTTAGGTCGGTGTCGTCTAAAGCAGTACAAAATAAGATATTTTTAGTGTATACGACCACTCACTAGAAATGTTCTATTTGCGTGTGTATATTTAATCAGATTTTCCTACAGAAAATTGAAATTTTTTATATATGTACTTTAACTTTAGTTTTTATACTTTAAAACTTATAATGTATTTGTATTTTATCACTTACTATAATACTTAATCACATATTGATATAAAATACTTTTAATGAAAAATTTTTATATAAATATAATTCTCCTAATTAAAAATATACGTAATAATGTTCTTTAATTTTTGGAATATATGACTTCCTTTTCATCATAATTTATTGTTTCGTTCGATAAGCAAGGATACATATATTTCGTACAGTTACAAACATATATCTTTCTGAGAACTTTTAAGAGATTCCAAATATTATGTAAGATAATACGATATAGAAACCGAAAAACCTGTTACGGATGTTTTTCTGCATGACATTTCCATTAAAATAGCTTACTCAATATTTTCATTGATATGATTTTACATTTGCAATTTAAAAGTAAAAAATATGTAAGGAGATTGTAATGATAATATCCAGGATTGCAAGCTCGACTTCAAGAAAAAAAATAAGTACGCTATATACGTACCATGCACAGGACATTCTTTGAATTTAATTGACGTTCAAGCAATGGAATGTAACTATAATGTAACAATTTGCTTTGACTTTGCCCAAATAATATTTTCTCATCGTCTACCAATAGTTGGAATATACCAACATTAAATTTGAGCTGTGATTGAAATGAAAAATATATCTGAATATATGTGATAGGAATAAAAAAATTGAAAAACCTATCAAAAACACATTGGTCAGCACACGCAGATGCAATTAAAACTTTAAGTTCCGGATATTCAGAAATTGTCATGAGCCTGGAATGCTTAATTAATGATGAATTACAGACAGCAGATATTCGACTTTCTATTAAAAATTAAGATGAATGAATTAGAAACTACTTTTTTAATTATCCTTTGGAATGACTATTTCGACATGTATTGACAAAGTAAATCTATTTCTTCAGAGTAAAAATATGGTTTTGTAGAAAGGTATAAAATTATTAAAATCATTAATGATATAAAAAACCAAATGAGTCTCTTTTGACTATGACAAGAAAGTGTCCTTTATAAAGGAGTATCAAAGTAATCACAAGCATGTAAGACAACGCAGTATTAGGGTAACTTTCCTTGAAGGAAATAGACACCGACACAACGTTTGAAAACAGCCACAGCCAGAAATTTAAAATAGAAACCTTTTTACCAATAATCGACTCTCTAATTTGTAATATACAAATGCGTAGTAAAAAAATATAAAGAGCCTTTTGAAATGTTTGTATTTTTTGAAAATATTTCTAATTTGAATGAGACAGAAATTAAAATAGCATGCGAGAAAATATCAAAATGTTACGATAAAGACATTAATGGAGAGGAACTGAACTTGGAATGTCAACATTTCAATTTATATATAATCATTGATGGACAAAAGCTGAAGAAAAAGTAAAGAGAAGAAATGGAAAAAAGAAAGCTAAAAAAAAATATAATTCTCTACAAATGCAGATGAAGATGAAGAACAATTGTTGGATGAGGGGACTGGAATTGGGATCGACACACTATATACATACATGTAAAATGAAAAACTATTCACAGTGATTCCCAATATTGAAATAATAATGAGAATTTTCTAATCGTTGTGAATACTAACGTGAGTGGTGAACGTTCATTTTCAAATCTCAAACATGAATTGAGAAATCGTATGACTCAATAACGTTTGAATAATTTATGCTTCAAGAGCATTCAAGATGAAATATTATTAACCACTGATT
This sequence comes from Nephila pilipes, assembly GCA_019974015.1. Classification (NCBI taxonomy): domain Eukaryota; kingdom Metazoa; phylum Arthropoda; class Arachnida; order Araneae; family Nephilidae; genus Nephila; species Nephila pilipes. Next base: position 687,389 of record BMAW01055584.1, read on the forward strand.
TTGAAGACCTAATTAATGATTTTGTGAATTTAAAATGTGGAAAACTTATATTCATATAAAACCTCATTTTACTATGGATTGCTTTTATTGAACTGTACATGTATATACACCAAATTACATTAAAGGGTCACAGGTGGGGCCTATTTTTTCATAAGGGCCCGGGGTCTCAAGAAGTCTTAAGACGTCTCTGATGAGGGGGGGGGGTTGAAAAGTTTCAAACCTTAATAAAGATGCAAGACATTTTTTCTTAAAATTTATTTTATTATTTTTCTACATAGTCTCCTTGTAAATCTGCACACTTCTCCCAACGATGCTCCTATCTCTTTAACCCATCCAAATAGTACTGAGAGCAGGGTCGTCTTAAGGCATGGGCCAACTGGGCCCTGGCCCAGGGCCTCGCATTTGAGGGGGCCTCGTCTTGTTCAACACTCAGCCTCAATAAGATCATGATCAGAATAATTTTTATCGTCAAATCTTATTCCCGGACATGACTGGTTGAAGACAGTTACTTCTATATTACATATTTCTATTTACAACGTTTGCTCAGAATCAGGAAAAATATTAATTTTATTTCTAAAGCGAGATATGTCTAATCTATTGATAAAAATACTGCTGTGGGAAGGACAGTCACAGACACTCTGTCCAGCGATCTCTTATTTATTTACACACAGGAGTTAAGAATCGCTCATGAATGGACAAGAGATACTATTAAGCCCCCAACAGAAGTGACAAAAACACATTTCCTATTTTATGACAGGCATCAGGAGTAAAATAAAAAAGAAGGTTGAAAACGACCCTGAAGGAAATTACACTTATTTGAAGAAACGAGTGGCCTACAATTCTAAATCGGCAATTCCTTTCTTTAAATTAAATTTCTTCCAAATAATAAGAGGTAATTATGTTTTTATTTTTGAATTGTATTTCTTTGAGATTTAAGATGATAAACAAACATTTATATCGCATTAAAATAGTAATATAATTTACAATTGTATTTGCTTTTTTATAGAGAGAGTTATAAAAATAATATCAAAATTTTACGATAAAGACATTAATGGAGATGAATTGAACTTGGAATGTCAACATTTCAAGTTCTATATGATCAATGATGGCGAAAAGCTAAGAAAAAGCAAAGAGAAGAAATGGAAAAAAGAAAGATTAATAAAAAAATATAATTCTACAAATGCAGATGAAGATGAAGAGCGGTTGTTGTATGAGGGGATTGGAATGGGATGAACATACTCTATACATGCAAGTATAATGAAAGACTGTTCACAGTGTTTCCCTATATTGAAATAATTATGAGAATTTTCTTATTAATGATGATAACTAACGCAGGTGGTGAGAGTTTATTTTCAAAACTCAAACTGGTCAAAAAAGAATTGAGAAATCGTATGACTCGATTCCGTTTGAATGATTTAAGCTTGAAGAGTATTGAAAATGAAATATTATTAACAATTGATGTTGAAGACCTAATTAATGAGTTTATGAATTTAATTTGAAGAAAATGAATATTCACATAAACCTCATTTTACCATAGACTGCTTTTATTGAACTGTACATCTCTATACACTAAATTAGATTAAAGAGTTGCAGATGGGCCTATTATTTTATAAGCGCCCAGGGCCTCAAGAAATCTTAAGACGTCCCTGACTAAGAGTCTTTCTCTGCAAAATAATTATTTACGAAGGTGATGGCCTCCTCCTTTGATAAAAATATCTGTCCTCCGAGTACAATTTTTAGATTCGTGAACAAAAAGAAGTCACTTGGAGCTAAATCTGATGAGTAAGGAGGATGATCAAGATGTTCAAACCGTAATTAGTAGATTTTCGCCACGGCAATCGCTGAGATGTGAGATGGCGCATTGTCTTGATGAAACAGAATCCCCCCCTGCAAATGTGGCCGTTTTACTGCAATTTCTGCCTTCAGCTTGTCAAGTAATGATGCGTAATATGCTCCAGCAATGGTTTTTCCTGTTTGAAGTTAATCGATTAAGATAACTCCATGACTGTCCCAAAAAACAGTCGCCATCACTTTCCCAGCCGGTTAAACAGTTTTTGCTTTTTTTGGAGCTGATTCCCCCTTCGTAATCTCTTGTTTTGAGTGTATTTTTGTATCGAGTATATAAAGGTGTATCCAAGTTTCATCCACAGTAATAAATCGGAGCCAAAACTCTGATTTATTACGCCTAAACTGCTCCCAAAGAGTGTTAGAAATATTCATTCGAATATGTTTTTGGTCTAACGAGAGCAAACGCGGAAACCAATGAGCGAACAGCTTTCGCATGCTAAATCTTGATTCAAAATGTGACAAGCAAGTTCTTTAGACATATTCATAGCCTCTGCTATCTCTCTCACTTTAATTCGACAGTCATCTAGCACCATTTGGTGAATTTTAGCGATGTTATCATCAATGGTTGCAGTTTTTGGACGTCTCGAACGTTCCTCAGCTCCCAAGGTGGTACGGCCACGTTTAAATTCAGCTGCCCAAAATTTCACGGTGGTAAATGGTGCAGAGTCCCCGTACATAGTGTCCAACTCATCTTTGATTTGCGTAGGCGTTTTATCTTTCAAAATCGAATATTTAATGACAGCTCTATATTCGATTTTTTTTCCATTTTCACAAAAAACACTCTCACATTGACTCGTTCAAATAATTGTCAAATAAATGCGCGTCCAAAATGACTGAGATTTCGGTGAGTACCTGTAAAAAGATGAGCAACCACATCCCCAAGCTTTTATTGACGAATGCTGTTATCTTCCCTATGATGACGTGAACTTTTCAGACCACCCTCGTATTGTTGAAACTTCGTCTACAGATGCCACAAGAAACTAAAAAATATGAATAATCATTATCAAAAAACAAAATCCGTAAAACTATTTTATAGAATGTTCTAAACAATTAATTTCTTACTTAAATTTATTTTTCAATAGGAATTTGTAAAAGGAATATATAAAAATAAAATATTATGCAAAAGGTAAAATAAGATAAGGAAAGTTTTTAAACAAATATTAAGTATCCATAAAAAATTTAATAAAATAATGAAGCTAAAAATTTATTACTTAAAGTTAACTGGAAGATTATACAATTGCATAAGGCCTTGCAATTTCGCAGAGTTGTAAAGTAAAATCCTAATGTGTGTTGATAAATCACACACTCGTGTATATATACACATTTATATATATATATATATATATATATATATATATATATATATATATATGTAATATACATACACGCATATATATAAATAGTTCTTATGAAATTTTAAAAAAATTATTGGTTTAATTATTGATAATTTTGGCTTCATTTTTTCTCATTGAATTTTTTTTTTTTTTTTGTATATTTAAATCTCTCAAGATTTTTGCTTTTATTCCTGAAATAGTAATCAATTGTTGCCCATTTATATCTACTACAACCACACAATTTCTGAGCTGACTACTGTACCTCTTTGTAGCCAGCTATTTTTTCCCAGAAAAAATTTTGCTTAGAAAATAATTCAACTCTTCTATACTACCAGAAGTTAAAAAGGAAAGAAAAAGGTTTTTGTCTTGGTAAAAAATGTTTTGCTGGGTTAATACAATCGCATCTTATTTTGGTCCTTTAGATATATGTATTTCGTCATCCTCAAAATCTTCTAGAAATTAAATCCATTTCATTTTGATCTTTAACTCAAAAAACATTGATCTTCTACATCTATTGATAAAAACTCAAGAACATAGTACCTTTTATTTATACTTCTATCTACTTTTGTTTCTCCTTAAAAAAATAATAATGAAGGGAAAGACTATATTGTTTACCCCCCCCTCAGAAGTCTGTGTGAATGAATGCTTGCGAAATGTGATGGAAAGAAAGTGTACTTCAGTTTCGCATAGCTTTTATGGCTTATTTACAAACAGAAGAACATCTTCAGGAGTTGCATTGAGAAATATTGCAAGCTTTACAAATAGTACCTGTTTCTGATTTAGGAGAAATATGAATGCATTGAAATGCACAACACTACAATTTCTAAGCAGATGTCACAATTATATTGCTACAATAAATCTTTCCCATGTTTGAAACATTTAGTTTTATATTTTTGGAGAAAAATGATCTACAATTGGTACAGTTTTAATAAGAGTGCGCATGTTATAACGATCTAATTTATTTGCTCTGAAATAACCTAAATAAGGTAAATGTCAAGACGTTATTAAATCAGAAAATAAGATGTATCAACTGTATCTTGAACTATTTCATTAAAAAGGCCAAAAGTTTATTCCCATATCCTTAAATTATACTTAAGCTGGTCTGTCAGACAGTACTTCCAATTTTTTTTTAAAAAAATGCTTTACTGTACAAAATATATATAAAAACGGGAAATAACCATGGTCAATAAAAAACTAATACTCAAATTAAATAAAGGATAAAGAAATATTAAAAATAGTAGCCTTTTAACAGGAGCATGACATGAAATTTTTTTGTATTTCAAAAGTTGCAAAGGAATGAAAATCTATTAAACCTAGGAGCGACACTATAATAAGAAAATTAAAGTTTATTAGCACCATCTGATGAAATCATTTTCAAGTTAAAATAACAAAATTTTAACTACTGAATTACACAAGTTCCCAAAGTATAAAACATGGGCTCAACAAAGGGCTAAAATATGGGCTCAACAAAGCTTAAAATAGAATTAATTAAAAGAGAACGATTTTATCTAGAGAAGAAATAGTTCAATTTAAAAAGCATGGTGAGAAGGGTACATTATTTTATTATATCTTTCAAATGAAAAGTCCGATGTTTTTATATTTGTACATTCTTTTTATCAATTCAATCAAATATACAATTATAAAAAATAGAAAATTGGTTATAGATATCAGTTCATATGCAAAGGATTTTTTACTGATTTGTATTTTAGATAACGTTATAACAAAGATGCAACTTTACAACATAAAAATGTGAACTTTAATGGATATATTACTCCATACTGTAATTTTATAAGAGCCTGAAATTAATAATACTATTTTAGAAATGTAAATACTTAATACATATATTCAAAGATTTTAAAAATAGCTTATTACTTCTTGTAGCTAAAAATAGTTCCTTGTAAAGGGGGGGGGATACGTCAATTAAAATATTTGCTTTCTTTAAAAATTTTCAGATTTTTTCTGCTTAACCCTAACAATGTTGGACCACATCAGCTAATATAATAGACTTTTACATGTTTGTTACAATAACATCAATATAATGTTTCTAACAAGTTGAGAGTAAACGAATAATACTATTTTTTTCCCTTCTCCCCAAGCTGAGTATACAATTCTTATTTATATAATGACTTAAATAACATTAATTTTTCAATTTAATTATGCAATCATTAACCACTGAAATTGAAAACACACTGTTTCAATTTTGTTGCAATGACTTTGTATAGAGAAGTATTACAATTAATGTTATGTAATTTGAATTCAGTAAAATTAACAAATAATCTTTTATAATTCTACATTTATACATACATATACAGATAATTCTCAAAATTACAGAAATAGCCATCTATAAATGAGGTGATTTTGAAGTTTCATGTTAATGGCAGACAAATGTAATTACCATAATATTTTTATAGTAAAAAGACAATATATTCTTTGATCTTTTACAACTTGTTAGAAATCTGTGAGCATTACTTTTTTATATGGCATAGAATCTCAGGACCACATGCAGGATAAAACAACCTACGCCTCACACAATTATGGAAGAAAGCAAAAGTTGACAGATAGAGGTCATCAGATGTTGAAGAGATATATTTCATCAAAAGATAAAACCACTGGAGCCAAAGTGATCACAAAACTCAGCTAGGTTTGTGTAGGAACAATTACTGTTCGAAGGAAGTACACAGATTTTTAATTTGTGGTAAAATAATCACAATAATATATGGTCACACCTGACTATTATAACTTTTGAATTTGTCAAACGATTCATCCTGAGCACTTTCTTCCAATTGAGTAGCCTGAAGGTGCATCAATCGAAATTTTCGCAGATATCTCTTGGCTTTTTATAGCACCTTTCATAACTCTAGAAGATTGTGTAACTGGACTGAGGTTATTATTTAGCTTATCAGGTGCAAATTGTAATAACCAAGCAGTTTGAGTCAAGCTTACCCCACCTGAGTGACATGGAACTGTCTACAAAGTGTGCTTATCAAAAACAAGCCTTTCTCAGAATGCATGCTTCAAGTGTTTTTGATTTCTATCTGAGAATCAAGTCACATAGAATATGAGCCAAAGTGAATTTCACTGTTATTATTTTAAATAATTGTAAATAGTGCACATTTCAGAATGTGAACAAACATAAAAAAAAATTTACATGCTGGAAAATAAAATTATTAAACAATTACTAGTAATTCTCAGTTTTTCAGAATTAATATTTTTTGAAATGGAGGAGGGAAGGAAATACAAATTTTTGTCGTGCAGTTTGAACAGATAAAAATAATTAATGAATAACATTGTTTATCTACTTAATTAGGGAAATTATACGTCCTTTACTGCTCGAAATTGGGTTTTGCAATAATTTCAAACATAAATATTTATATCAAAATTAAATCTCTTCCATTTTTTAAAAAAAAACTTATAACATCTTATAATTAAATATTACTCATTAAAATAATTATATTATTAATGTTGGAAAAGCAGATGTTGTTTGAGTTATCTTTTTCTGTTATATATACTTACAGATCCTGATTTATTACTTTAATTTTTGGTAAAGAAGAATGAGTAAATATGATGGAAACTAACTGCAAAGAAATATTTTAACTACGGAGAAAAACTTACTTAAAAACATTCAATTCTAGCATAATGCTGAATATTTCAGCTAGTTATACATAAAACGAAATCAATTGTAAAAGTATGCAATATCTCAACATGCATTTTTAAATCTAACAATTATAAATTTATCACTATACTCATTAATTTAAATAGAATCCTGGCCCTCCTCAGTTTTCTTCTCACCTAAACCTTTTGAATACTTGAAAATTTCTTAATTTTCAAAAAATTATTTTAAAATATTGAATGAAAAATTAACTTTTCACCTTTTTCTAAATTAAAGAAATTCACTAGTCTTATAAAATAAAAGCATTAGAATCTCATTTTAAGCCCTTACTTATCGCACAATTTGACTAAATTTGCTCAAAAATTATTGATTTTTCTTACTAATTTTTTTAATGCTTATAAAATTCTAAATCGATCAATAAAAAATCACTATTTTTCTCAAAACTTCAAAGTTTTTGTTAAAAAGATATAAAATTGTTCCTTAAGTTATGTTATTTTACCTTTATGTTTAGCTTTCCTTGCATATCCAAGCTATGCAGAAAAGTTTCAATGCCGGCATTAAAGAAATATATGTTATTTATTAAGATTGAAAAATTATTAAACTTTTCTTAACGTAGATGAATATCTCCGAACAATAATGCTTTTATTCAAGTTGTATAATAGCTATATTGTTATTAAAAAAATTAATAATAATTCTCCAAGATAGTTTGAAACATTTTCAATTTTGTCTGTAAGTGGTAAAAGTTCTTAAAATGAGTAACCTCTTGAACTATTCATTTTACAAAGTTAAACATGAAAAATGATAATCCTTTCAATAAATATTTTAATAAGGGAAAATGTTCTTAATTTACAAATTACTGTTGTATAATCAAATTACAAGAATTAAGCTGTCATCTGTGTTGTAACTGTGTGAATAAAATGATACAGCTATGATAAAAATTGGAAATCCCATGGATTTTTATTGTAAATTGGAGCCTGTATGAGATATGGACATGACAATTTTTGGATTAGCCAACAATTGAAATTTAGTTTTTTACATTGAAAAACTTATCCACTTTAAGGTAATAATAGGATGTAATGTCTTATTTAATTTTGTGATCATTAACAAACATGAGATGAATACTTCAAGAATAAAATTTTGTCAGGTAGAAGAATGCACTCTGTGCCTTGGTGTAAGATAGACCCTAATGGAAAAGTTATACTGGGTAAATTAACTCAAAACAATACTGAATGTCGTAATCCTAATAACCAACCCATATTTTATAGAAATACAAAAATAACTTTTAAAACTAGTAATAATTTTAAGTTGACTATATGATACATATCTGGGTTATAAAAGTTAAAGACTTTCCATTCCCTACACATAAAAATAATTTCTCTGAAGCCTGTGTCACTTTCCTTGAAAGACCATTAGATTTTTTTTCACTTTCTTCTTGCAAAAATTGATGAATTGGAGACCAGGGTATGATACACTCAAGAGTCCTCAGTCCTTGGCCTAGGAAAGACACGTCTCAATTATACTTTTAGAATACTACATAAATTTAAAACAGAATTTTATATTAGGAAAAATTTAAAGGGAAGCTCTAAAATTTTACTTTTTATTATTTATGATAATATTTCATACATCACAGACTTTCAATATTGTAAAATAATTTAAGCTCATATTTGTTAAATGTCAAAGAACCTGATCTAAACTGAAAACACATTTTCAGATACATAAAAAAAGTTCTAATTTTCTCATAAAATTCATTAAGTTCTAACACATTCATCATGCAGTATCTTTAAAATTTAGAATGTGAGGGAGTGATTGAATGTAAAGGTTATTGGCGCAAGAGCCGGATGTGGCTATGCTGCGCCAAACAAGATTTAACTGTGTTCTAGACGTGAAAAAATTGAAGAAAAGACAAAAATGGTTGACAAGAAGGAGGGTCGAAAATAGAGAAGGATCGCTAGGGTATCCCGGGAGAGCGTAACCCGTGTTTACCAAAGACAGTAAACCCCATGGGAAAGAAAAAGATCACTATGGTGCCTCGGGGTCATGATGCCTGTACTTACCTGAAGATAAGTCCCTGAGGTCCCGATATAATTCCTAGGGGCAGGGTGGCCGGCTATACCCCAGACGCTGGATACCCATTTTAGTCGCCTCTTACGACATGCATGAGCAACAGTGGGACTATTCTGTCATTCCCGGTCGCCACACGGGTCTTAAAATTCAGAAATATTACATAAATACACGTTTTTAAAACACATTTAGCAATAGAGAAATAAACTATAATACTCTTTAACATGATACTTGTTAATGAAATGTGTAAGCTGATAATTACAATAAAAAAACTGGATTAACAATTAAAAATTTAATATTACTAAGATGACCAATCATCCTCCTTTTGTAGATTCTGTCCTTCCTCGAAAAGTGTCCTCCTTTTTGATATTTTAAAACTAATCTGTTAATCTCTGTATTCAAAGATGTCGCGCCAAACTGTTAAGCAAATGTTGAATACAATAAAACTTTTATCATATTCAAAAGTTAGATGGCTTGCTCTAACATCTGCTATAGAGCGTATTTTACAATCATTTGCGCCTCTCCGCTCATTTTAAGTTTTGGCAAATGTCCAAAAGTGCTTGAATTTTTTTTCAATTATTAATTATCGGAGATGTTAATATATTTTGTATATAATCAGGCATCTATTTTCCACAAAACTATTCAAAAGATTGAAGGTGAACATATTTCAGCTACAGAAATTAGTCTTATTTTGTACAATTTTATCCTAAAATATAAATCATTATTTGAAGAAAAAATTATTTCTTTAATAATAAAAAGAAAACTGTCAAATTTAGAGGAATCAAATCCGAACATAACGGAAAAGTGCACCAAAAAAGTGCAGAATGTTTACCAAACATGTTTCCAATATGTCGAAGAATGGTCTGAAACAAATATCGCAGGAAATAACTGTTTTCAATGGGGATTTTTTTTTACTTTATTGCGAGTAAATTGGGCAGATATTGAAAATTGTGTTCAGTTTTTATCGAAAAAATTCCGAATATTAAAACCAGTGACAACTGTCTGTTTGAAAAAATTAGAAAACTGAATGTGTATTTAAATTCTGATAAATTAGAACAATGGAAAAATCAACATATTGAAATTGATAAAAGATGAGTGGAAATATTTAACCATTTCAAAAATTAACATATTCCATATGAAAATTTAGTTATTCTTGTTGAATTTACATTGTGCTGCCCTAGAACTAATGCAGCAATCGAAAGAGTTTTTCCATTGGTAAAAATTATTGGACAAAAGAAAAATCAAGATTGAATGTTGATACTTTAGCTGCAGCACTTACCGTAAAATTTAATTTGAAGAATATTTCTTGCTCCGAAAATTCCAATATATTGTTAGAAAATTATAAGACAAAAAATATTCATTCAATAGAAAAATACTCATTTAATTAAGTAATTAAAAGGGATGTAAGCATAATTAGTATATTTTATGTTAGAATTAATAAAATTTTTGATTTATTTAAGCTGTACTTCTTTCTTAAATTTTTTCCTTTTCATTGAAAAAAAATTCTCTCTTTAGCAATAAGGGACTGCATAACGGTTTACTTTTTATTACAGATCTATTCATGTAGTTTCATAGAATAAAAACAATAAAGAATTAGAACAAAAATTAATTGCAAAAAACTCGGTTAAAAACACATAAGATTTTTTTTTAATGATGATTGTAATAAAGAACAACAATCTCATTATATTAATCTCAAATATTAACTAGGCATTTATTCAAAGAGTACAAAAGTATCTAAAATGACATTCATCCCCTACTTATCTAGAACGAAATCTATTATGTTAACTTTTCATTCCCAGATTAAGATCTAAAATTACTTTCCAGCAAAGGTTCAAAAAAATAGGTGAACTTTGCAAGTGTTATTTCCGATATTAGGATTCTAATTAAATTAAAAATGAGAAGTTACAAAGTTTGGGAGGAAAAGAAAAAACATTTTTCGATATTTGCCCGTTGTAGCAGCCCCTCATCTATTGTATTTACAATGTTGCCAAGTTTGAAGCCAACTCCTGAAGCATATCTTGGCGATTCATTGTTGGATGCAGCTATAATGGGGGAGAACCCATTTTTCTGCTCGAGAGCATAATTTTGTTTTAGAGTATAGGGCTTGGAAAAAAATTACGTTCAATTATGTAGATAACTTTAAAAAATAAGCTTAGAATATAAATCATCGTTATAATCCATTGAAACTATTTTAATAATTTTAAAATTAATGCCTGGCACAAAAAAAAAGGTGTCAAAAAGCTCCTTATTGAATACAAATAGCTTTGCAAAAATAAAAACTGAAACTAATAATAAAACACATTTTGATATTCTTCACAAAGATTTTCTTAAAAAAGAGAATGTAGATGAATTAATTTTTAATTCAAAAGAAAACTCTATATCAAATAAATTATTCACAAGTGTGAGACTTGTTAATACATTTTGCTTGATGAAATATTATTCGGAAAATGTGAAAGAGGAGGGAGAAATTCATTTCGGCAAGCAGCTATTAAATGAACTAATACCTTTAATATCCTGCCTTTAATTATAGTTTAAATAAAAACCTTTAGAAGTATGTAAAAAATAACTTTACATCACGAACCTCACTGTATTATTAATACATTTTTATGAAGTCCCAAAATAATTGCTCAACTCATAGAATTTTGTTAATTTTTCTCAAATAACTTTATAATATTCATTTCATTGGTTGAAGTATAGTATCAGAGACGTTCAAAATTATGAGGTTCGTCACCAAAGGCCCTTGTGTTGCTTCTAGTGTGTAGTTTACAAAATGAAACAAAACATATGCAGCATTGGGTGCCCCTTAGCGACCAGCAAATTTTTGGTGCAATAACGATTTGAATCTGATTGATCTTTTGAGAAACTTCTACAAAGTCATATGTGTGTTTTCTATCTAGATTGGTATTTGTTAAAAGTGACAGACGATTTTTGAAAAACAAAAGGAGGTATTTTATAAATACGTTTCATTATTATTTTTACTTTATAGACATTTTTTTTTTGTTGTTGTTGGAATGTGGTTTAGTCTAACCACCCTTAGAGACGGGATTTTTTGGAGGGATATCTCATCAAATGTGGCTAACTTGTTTTTTCTGCTCTATGATGGCTTAAGACATGGCACCCTTGTGATTTTTAAATTTCAGTTAAAAGTTTAGGTTCTTTATTTTGCTTTTTTTTTTTCAGTTTGGTTGGTTACATTATAGACTTTTTTAGCCAATTAGAGGATGGAATTTTGTTGAGTCTTTCTTCGAAAACTTTAAACTTTTGCTTCTGGAGAGAATATTGTGGATCAACAGTTTTTTTGTGCTTTCCACTCTAGGATATTTCTGCATATTTTCCCCCATAGTCTTAAGTATCAGCAATGTTTTCTATGAGTATGAAAGGGGTGAGTGAATGTTCAACAGATTTTAACAAATTTAGAAGCAAAAGTATAACTTCCTGTTTTTGAAATGCAAGAGCATTTTTTTAAAGGAATGCTCCCACAGATGGTTTCCCCCTAATTTATTAGAAAATGTACTATTTCATTCAAGTAAAGAGATTGTATCTTGAAAGGTTCATTAACTGCGAAATGAAAAACCGGTTGTAAGTCATTATGTTTTGTCAAAATAGAGATATTTGTTTTTATGTGAATAATAATAACTGTATTTTATGTTCTTTGAGCAACTAGATTTTGTTAGGTAGGTGTATGAATTAGTTTGTTATGGGTAAAATGAAGAACTGTTTGTGGATCACAATATTTTGTCGAAAGAGAGATCTGTTTTAATGTGCATGGTAATGTGAGACTACGTGATAATCTTAAAAGTAAAGAACAGTTCATGAATATAATGTTGTAGGTAAGGAACAGTTGATGAATATAATGTTGTAGGTAAGGAACAGTTGATGAATATAATGTTGTAGGTAAGGAACAGTTGATGAATTTGTTTTTATGCATTATGTTCATTGCATAACAAGATTTTGGTTCAGAAGGTGAGTACGAATGAGATTGAGTGAAATGAAGATTAGGTTGTGGTTGAACAGCAAGCAAAAGCTGTTGAAATCATTAAGGTTGTCTTCGACTAATATTTAAGAAAAGGACCCAAAGTTTGAACGTATTTTCAGGTACAAGAAATGCTTCAATATTAACAGAAATTACAATGGATATAACACATTCTTAGAATTCTTACGTTCTTAGAATTTAGATTTTTCAACAAAAAAAATGGCGATTTCTTCCTTTTATGTAAAATGGATGTTCAATTTTCTATGTTAAAGTATAGGAGACAAAATATTCAAACACATTTGCTACAAGAAAAAATTTATTGATTCAAGTAGAATTGATTAAGTTAGAAATATATGTCCTCGTTATCGAAGATAAAATTAAACTTCTTCAAAATCAATTAAAAGTTATTTATTTAAACTTCCTTTATTTGTCCTTTAAAAAACACACACACAAAAAAAATGCAAATTACTATTTCATGAAGCATAAACTAGGAATTTTAATTTAGTCACTATGATGCACTAATTAATTTATTTATTCGGTACTTTTCATTTCGACAGCACAAGCTAGAAAGTTGCCAAAAATGATTCAACCAACACCGAATGGAATATGCGTATTGTCACCAATAAAATTTGATTAGCGAGATTTGCGCTGGGGAAATGGAAAAATACTGTTTATTCCAACAAATGTTATTTTTTAAATTAACTTTTTTTAAAATGTATTATTATTATTCAAACTGCATCTCACAAAATTTAAATAATAGAACCACTGGAATAATTATCAATAAAAGATTGTTACTCAAGCTGAACTCAAATGTTTGGCTGGAACTTATTACAACGTTTTTCTGAATTTCACTTGGTGTGTGTGTGACATCAAATTTTCGATTGTTAATTTAACCAACTTCCCACCAAGCTAGAGCTTTGAAATTTTGGGAATCGTTCGTACTCGCCTAACAATGCAATATTTAGACGTTTGCGACAAGTTTTAACTAATATTTCAATAGTTTTAATAAGTCAAAATATTCTTTCCTCTCGGCGCTTTTAGGATTGAGGAAAAAATTTCTTTCCCCCTCTGGGAGCACCGGGCACTCAGCATGAGTATCGTAAACCTTTTGTACTCACAAAGGGGAGATACTATCTCCCCTTTACTATCTCCGAGATAGTAAGGGTTGCTTACTTTCTGTCAGTAATCATTCACAAGAAAGAAAGTTTCCAATATTTGGCGCCGTGTCTTATCACAATAATTTTTTCTGAATTCTGGTTCCCATTCTTTTTTTAATAGAACGACTTACAAACTTTCAAATGCATGTTTTGATTTTATGAGTATTATGAATTTTTTAATACTCTCACAAATGTCTCTTTTTAAGTAAATTTTAAAGTTAAAAATAACTAACAGTTTTAACTAATATTTCAATAATTTTCTTTAATAAACTTTGCCACCATATAAAAACGTTGGTTTTTATATCGAATTATATTTTCAAAATATTGTTTCACATTTCAATTTCTATTGTTGTGGAAATCATGAAATGAAATTTTTGACAGCTCAATAATATTGATAGTCTTCATATGAAAGGAACAAAACACGAAAACATCGCTTTATTCAACTGCAATTTTCTCTTTGAGAGCATTGGCATACAAGGAGGAATGAAAACATAAATATTGGTTGGCAAAAAACTGAAAACCAAATTCCATCTTTTGAGATCAACATCATTTGAATTTTTAAATAAGCATTTATTATAAATATACATTATATTTTTAATATTTTCCTAAATAAATATATTATCAAAAGGTTATATAGATCAGTTAATATTTATGCATTTCAATCTCATCTTCTCACAATCTTCAAAATTATTATACATTTTCCATAAAGAAAGCTGAACTGTATCTTGTGGAAATACTCCCCCCATTCATTAAAAATATAAACATCTCTAAGCCAAATCATTTGTTATAAGCTGATAATCACAAAAAAATAAAATATGATTGCTGTATGTTATTCCGACTACTGCAACACTTATATTTTGTTTTTCTTTATTCCCTCAGGAACTTTCCTTCTTTAGGCAAGTAAGGACATCACGAGCCCATGACACCCTAGTGATCTTCCATTTCCCTTGGATTTTACCATCTTCAGTGAAAGCAGCTGAGACACCCTAGCGATCCTTCTATATTTTCGACCCTCCTTGTCAATCAATTTTTACTTATTTTTCAAACATTTAGATTTCAATTACACCTTGTTGAGCACAACATAACAACATCTGACTCTTGAGCCATAGAATACTACCATCACATTGCATGCCATTTTTTTTGTTCACACTTTGCATCATAGTGTTTTATATTTATAATTTTAAACATAAATTGTACTATTATAGTTTATTGTAAATGATTACTGTAACAAATACTGTATGACCATAAAAGATTCACTAAAAGAAGAAAAAAAAGCTTCGTATAACTTATTTTTATGTAACAAATGTATGAAAACAAATCACTTAATTTTTTAATTTAATTAATCAGTAATTAAGCTATGCAATTTATTAATCACAGTCGAACTTTACATTTTGTTTGCAGTTACATTCACTTTTTTCATTACTATTAAAAATAAAAATCTGACATTTTCAATTTTTTGATGAAGTCGTCGAATAATTTTTTAACATAATAAGCGCTATAGTTTGAGGACAATACGTTTTACACATATTCGCTCAAAATTATAAGTAATTCAATAAATATCTATTGCAGTTGAATTCAACAGAATACAAATCTAACATAAAATAGTATTACCATAACAAAATTAAACTTTTTTTTTTTTTGGTGTATCGGAGAATTTCCTCCCATATTATAATTAAACATAAGTTCTCTATTTTTCATTAACAAAATAATTTTGATTCTTTTGGAGCATATGAAAGATCGAAAATTAGTTTTCTAAAAATACGAACAATGTCTTAAATTCATAATTTTCAACTATAGAAATCTCAAATTTCGTGATTTGTCTGAAAAGCAATAGAGAAAATAAAACTAATTGTTTTTAATTCTCGTGCTTTTCTCCCTATCAATTAATTTTTTGGCTTCTTTATGATGTTATTTAATTTAAGAACCTCACCTTGTGTATAAAGTGTGTCTTATATAAATCAACATTGCTAAATATATGCAAGTGTAGTGAGTGAATAGGAAATGAGACAGAGAAATTGGTGTAGGAAAGTTTCGTGATCATTGGAAAGCTGATATTTTTCACAGGCTGCGCTTATAAGTAGTATTCTCGACTCGAATCCAATTTGGTTGTTATTGAGATAAGTTGAAATTTCAGTTATAAAAAATAAAAAAAAATCTTAGGTTCGAGTCTTGAATTAGTAACCTATCAATATTTATGGTAATTCTCGTCATTTTATAATATGA
This sequence comes from Nephila pilipes, assembly GCA_019974015.1. Classification (NCBI taxonomy): domain Eukaryota; kingdom Metazoa; phylum Arthropoda; class Arachnida; order Araneae; family Nephilidae; genus Nephila; species Nephila pilipes. The sequence goes on from BMAW01055584.1 coordinate 703,595, forward strand.
AAAAACTATTTTGATTTTTCTTAATTAACTCTTTCTTGGATGAACATTCATTAAGTTTCGATGCCTCAGATCCTATGTAACGATGCAAAAGGTGTTACAAATGCATCCACCATTACCCACCCTGGATTCGGATCCGGAGTTGGAATGACAATTCTGCCCATTCACTTTTTCCTAGTCTTAGCAAAAATAAATAACATGAAGGAAAGCTTATAAAACTACAAAATAGCGAGTCTATTGGTTATATGTTTAGAAAACCAAATATGTATTTTGTTGAAAATATTTTTCCTTTATTCATTATATTCTCACATAATTACCGGTCGTTGTAGCCGAAAGGTCATGGCATTTTTTTTCATCAAGGCATGTTTCAAATCCTGATTCCGTTAAAAACCAACATTTAGTGGTGTTGATGTACATTATATCTGTAGAGGCTCCAAGTCATCACACTGGCATTCTGTGGAAGTATGGAGATTAGAATTTCAAATCACAAGTGTCCTCCTGGTCACTTGACTGGAATTCAGAATTATGAGGTCTGTCACGGTGCTGCTTTTAAGTGCAAAATTAATAACACAATCAATCTTTTATAACAGGGGTGCCAACCGCACTATGTTTATGAGCCCATTATGAAAAGAAATATTTAAAGGAGCCTTTTATTCAATGTTACAGTATGGATAGTGTAAAATTTCTACAATATGTTTCATTTAACATTATGAACAAATCTAACATTAAATCAAACTAATCAGTTATTTATAGTTCAAAAATATTAAAGAGACAAATTAAATTTAACGTTGAGTTTAGAAAACACAAATACTTTAAATGAATTTAAGTTGTGACAAATAAATATTCCTATTCAACTCTTGTGCAATAATTCAGTCAAATACAACTAACTCTAAAAGTCAATAACCTATGCAAGGATACGCTAGTCAAGTTTCGCACAACTATTTATTTATCAACTTTGTAACATAATGTTTAAAGAATTCTTGCTCTCCAAGATAACAAATTCTTGATAAAGAATTCTTGCTCCCTAGATAGATTCACCCGTTCAAGTAATACCGAATTAATAGTGTCTTACCAGTTGAAGTTGTCTTGATTCCTTGACTTTATTACGATCACTATCACCCGTAGCAACTCTTGATCTCGTTTACCACCCGTAACTCTATGCTAGTACCACTCGACCTCTATCATCTCGATTTCACTTTGCTTGTATGCTTTCCTATCTACACCATTTCACTTTATTTCTACCTACCTCTAATTTGCCCAATCCCGTTTAATTTTGGTTGGGGAGAAATTGTTGTTTCCAGCAATCAATCTTAATTAAAATCTCCAAGGTTAGTAAAGAGAAAACCGCGAATAGCCCAATGTCACAAAGTAAGTGAAGAAAGTTCAAGAGGATACAGTTTTTTGGTTGGTCGGGTCAATTCTGCAGCTTTCGTTTCCACTTTCACTACACGTACCTGGTTGTCTTTTCCGGGATACATATCTATAACACGACAAATTAATCAGCCAATTGGATCTCTTTAAATTATCTTGCCCTACAAGATCGATGTCATTGATTTCGATTGGTCTCACAAATTTTCTTTTCAAAGGCCTTTGCACTAAAAGTCCAAGATATTCATCTCGGAATCTTTTCCGGAACTGTTCTCTTAATCTCCAGTGATATCTCCATCTCTTAGTCAAGTTTAATTTGTCTAAATTGTCGATATCAGGAACTCCAACAGTCTTAATATCCTGGATAAGTAATGAAGGTGTCAAAGGTTCAAGATCAAAAGGATCCTCTGATATATAGGTCAGAGGCCAAGAATTTATAACCACCTCTACATCGCAAAGAATGGTTGTCCTTTCTTCAAATGTTAAACAAGGTTTTCCAAGAACTCTTCTTAGCAATTTTTTCACGGTTTGGATTAATCTTTCCCGCCATCCTCCCCACCAACTGACAGTTGGTGGGTTGAACTTCCATTGTATTCTCATTTCAGAGGAGAAATCTGATACCTTGTTCCAGTCGATAGCTTTCAAAGGACGATTTGCTCCAACAAAGTTGGAATCATTTTCGCTGTAAATAACAGAGGAACGGCCTCTTCGAACAATAAATCTTCGCAGAAAACCATTTGTAGATAAAATTTCTATAAGTTCTAAATGCACTGCGTGATACACGGCACATGTAAAAATCAGGATCCAAGCTTTCTTTGCCGTCTTTAAGTGAAGAGGGTCTGAAACATCAACAACCATCACTTCAAAGGCAGACGCATCTCTAATTCTATCTTCAGGAAGAATATATAGTAAAGTCTCTACCGCTCTGGCTGTGTGTTTTTTGCAAAGTATACATTTGGATAAGACGCTTTGGATAGTTTTCCTTCCTCTCACTATCCAACATCTTTGCCGTAGGTGCGTCAGTACAAATTGTACTCCGGCATGGCTAAGTAGCAAATGGTGATCGAATATTAGTCGATGCACAAGTTCATGATTGGAAGGCAAGACAATGAGACATCTAAAATCTTCAGTATCATCTCTTCTAACTATTTTGGTTTTTATTCTATAGAGTCCATCTTGGTCTAAATAAGTCAGAAGACTTATTTAGATCAAATTATCTTATTTATCAAATGATTCATCTTGAACAATTTTCAACAACTTCTTTTCAGTTAAGTTGTTTTCTTGAACAGTCAAATTTCCGTTCATTTTTTTCTTGTAGTTGTCGACAACCTCGTACAAATCGAAAAATCTATGCAGTCATTCGCACAATCTTAAAATAGCTGGAAAAATATTTCAAATACCATTTCTCCTTGGTAAATGTCAAATGAGAAGCAACAGTTTTTCATCTTTCCCTCTGAATCTCTTCGTCGTTTGAAACAGCTTCGGTTTTGAGCCATTTTTCTTCAATTCTTTTAACCAATCTGGCCCTTCCCACCATCTCGATTTGACCAATGCACTTATAGAATATCCACGGGATGGTAGATCTCCTGCATTTAAGTTTTCTGGGACATGCTTCCAGGTTCTGTTAAATGTCAATGATTTAATTTCTTGTACTCGGTTCTTTTTAAACACACCCCAAGTTTCCTTTCTTTCAAACCAACAAAGTGCTGTTGAAGAGTCACTCCAATAGAAAACTGGAATATTTTCTAAGCCTAATGCTTTAATCACAACAGTTGAAAGACGTGCTCCTATGTAACAAGCTAATAGTTCAAATCTTGGAATAGTAGTTTTACGAAAGAGTCCTACTCTACTCTTCGCACAAACAAATGACACAAAAATGGTATCCTTTTCTATTTTTCGAAAAAATACCACAGCACTATAAGCATTTTTGCTCGCATCATAAAAAACATGTAAACTTAGTCCATAATTTCGTCAATATTTAAGCTTCTAGCAATTTTCACATTTAGTAAACAATCTACATCACGTAACCAAGAAGGAAATTCTCTCTGATAGTCATCAGGCAGGATTGTGTCCCATCCAATTTTCAAGTTCCAACTTCTTTGGATGAGCAACTTAAGAACCAATGTTGCGGGACTTAAGACACCAAGGGGATCTAAAATTTTGTGAACTATACTCAAAACGTTTCTTCTTGTTAAATCGAAGAATGAGCATTTCAATACAGCTGTATCACAGAAAATGTTATCTTCCTCTTTATTCCACATTAGTCCTAAAACAGTAATGGGGTCAAATGGAACACGACCAATTTTCAATGATATATGCTCCTACCTTCATAAGTCAAAGCAGGCAGTAGCCAATATGTGCGTAGATTCAAAAAATCTATACAAGGTATCTTCATTAAAAACTCAAGAGACACAATTGTCTGCGTAAAAATACTTCATTAATCTGGAAACAGTTTCTGGAAAATCCACGTAATTCTTTTCTAGATGATAATTCAGAACAGCGCCTAATATGAAGGGACTGCAATTTAAACCAAATACTAGACGCTTGTGTCTAAAAGTTTTGATACTTTTCTTCTCAAAGTTATTCCACCAAATGAATTCACAATCGGGCTTGAATATCGATTTCTGAAGAAATGCTTTTTTTATGTCAGACACAACGCCTATTTTTTCTTTTCGGAATCTCAGTGAGATGGGGAATATATTCTCATCAAAAGCCATCCAAATTTACTTTCGATTGCAACTAATTTCGGATTCAAACGTTTAATTTTCCCGCTTACTATGTTAAAATAATGATCTGCGTCAATAAGTAAAGAAATGTTTTCGCTTCCAAAAACACCGTAATCAACATCACATAAATTAATTCCTTTGGTTTTTAATTCGTTAATTATATCAATAGGAGCGAATTCCAGGGCAGCACTCGTTACTTCATCAATTTCTAAAGTTTCTAATATTACCTCGTCCTTATCAAGAATATCTCTTATTTTCAACTCTAGCACATTTTATTCCAGTTGGAACCTTTCAGCTAAAAGTATGAATTATTAGTTCCTCCTCACCTACTTTATTCAAAGAAAACTGTCTTGAAAGGTTCTTTTGAATAAATGATCGTTGCCTTCCTGGATCATATAGAGAGCGAATTACTTTACTCAATAGTTTTCCAACAAATTTAACAGAAGCGGTGTGCAATAATATTTTGTTTTCTCCATTGTTCACACGATTGGAAACCGTACAATCAATTTTATTTTGTTCAACGCTGACATGTTTTGATGCTGTATTATCGGTTTTCTTATTTTCCCTTAACAAAGCGCGTCATTATGCATAGTCTAGCAAAATAAACAAGAAAAAGGATTCTTCTCATTATCATCTATTAACCGAAGTCCAGGTATCAAGCAAATTAAAACATAACCCATGACGTTTGCAAAATTATTTTCTTTCTATAACATTCAATACATAACAATTTTCGTTTCTATGATTTTTATTCTGATAGAATACGCATAAATAATCTGTTGATGTTAACAACTCTGTAACGGAAGGTACGTCTGGCCTGACTGGCGCTCTTAAACAGCTGCTGTTTATATTTCGCTTATAGGAGCACTTCATCATTAACCCTCTATTCCTTCCATATATTCTCATAACTCTGCGTTTTTATTTCTGCTTGTTTTAATTTCTGATTTTTGTATTTGAAATGCTCTTTCGCGAGATAAGCAGTAAGTTTATGAGAGTCTGAACATTCCATTTTTTTTTATCATCGTCTTGAAAGCGTGTAAATTCTAAAGTTAATTCACAAGGAAGCAATTTTAACAATATCGGACAAAGTAAACAACTGTATGTATTCTCAGTGGCCCCTAAAGCTTCTAAACTGCGAATTTGGGTTTCACATTTATTATATAAATTGCGTAATCCATGGATATCAGATACATTCTTAATAGGAGATAGATTAAATAAATTTTTTAAATGCGCATGAATTAACATATCCTGATTACCGAAACGTTGTTTCAAAAGTGTAATGGCAGCTGCATAATTCTTTTCAGTTAAACTAAAACCACTTACAGCATTCGCGGCTATTCCATTTCCGCGGCTAATAACGATTTTATAAAGTTGAACTTGTCAATATCACTTAATGATGAATTATTATGAATAGCATTTTCGTACTGGTTCATCAAATCTAGATATTTTTCGGGGTCGCCATAATAATTCGAAATCATAAGTTTTGGCAATTTTACCGTTTTTATTTCTGTAGGAATACGAGCACTATTTTCTTCTTAAGAATTTAAAGTACTATTATTACAGAATAATTTTGATCCATTTCCGGTTGTAATTGTTTGATACATTTCTTGTATTTAGTTTTGTAAAGAATAACTTTATCTTCATATTCCGAACATTTATCAATTTCTTCCGGTTTCAGACTTTTTTCTATTTCAGAATTTAATTCTTTAACAGTAGAATCTTTAATTAATAATAGTTCCAATTCGCTTTCAAGTGTCGCCGCACGTTAAATCTGTTGAGACTGAAAGTCCTCCCTTGGCAAGGTGTGGAAGTATTGAGAAGGAGGAGTTATCTCAGGTGCCATCTTCGTCATTATACCGAGGCTCAAATTTATGTTATGAAAACCAACTCAATCTCAATATTTTCTTGTTTATGATTTTTTATCGCATTGAAAATGAATAACTAACAAAATAACGTTGTTTTATTCACCGCTTTAAGAAAAGTAACACCAATTTTCTTTTTAAAAAAAATCAATATATATATATATATATATTGATTTCATGAAACTATCGCTCATAATAAAAATTTCCTCTGTCTCTAATACTGCTCCAATGTATAAAAAGAATTCATACAATATGAGAATTTTATTCGGTAAACAAGCTGTTTATGTGTTTCAGATACAAATGGTACTCGAAATTACCTTGTAGAATACCTATCAAGAATATAGTCAGTTATGGTTTAGATCTTAAGACATCACAAACATTTTTGCAAAGAAATTGGTTCTTAGAGTATTTTTATAACAAATACTTTACGATAACCACATTCCGTTTTTTACTAAAGTTATTATTTTCGAATCTAATGATATGTATGACAATTTTTTTCTTCAATTAAATAATTGTATTGAGTTAATTTCAAAACTAGCTTTTGTATCTATTTCCTAATCAGGATTATTAATCTTTCGGCTAAAACTAGGCACTTTCAACGTTTTTAATGCATTTGCTATAACTGTGGCCTGCATTTATGCTTCTAATAGAAAATTCACTCTTTTTAATGTTATCACCATAAGATAAAAACAGTCCATTTTAATAATCAATTCTCTTATATTTATATGTATGCATTTATTGTCACGCAGCTGCGACATTTAAATTCTTTGTAATAGTATGAAAGTCGAAACTATGAAGGAAGGATCCCGAACAGGGGAATAGGAGTGGTAACCAACATATGGAGACAATATCACTTTCAACTTGGGAGTGGTAGTTCATCCACATTCCATGAAGGGAGAAAAGCATGTAAAGAAAAAGGCTGGTTGATTTTATTAACGAGGTCTATTGACAACTAGCAATAAAATTTACAATCAGAAACTATGTATCTTCGTTTTTTTTTTATAGTGACATAATTGGATTCTTCAATTTTTTTTAATACGAAAAACTAAGTAACTTCACACAGACGCCATTGATTCATCCTTATTGTTATTTTAAACTGCTAAAAAAATAAAATTAAGGGATGCAATAATACAATAATCGCATACCTTATGTGTGTGATTAAGATATTTTTAACATTATTAAAAGTAATATTCAATAAAAAAATTGACGAATCTTTTATAGCCATAACTTATTACATAAGGAAATACAATTATATTACATTTCTTTTATCTCTTTTTTTAAATGTTTACTTTGAGGTTAAAATATTTTTGTTATTTAGTACAGTTTTCTATTTTTTTTATCATAGCTATATATATATATATATATATTGTATAAATGCGAATGAAATTTGAAGTAATTTTAAGTTTCATTTTTATCTGATTGTTTTTTCATCCTATTGATAATGAGTCGATTGGAAACTTTTAAATAATTAAGTAATTACAAAATATTATGGATAGCCATAAAATGTTATCATTTTATATTTAATAATAAAGTGCAAAATTCATCACAATTACAAAAAAAAGAAATTTAGACCCTAGCAACATAGAAGCTTCCTATTTAATATATTTGAGATTTGATTTAATTTCACAAATTGCAAAACCTGGTGATTGTTTACCAACGGTACACTGAGAAGCAACATGAGAACTGTTGGTGAAGGACCTCTCAATTTTGAGCTTCGACGATGACGATACCCGAGTTGGTCCCTCCCGCTCCAAACTCCCACACCACGCCAATGATAGGAATTGGGACCTCGACTGGATTTAACGTGCATCAGTCTCACTACACTCATTAACTCGCACAATATTCTTGAACATGCAACAAAATTCCTCCAAATTAGAAAATTTTAATTTGAGAAATTAGTACACTTATTTCTTCTATTGATGAATACAACATATGCTTTAATTAGTATTAAAACGTGAGTAAACCGTGCGGGTAAGATTTTACATTATCCGAACTCAAATCAGTCATACATTAGTAATTTCAGGGAATGAAATAAAAATTATTGCACAAAGTATTTGTTATAGCATAAGCACCTTGATTGAATTTCATTAACTATAAAATGTTACCAACATATAATCTTCGAATATGCCTTCCTAAAAGAAAGGGATATCCTCCATAGTCATTAAAATGTTTAGAACTACAGCAAATGCTAAAGAGATTTATTCTTTCTTCATCTGATCTTTCTTTGAATTATGCAAGAAATATTGGGGAAAATGGAATAATATTAATAAATAAATAAAATATAAAACTACAATGCTATTTAAAATAAGTAATGAATTCCCCCTTTTCTGATCAGCATTTCCCCCAGAGCTTGTCAATTACGAGCGCAGAATACAGATCATTTCATTGTCAAGAAAACATTCTACTTTACAGGAATTCTTTTTTTTGAAAAATAGCAATATGTGTATAACATTAAAATGATTATTCCAACGAGGTATTACGGCCAAGCATCACAAAAGTTGATCAATAATATCCACAATAGCAAGACTCGGAACAAATCAATACAACGGTGTGAATATTCATCTTGAAAACGCAAGAAATTATATCAATTTCAGAAATAGCTTAGATATCCAGTTGATATTTGAAAACCAATTGTTGAAACTTGATTTTGCTACACACATCTGTATATCCCCAGAGGAATTTCTCTACAATCCTAAAGCACTTGATCTGACAGTTACTGTCATTCAAAACATTCAAACTATTATCAGCCAAGGCCATCTCAAGATAACCTTGACTTAGTATTACCCATGGACACGACAACTACATCGTAAAAGTGGTATCGAGTTGCAGACCATAAACCACTTCCTGGTCTGGGAAATTCAATAAGAAGAGATACGAGGCTAAAACTGTTTTAAACACAGCTGTGAAAGAATAGAGCCTCACTTAGCAAGATATAACTGCGGGCATGCCTGATTTCAGCGAGGCAAGTGATAGTAAATACACTATATAACAAAAAAAAAAAAAACCCAAAAAATAACCTGACGCACCAAAACGGAGTTGTTCGATGGTGACAAAAATTGGGGGATAGGAAAATTATGTACAGAATAGAAAAATCATTAAAATTTCAGAAAAATTGAATGATTTATTTCAGAGTTACATTGTTACAAAGTAACGAGCTCTATAAGGTGTTGACCCACATCTAACTTGGATGCAAGGTGCCACACGACGTGGCATAGAGTGACAAAGCTCCTTGATGGTCTCCTGCGATATTTCTTGCCAAATTTGCTCCAATTGTCGTGCTAGGACATCAACATTCCCTGGTAGATGCAGTCGCCTTCGTCATATCCCAGACATGCTCGATTCGAGAGAGATCTGGCTGGCCAATGAAGTGTTTGACAAGATGTAAAGCAGTTCATAGGAACAAGCACCGCATGTAGTCTGGCGTTATCTTGCAGAAAAATAAGGACAGAGTACTGCAAAAAGAACGGTAGCAAAACATGTCTCAGAATGTCCTCGACGTAACCGCTGTGCTGTTAGTGTGCCTCTAATGACGACCAAAGGGGTCCGGCTATCAAGGAAAATGGCACCCCAGATCATAACTCCTGGTTGAGGGTCTGTGTGGCGTGCAACAGTGAAAGAAGAATCGGCACGCTGCCCTGGGCATCTCCAGACACGTCTTCCATGATCGTCAGGATACAATTGGATGCGGGATTCGTCGCTAAACACTATACGTCCCCAGTTAGCATCATTCCAACCTGATCGAGTCAATCACCACTGTAATCAGGCTCGACAGTGTGCAGGAGTGAGTGGCAGGTGGCGTAGCGGTCAGTACGAGCGTAGATTTCGCTCTATCAGCCATTTGTGAATGGTCAGGATGGACACTCGTGTACAGATCGCACGTCTGATGGTTGATAACGATGAATCAGGAACTGTGACAGCTGATCTTACAATCACTGTCCTCCCGATCTGCTGAGGCCCTAGGTCAACCGCTACTATCATGACGCTGAAATCTGCCACTGTCCACCCATTCTTGCCAGCATCTTCTAATCGCTGCATCGCTTCGACCCATATGACGAGCGATTCTCCGATTTGCCCAACTTGCGTCTTTCAATCCAATGATACGACCTCTTTCAAACTCTGTCAGTTGCTCGTAATGAGTTCGAATCCTGAGGCAAGGCATTATTTCAGTCGTTGAGAGGAATCATAAATCGCAATGGAGCAGAAAATTTGACCATCAGATTGAGAATCGCTTCTTATAAACACATGCTGAGTGCGCAGTTCCGAAGCGCTGTAGCTCTCGCTATTCATTCATTGGACACCAAATTTGAATCATTTGCAGGTTCAGTCCAAATGTCTTTGCTTACGAAATTTCATTACAATTGGGCAACTTCTTCTTGGTGCGTCATTTTTTGTTTGTTATAAGAGTATTTTCCACCATTGCAAAGGATTTTCAATTCTAGGAAGCAACTCCGAATTTAAATAGTTTCCCCCTTCAATTATGGCCGTCGAATAATTAAAACCTATTGGTTTGAATTTTGAAACTTAGTAATTAAAAATATTCTAAATTGATTTTTGGTTTATTTTCTTCGTGACTTCTAAAAGACGAAAGAAGCAAAATAGAATATGAATCACGTTTTCTTTTTGGTACATTATATGATCAGATAACATTTTTATTAGATTTTCCTTTTTTGAAGAATATTTTCTTTATACATTGTATATTTAAATCGAGGATCAAATAACATTGCATAACGAAGAATTTCATTATATTCCAAGCTGAATTTTTGTTTGTTTAATTATAGCTAAAATCTAATATTTTACGTCATTGGTATATTTTGAGCAGTCCTTCAGTATTTCTTCGTAAATATTGTGAAGTCCTTTGGAAAGGATTATCTTTGAAGAATATGAAACATGTGTTTCACCGCTGAGAGTTTTCGTCAAATTTTCTTATTGCTCCAACACTTGATCAATATTTTTACACTTCCGTTATTTTGATGTTGTGAGGGTAGGTGTGTCACTCATAAGTTCAGTTTTGAGTAGGGTGTTAGCCATTTTGACAGCAGTCTGCATTTCAGCTATGCGTTTTAACATATAAAATGTGGAATTCCAACGCGTTGGAACACTTAAAATAAGTTTTTTATTTTTGTTTTTTGAACTTCTTTTAGTTCATTACTTGCAAATAGAGCTTCGCTAAAAATTTCACTATAGTCTTAACTTTTTCAATTAAGTTGTTGGCAATCTGGAGACTATTATCATTGATTAAGTTTACAATATGTGCTGAACATCCTAGTTGTTTCAATTATAATACACCTTGGACAGCCTTTTTACGTATTTGTTGCGCTTTCTATAACTGTCAAAATTATTTTTTTCTTAAATTCTTAGTCTAATATAAATTTTTTATAACTCCAGCTAAATTTTTACTTGTGTGGCGTTTTATTAGAGCCGGTTTTCTCTATGAAGGGGCCTGGGTGCAAGAAACTATTTGGGGCCCTAAATTTTTTGTTCAGTAAAAAAAAAAATTACTAACACGGATATATATTACTAAAGTATGTTTATTTAATGCGTGATATTGTTTTTGCTAATACATGAATTATTTCAGAACTATTTAAAAAAAAATTGCAATTTCTTTTTCGATGCTCATATAGCAATTTCATTGACTAAAAAGTTCAGCTTCGTTGGGGTTAATCAGGAGTTCCCTGAATCAAATCACAAAAAATAACCATTTGCATCATTAAGAATTAGTTTGAGAAGATTGCCGAAATTCATAGATCTTCTATAATAATGTTAATGGTAAAATGAATTTTCCGTCATACTGACAACGAAAGAATATTGTCAAGTTTTCACGGGCAAGAGTACATTATTTTACTTCTTGATCATGTTGGGGCCCATCAATCGCGTATCGCCCCCGTCGCCCCCCCCCCCCCCCCGATGGTTGGCTTTGCGTTCTACCATACAATCACAATCTAGTAACATTGAGCGAATTTGAAATTTTTTGTCAATGAAATGAGCCGTTATCGCTACACACTCTCGTGATTTTTTGAGTCCTAGAATTGGTAGTCTAGATAATGTAAGTAGTATTTTTTTTATTATTATTTCACATATTCTGTTTTTAGTGCTCTCGAATAACATTCGTAAAAAAGAATCTGAAATTGTTTCTCTATCAAGTAATGTATATTGTGAATTTCGGGCCTAAGAGAAAGCTTGGAAACCTTTGTCGTCAAATACGGAAATGACTGCAAATCATCTGCAATTAATTTCATCAGAAAATCATCAATGTTCTTCCGAGTACTTAAAGTTATTTTTTTTTATTCATAAATTGCTCAATATTAGACAGTATATTATACTCAATATTGTTATTAGATTCATCACTGCTGTTGCCGTCATTTATATTACTAACTTCACACACACAAAAATGTCTTTAAAATTTTTTCTACTCAACAAAGATACATCGTTTGGCCGAGGATTTGTAATTGCAAGTTCAAAATCACACAGCTTTCGTTTTTCAGAAAATATCGCTATAGATGAATGCTTACATTTAATATGTCTTTTTAAATTTGAAGTTGTCTGAAATGATGTCGTTTGGCGACAAATGGAACATGAAGCTCGGAAAGTACTTTTCTCAATTACAGCGAACAAAGTCCAAACAATGGAAGTCTTGCGGTCCCTTCTGATAAAAATAGATAAGAGTAAAAGCTAAGGGGTGAATTTAAAACTGCTGTGAACTACCGTATTTTGTCAAAAAGCGTTTCGAAGGTCATTCCATCCTTCTCATTCGATTCTAAACAATCAATTACATACGGAATGTGTTTTTATCACTTCTGTTGAGGCTGAATGTTTGCTTAAATGTATCACGTGTCCGTTTCACGAATGCTTACGATCTCGTGTAGGCAAAAAAGAAAGAGTCGTGGGAAATCATTTTAAGGAGTGGTCCTCCGTCGGAAGGGCATTGGTATGTAGTAATTGATCTCCCAGAATTATTCGTCAAGCTTAATCCGAGATTTTAACATTTTCACTATAATCTCAATAACCTTTACCCTGATTGAAATATATACTTTTTGAAATTAAAACATATTGGAAATGATTTTGATTCAAATACATAGAATAAAAGGGATAAATTTAGTCATGAATTCAAAGATAAAACGCCATATTTAAAAAAAATGTCATATAGCTTATCACATTGAAAAATTTTAAATTTTCAAAAAATATTAGCTTTATTAAATTATTTTTTTATAACAAACTCTGCAAACAATTTTCTGTAATTTCTCAAAATATGTATGACAGTTTGAAGACATAGATTAACAACACAAACATTATAATAAGGAAAAATTCTAGAAGGATTTCTTACACAAAGGCATCTTAGCAAACTTGAAGGTATTTCAGTACTTGGAAATTTTCATTGACAAATCTCTAAAAGGAAAATTTAAAATGAACATTAATCGAAAAAATAAATTTGCTAGCATGACATTTAAAATCATTTTTACATTAATCTTAAGATATTAGAGTTTAATATTTCTAAAAAAAAATATTAAGTAAAGACACCCGCTTCGAATATTGCAATATTCAATGCAAATATAAGATATTATGCTTTTGCTTATAAGAACCCACAAACATAACATATAAATATTTTATTTTAGTTTGCTATATGTGCAAACATTAAACAATACGTGCATAAACCCTTTTTATTATTTTCTGTGTTTTTCAGTAAAAAGAACAAATAAATAAAGATGCGTATGAAATATACCAAACAATTAAATTAATATTCCTCTCTTGTGTAATAAAGAGAAAATTTTTATAAGAAAATTCTTTGTAAATCACTCTTAGATTAGATCCTATTGTTACGAAAAAGTGATGGCGCTTCCCTGAGGCAGTTCTTTTGTGAATGAAACAAAACATTTCACATAGATGTCAGGAGCCAGCCATGGGATGTGTAAGCAATCACCCCTTACCATTGGCGACAAATGGAAAGATCCCGAATGTGCTGGAACTGAGGCAAAAAATCGATCGGGATGAATCGTGAATCTTTCCATGTGACGTCATACCTGGTCGGAAGAGGTATAAATACGCCGCGCGAGTCCAAGAGGTGAGGAATCAGTTTGTCTGTGGAGTCTGCTTTGTAGACCGATCAGAGAATCATGGCCGAGTGAATCTGCTGGAGATTCGGCCTGAATATAGCGGAACTGTTGGAGTTTCTGTAGCGGATATCGATCGGGAAATTGACTGAAACTGGAAGTGAAACGTGCTGGGTGAATTTGCGGCAAAGCAGCGTGTGTCTGCCGGGATTTCGTCGGAGCCTGCCCTGAAAGTGCAGAGTATTACTGCGGAGATTGTTCATAGTGAGAACCAGTAAGCTGAACGTTGCTGATATAACTGTGACTGTTATTGGCTGTTTTGTTTCTGTATAATTAAATTATGCAATGTTGTGTATCTGCTTAACTGTTATTGTCAAAGTTCTGCTACCTGTGTTGTCCTGGTGATTTTCAAATGAAGCGTCATTTGTCATCCTCCTCCATGGTAGCTCCATTAACCATAATTTTTGTAAGAAAATTTTTAATTTTACAATAAATTGCGTGACGAGTCATAGGGGATCATACATTTCCCCGGCTGCCTGAAGAACAAATTGCTTAATACTTTTCATTCCTTTCAAAAACCCTGTCACCCAAGCGGTGTCTACACTCAAAACAATCATCTTGAAAATCCCATTATATTCCCAAAACTTTCGGTTTTGTTTCATTTGAATTGTTTCAAGTTGTGTGAATATCGTTGCTTTCTTTCTCCAATTTTTTAAATTAAATTTCCATCATTTGTAACCAATTTACATAAATTCATGCTATCTTTACTCAAATTTCTTTAGTTCTACGCGAAAGGTTTAAAGCTTCTATTGTATCATTTGCTCCCGTAATTAGATCATCAACATACATACACGAATCAAGAATTTCAAAAACATCTGGAAATAAATTTCTAAATTTTAATTGCTACCAATAAAAAGGGACTCAAATTCACCCCAAAAAGTAAACGCTTGAATCTGTACACTTCTATTAGCTCAGAAAACTTTTGTGCGATTGGCTTGTCAATATTCTCAATAAAAAGAAATCTTACTGCATCTCTGTCTTTCTCAGCTAAGACGATTTGAAGAAAAGCCTTTTAGATATTGGCTAAAATTGCTACTTTATTAAGTTTAAAATATATAAGTAACTGAAATATATTAGATTTTAAATTAATACTAAGCCATAAGCAATCGTTAAGCGACAACTGACCAACTTCATGTGAACTCGCATCAATACGCATTTTAGCGGTGATACTTTCTTCTCTATACACAGCCTGATGCGGAAGATAATGTATTGGCTTGTTCACTGGTTTTGAAGACAACTTTTCTATAATATCCTGATCTAAATATTCATTTAAAATATGTCTTTATTTCAAATATAATGGATTGTCGAATTTCACTCCTCTTTCTAAGCTTCTCAATCTTTTCTCTGCTGCATCAAAATTATCCCTAAACTTACTGCAGTTCTTTTTCCAAGGTATGATAGCAGTGTATCGATAATTTTCAAAACTGACAGTCTCATTAAAAATCTCATGCGCTTTGTCTTCATAGTAACATTAAGGATACCTCTAATTCCGATTCATTCTAAATCGAAGAATTTTTTCAACTGTCTCGACATTTTCATTAATAAACCCGCATTATACTGGTGTTTTCTGATCTCGAAAATGTTCACTACTACCACCTTTTAAATAATGAAATGCGGAATTTTGTAAAACTAAGTCCCCAAAAGTTACTCATAGACTAGTCTCTAAGATATTCGTTCAATCCTATTGTAATACGCAGCTGGTGTTTCTTCGGATATCCAAAGTACTTAAACAATTTTTGGTGAGTGAGTTAATTTTATTGGCGCAAGAACCAGATATGGCTATGCTGCGCCAAACAAGATATAACTGTGGTCTAGACGTGTGAAAGAAAAGGGGAAAAAAATTGTTTGACAAGAAGGAGGGTTGAAAATGGAGAAGAATCGCTAGGGTAACCAGGGGGGGATTCACCCATTAAACATTTTTTGGATTGAATAAGCGGATAATATCTCAAAATCGGGAAGATATGGTCTCGGTAGCCTCAGATAACATCCATGTAAACAGTTATCAAAACAGATTGGGGGGGGGGGGGGTAAAGGGGAACTTTTTTCAAGCAAATATTTTTAAAAGTTTTGCGAAACATTCCGACCATGTATTTTCTTTCTAATTTACAACAAACAGAGAATAGAGGAGATTTTAGGTTTCTGGATTTTCAGCTGAATGATCAGCACTCCTGACCTTTCATGGCCGTAGTAGCTTAGCGGTTACGGTCGCGAACTCGTGGCTGGCGTTTTTTCATCGAGTCGTGGGTTCGAACTCAGATGCTCTCGTGTTACTTCTAAGTATGAAGTTCATTAACAATCAACTCTGATATTTTTTACAATTTCAGTTTGCAGGGTAATGCAATGTGTAGTAAATGCAATCGTATAAATGATGTGGAACATATTTTGTTGACCAGTGATTAGGTTTTATTAACGTCGCACTATAAGCAACACGAGGGCTATTGGTGACGGACCTCGTAATTTTGAACCTCGGTCAAGTGACAAGGACGACACCTGAGCTGGCACCCCTTCTCCTACCTTCCACACCTTGCCAACGGGAGGACTTTGGGCCCCGACAAATTCAACATGAATCAGCTCCAGCTACACGGCAGGTCTTTAGTGGCCAAGGCTCGAACCCTTGACTCAACGAAAACCGCCGGCCACCAGTCTGAAACCATGACCACTAGGCTACTGCGGCACCTGCTAGTGGTGAGTGAAAAATACATATCCACCGAAAAAAAATCTCTGAAAAATAAACTGATTCCTGTTGCAATATTATTTATAATGAACTTTTAGATAAAGCCTTAATCGATTTTAAAAAAAATCCGAGCTTTTTTTCTGATAGTGAAATACTTTGACATTCATTAATTTGTACTTTAATAACAATAATTAATATATACTTTAATAACAGTTTATAGTCTTTGCTGTTTCAAAGCCCTCATAATCCAACCAATCAATCAAATGACAAGTGGATCGGTCTAAGTGTGATAGTTTATTAACGTCGCACTGAGAAGCAACACGAAGGCTATTTATAGGTGACGGACCTTGTAATTCTGAACCAAGATCAAGTAATGAGGTAGACATCTGAGCTTGCACTTTCCTCTCCAGTTTTCACGAGCATCAGCCTCACTACACGACGGGTCCTTAGTGCCATCTGGATACGAAACCACGACTCGACGAAAACAACGCCGAAAGCGACCTTGATCACTAGGCTACTACCGCCTCAGTTGGTCAGTGATTGAAGTCAGAAGAACAGAAGACGCCCTGGATATATATAAAATACAAGCAGTCATGCACATGCTGGTGAAAATAGTCCCATTCAAAAAGAAAAATACAACCACGCAGTGTTATAACTGCAATTATTTTCATCATTCATCCATGAATTGCAGAATGAATACAAGATGCCTTAAGTGTGGAGCAAATCACCGAACTGGCGAATGCCAAATCAAAGAAAGAATAGAAAAGCCAACCTGCATCAACTGCAAACAAGATCACATGGCATCCTGGCAAGGATGTCCTCTTTTCCCCAAAAGAAAGCCTAAAAATGGAGAACCCACCAAGAAAACTAATGATAGAAACATAATACCCACAACCAGAGCAGTGACTGCCGACTTCACCTTTGCAAACATCTGCAGTAACAATGCAAATCAACAGATGGAGCCACCTGTCCTCCCAAACATTGTCGAAGCTTCAAACCAGTTTGAGCCATTAGATCCTCCTACTTTCAACACCAATAATAAAAATTCAAATTCAAATAATAATAGTACAGGCAATTTTAATTTTATAACTGCAATTAGCGAACTACAGAATCTATTTAACAAATTTCCTAAGTTATTGAAGCCCTAAACAACATGTCAAAAGTCAGCAATGACCTAGACAAGCTCAATATATTTATAGCGGGTGTAGTCGCCTCACCACCCACATCCCACAACTAAAATTCAATCTCCTCGGCCTCAAACTGGTTACCTGGAACGCCCTAGGGGTAAAGTGTCGTGATATTGAATTACGACACTTTATTGATAAGCACTCCCCAGATTTAATTTTATTACAAGAAACACATCTAGGACCGGGTATAAAATTCTCTATGCCTAACTACACCATACACAGAAATGACAGACCTAACACGAATAACAGATTCTCCGGCGGCACGGCAATCTTAATCAAAAAAAACCTCCCACACTACCAAATACCAACACCCACACTAAATGGTGTAGAAGCAACTATCGTTGCACTCACCCCTTCAGACGGAAACCCCATTCTTATTACCTCAATGTATATCCCACCAATTGTTAACACCTCACTTGTTCCAAAATACATACAAACAATACAAAACTTAGGGTCAATCTCATTAATTTGCGGAGCCCTTAATGCTAAGCACACTAGCTGGGGCTGTTCATATAATTCATCTAGAGGAAATGCACTAAGAAATTTTGCCGATCGAAACGGCTTAGAAATCTTAGCCCCGCCCACACCAACACGCTACGGCTATAACTCCGCCTCCACCATAGACATAGCAATAACGAAGAACTTTGATTGGCCCGCTCAAATCCACTCGCTACCGGAGTTAAGTAGCGATCACAACCCAGTTCTTATCCATTTTGATACTCAGAACAAATACGAACTGCCGGAACCCAAAGTTCGTACAAACTGGGAACTATTTAAAAGCACTCTTCTTACAAACACAATACAAACATTCACACTACCCAAAGCACAAAGCGGAGAGGATATAGAAAACCAAGTCGCCGAATTAACACAAAACATTTTAAGTGCACATAAACTCGCCTCGAAACCCATAAAACACAACAGACAAACTTTTATCGGACAGGAGTTACGAGAATTATTCAGAAAAAGAAATAAAGCTAGAAAAATCTGGCAATTCACCCGTTACCCTGCTGATAAAGAAAACTTAAACAGACTCCAAAACGAAATTAGGCGAAAAGTGCACTTACACAAAAACAAAGATTGGGAGGATACACTTGAAAACCTGAATGCGGAAACCGGTACCCTTTGGGGTATGGCGAAAGTATTCAGAAGAAAACGAACTCCCATCTCCGCCCTTAAAGGCCCAGCTAATATCGCACTTAGTAATACTGAAAAATCAGAAACTTTGGCAGACTCACTTCAAAACCAATTTAAATTAAATGACATAAACACACCTAATCACGATGAAAATGTTACAGATGTCGTTCACAGCTACCTGCAAAATGATGGAAATTTCCGAAATCAAGTCTACCCACCACCATTAGCATCTGAAATAGCCGATTATATAAAGAAAATCAAAATCCACAAAGCTCCCGGAAAAGAAGGAATCACCAACAAAATGATCAAAAATTTACCTCAACTCTGCATATTCCAATTAAGAAACATTATCCATAATATGCTAGAACTCGGTTATTTCCCAAACACCTGGAAAACTGCCGTAGTCATCCCGATCCTGAAGCCAGGAAAAGATCCCACCCTACCAAGCAACTACAGACCGATATCCCTACTTCCAATTTTAAGCAAAATAGCAGAAAAGATCATACACAATAGACTCTCCAACTTCCTCCAAGAAAAAGATGTAATTATCCACCAACAACATGGTTTCATACCAAAACTATCCACCAGCCACCAACTACTCAGAGTCATAGAATTTATAAAAACAGGATTCTTCAAAGGGAAGAAAACTGGAGCGGTTTTCCTGGACATCCAGAAAGCTTTTGACCGAGTCTGGCATATTGGATTAATATATAAAATGATACAGTACAACACCCCACCATATCTAGTAAAAATAATCAGTTCCTACCTTCAAAATAGAAAATTCCAAGTCACAGTAAATGAAAAACTATCAAATTCAAGATCAATAGAAGCCGGAGTCCCACAAGGAGGAATCCTCTCAACAAGTTTGTTTAATTACTACGTGAACGACATCCCTACACACCCAGAAACAAAACTATGCATGTATGCAGATGACACTGCGATATTAGCACAACATAAAAAATCACCTAACATAGGCCAAGCACTAAACGAACACTTACAGATACTAGAAGCATGGTACTCTACTTGGAAAATTGCCCTGAATGTTTCCAAAACAGAGGCCGTCTTCTTTTCACGAGGATACAGAAAAAATGAACCAGACATCTTTCTGGAAAACAAAAATATACCCTGGTCTCTAGACACCAAATATCTTGGTGTAACGTTGGATAAAAAACTCACTTTCAAACAACATGTAATACGAATTAAAAAGCAGTACAGATCTGCAGTTAATAAAATTTTTCCCCTTATCTCGCGTAAATCTGCTTTAAGCAGACGTAATAAAATGCTTATCTACACCCTGATTCTAAGACCTATTCTGACCTATGCTAGCCCGGTCTGGTCACACTGTGCTAACACTACTTTTGACTTATTAGAAAAATCGCAAAACTCCACAATTAGAACAATAGCTAAAGCCCAATGGTACATGAGAAATACAGATATTAGATTTTCACTTAAACTCCCCACACTAAAAAATTTTATCAAAAAACTTTCTGCAAACTTCTTCCAAAAAATCGATACTTCAAATAATAAAACCATACAAGAAATAGAAAAATACACCCCAATAAGAAATAACCCTCAACTTCATAGACCCAGAGAAATCTTAATCCTATAATTTAAAATTATACAATAATTTAAACTTTCTAAAATCCAATACTAAATCACCCTACTCCCGCGATCTTAAAAACCAAAACTAGCATCATTAGCATCCGCCATCCACCCCTACCCACACACACTTATATACTCAAACAGCTCACCGCGCCACCGACCAATCACAACCCACGCTCTTACTGCGACCAGACCGAGCAAGCAAGCAGGAATTCAATAGACTTCTGCTGCAATATTACAATTAATTCTCCATTCTGCAATTAAATTTGATCATCCATTATATTTTTACTTTGTGATAACTTTACTTTCTGCAATAACTTTTTAAATTCCCTATAATACTCTTTTTTCATCAAACTATTGCAATTTTTAAAAAAATAACTTCCATAATAATTCATTAACTTCTGGGCAAGTGAAAAACCAAGGTTCAGTTCACCAATCATTTTTAAGCCATTTCACAGGGGATAGAAGCCCGTGAGGGTTAAGTTCCCCGAAATAATAGTTGTCGCTACTCCAACGTGGATAGTACTGATCAAGAATCGTATTTTTCCTTTTTCTGCCATGATTACAAAACAGGTTTAGTTCATAAAGATTTTTTATCTTCCTTTTCGGTTTCGGACTGAGAAAACTTCGAAGATTTCAATTTTTCTGTCAAATTTTGTGAGGATAACCTTTTTACAATGTTGCCTTCATCACCACTGAAAAAAAAAAGTATATGCTGAATATTTACTACGAGAAAGATAAATGAATTTCCAGACACCGAATCGTCGTTTAACAAAATGTTATTTGAATACATGGGAAACAGAAATTGTTTACAACATGCAATAGCGTTTTAGAATAACTGCTTTAATACAAATGACAACAACAATGCTAATGAGGAGCTACTATGACTTAAAAAAAATTGAGGATGCATTTGTGGAATAGGGGAAATAAACTTACCGCTTTAGAGCACTCATGAATATATAATATAGACATAAATATTAATGAAGTGCTCAATAAAGTTAAGCCAAAAAAGTCAACAACATTTTACTATTTGCTGTAATTTTTTAATTTTATTTTCAATGTATTTTGCTCAGTAACATTTAATAATACATTGATACTATTTTTCACACCATCCTCAAGTTTTAAAAATGTCACTTAGATTTTTTTTTTTTTTTTTTTCAGTTTTCATAAGTGCCAGATGTATAAACTGGATTTAGTTTAGTTTTTAATAACGTCACACTAGAAGCAACACGAGGGCTATTGGCGACGGACCTCGTAATTTTGAACCTCGGTCAAGTGACGAGGACGACACCCGAGTTGGCACCCCCTCTCCTAACTTCCACACCACACCAACGGGAGGACTTTGGGCCCCGACAGATTTAATGTGCATCAGTCCCAGCTACACGGCGGTTCTTTGGTAGTCAAGGATCAAACCCGCAACTGAATGACAACCACCGCTCACGAATCCGAAGCCAAGACCACTAGGCTACCGTGGCCACATGTATAAACTGGAATAGCCAAAGTATATGTGCCAGATGTTAAAATTTAAAGATGTCAAATTTATACATCTTAAGTGCCAGATGTATAAACGAAAACGCATTCATCCCCCCCTACAGTAAAATTTGGAGATCTTAACACAATACAAAATTTTTGTGAACTTGTTACTCCTCAGTCTAATTTCAAGATTCGCAACAAAAAGAACAATGTCATGTACTTAAAAAAAATTTATTAATCAGTTTTAAAATAAGCAGAAAAGCTTTCAAGTTATTTAATACTACAATGTAAGAGAACATTTTAGTCTCGATTGCTATATTTTTTTAGAAACTTGCACCACTAATTTACCACTTATACATACACCACTAATTTAATGTTTTTCTGTTCTCACTCTGAATATAATCTATGTAATAATTTTCACACAGCTGAGAGCAATTCAAAATGATTGATTCTCAGTTTCTGCATTAAAAGTAAATTTTAGAATGGGTATAAAGGAACAAGAAAGATTATTTCCAATCATTTATATTCAGTCTATACAGAAAATAATATACTTATTTTAATAAAAACAAGCAAATTTTCTATCTAACAATGTTTCTGAATAGAATGTTTTAAGAACAGTTTTGCACTGTTAAATTTTATATTTAATCACAAGAACTAGAATCAACTCAAATATGAATATGCAGATAGCTGTCACTTATTCTAAAACTATTAATCTAGAATAAACTTTAATTACTTTATTGCCATGTTGAATGATGAGTTTTTCAAAAATTTACAAAAAAAGATACAGAAAGTTGTTAATTTGTGATTTTTATTGCCATTTAATATATATTGCAGGAAAGCAGAGTAAAATATATCACATAAATATAACACAGTAACTGTATAAATTCAAAATATTCTTCAATACCATAAGTTTATTACAAAAATTATGTATGTACCTACAAATTTTCCAAAGCATTGGGACACATTCACTTTAACGACACTTGATCATCAATCCTTTAAGTAATTGCAAAAATTCTTAATGTTAAAAAAAATGTTGCCATTTCTAATGGTAAAAAAAAAAAAAAGTTATAAAATCCACTCTTATAAAAACAAACTGTTTAGACATAGCAAATGTATATTTGGTATAAATACACACAATGATTTCAGCTGAACATGGATCTCAGAACCACAACAATTGAGACATCATTTCAAGAGACACCTAATGCTCTCAATAATACCATCATCACCTGAGATCACAAAAAAAGTATCAAAAAATTAAATATACAAGATATCACGTAATTTGGTTGGAGAGTTTATCGAGATTGGAATTGAACTTGCAATTACCTTGCTGTCTCTCTATGAAAAAGATACTTTGTTAAGAAAACTTTTATTTGTATTTAGTAATTATGGTGTTAATTGTCTTTATTAGAAAAAAAGATATACCATATATATCTTTTTCAATAGTAATTCAAATTTTTCTGATAAATTAAGTACAAAAAAATCATTCAAAAATATTTATAATCAATTAACAATTGTTATAAAAATTCCTACAAGCAATTTATATAAAATATATTAAAGTATAAAAAATGAACAAATTTCTTCATATATCAAACCTATAAGTATGGTATAAAACATTTTGAATGAAAATAACTCTAATCGGCATCAGAGTTGGAAAGGTAGAAAAAATTCCTCTAGAAGGCTCCAGTTTTATTTCTGAAAGAAAAATAAGAAATATGAAATATATATTATATAAAAAAAACAGCATAGCCATATCTGGCTCTTGCGCCAATAAAATTTACATTCACTCACTCACTATATAAAAAAAAGCAGCATTTTTTATAATCAACAAGTACTTATACACCAACATGAAAACATTAAAATAAACATAAAAAAATAATAATATATTGATTATTTCTATTTATAATGAAAATTCTAATGGATTTCAAAAGAATACTGTTAATGTGATATTGGGTAGTAAAATCTATAATCACTTCTTTCAATCCAATTCATTAAAAATACCATCAGTTTTCATAAAACCTAAATTAAAAGAGTTTATTAAAAATGAAAATGCAATAATTAACTACAATAAAGTTGCTTATTGTCTAAAATTGACGTTTTTGATAAGTTGACTTTTTTTTACATACTCTGATTATAGCAAATAATTTAATAGTAGAAAAATTTTGTAATACTTATATGTTACCTAAAAGCACTAAGACACACAATAAATATTTAATCTTCAAAACTCAATTAAATGTATTCATTTCATCTTTAGATATAATTTGTTTATTCATTCTATAAAATTTACTATTTTTCCTTTCTCTAAATTTCATCATTTACTTTTAATTCTTTTATTTAACCGAGTAATTTAATAATAATTATACAAAAAGAGCACCTTAAGTGGCTAAATCTGTTCTTTGCAATAAATTTTTTTTCCTGATTTAAATTTCTTTTCTTTGGAGAATAAGTCTGATTTTTGCCTGTATTTTACTGCAATAAAGTGAACCGTCAAATATCAGTCTGATTTGAAAATTTTAGCACTGCCATCTGTTACTCTCTAACCTTCTGTGTGGGTGGCAGTATAAATTTTATACCACTTAGTTTGAAGTATGAAATGAATACTTTATATATTTTGTTTAGAGTAATTAGCAGTATTTACATAAAGTTTCAAACATGTAGATTGGTTAGCTGATGAAATTAAAATTTTCAATTCATTTCAGAAACATTTCTGTAAGGGATAAGACAATGACTTGTTAGGAACTTTCATAAGATTCAAAGCTATAATTTTTATAAACATTCTTCATGGTTGTGCCAACTAATTTAAGTAAATAACACTATAAGCTATCATTTGAAGATAAATGTGTGGGGAAGGAAGGTATTTTTAGAGAGATTTTTAAGGTGCTAAATATTTGGTTTAAAAAAAATATACCACTGCCTCGGAATGGGTTAACAAATACACCTATCTCAAGGAATTATAAACAGTAATTATAGCACTTCTTTAAAGAAAAAAATTACGAGCAATTTTATTGGACTTAAAAAAAGAAATTGATATTTTTCTAGAGATTTGTCTTAAGATAGATATGAAATTTACATTTTGATATTTACAATCATACACCTATGATAAAGGATCATTACTATGGAGCAGAAAATATAAATTTCTCGCATGGAAAACTGAAATTTAAAGAAGCCCAGCACTTGACAAATGGCATTGGAAAGAGCCGTGACCAATAAATGAATATTACTACAAAAGCATTGATCAAAACATGCATACTGTATTTTATGAAAGAAAAGCATGATCTTTCTTTAAAAATTTTTAGAGGAAAAAGACACTAAGCAGTAACTGAAAGATTTATATTGAGAAAGATATATTTGAATTATAATTAAAGGAAACAAAGCATTTTTTACTTTATGTCCAAGGTACAAAGTATTTGCAGCTAATGTTGGATTAGTTTCCATAAGGTGATTCCATTCATCTGAAATCATTACACCTCTGTCATGTTTCAAAATAAATTCTTGTACGAATGATTTTAAATCTTGATCTTGGTGCATATCAGCCAAAACCAAGAGCTCACATACATTGTCCAGGGAAATATTGTTCTTTAAGATTGAAGAGCATTTACTCATCAAGCTGAGAATCCCGTACTGGTCAGCAGCAATGTAAAGTTGAGAGGCACTCTTCCAGTCAAGGTCTTCAATAATGGCTGTGTACAAGTACAGGAGCATTTGTTGAATAGTGTCATCATCTAAGTCTTCAATGTTGATGCATTGGCTAGATTCTTCTATCATGTTACAAGTGAACATTGCCTTGAACACTGGAGAACGAGCACTGAGGATAAATTTATGGGCAGGAAATGTTCCGGTTTTTGTCTTCAGTTGTACATCACAAAATAAATTCTCTTTGTAGAAAGATTGCAGATTTTCTTGTAGAATTTTTGTCGAATCTAAGAGTGTCTTTACAGATTTAATTCCACCTTGGATTGAAGGAGGACATTCATAGCTAATCCTTTCTATTCCTGCTGACAAAATTCCAGTAGTAAAAGCAAACTCACAATGGAATGTAAGCATATCATCTGGGAGATATAGGTAGTTGTTCTCCATCAATTTTTCCTTTGAGAAGGATAACGTAAATAATGCATTTCTATCTTCATCATCAAATGTGAATTCATCTCTAAGACATTCTATTTTGCTTCCAAAAATATCCAGAAGATGCATACATAAAGTCAAATACTTTATTTTCTCTTCATCACAACTTACTTCAAGGCGAATATGTGTTTCATTCATTTGTCCATGACTAGGAAATAATTTTAAAGTCATAATTGAATTTTCTTGAGAAGCTGAGGTGATTTGACACATGCTGTTTTGAGAACAGCTAAATTGGTTTATATTCCAGACAAATAACCTCCGTTCTACTCCAATACATGTCCGGGCTATGCACATTCTATCTGTTGTCACTGGAGAGACAGCATTCCAAATTTTACAATGAGCTGTCAGTACATCACCAGGGAGGAAATCCTTCCTTCTTAATTGGAATACTTCTTCTCGTTTCACAAAATCTTCACAACCCCAAATGCCATCTTTTGAAAATGAATTTTCAGATTTACTCTGCACCAAAACTGAACCATCTGCAGCAAGGAAGGAGAGTTCAAAATACACTATAAAATCTGCCGGCCCACTACTGTCCTCTTGTCTTTCGAGATAAAAAGAAATGAAATCATCTTTTTCATGACTGGTACCTTTAGGGCACAATATCATTTTCCACTTGGTCTTTTTCAATGTGTCCGCAATGAATGCAGGGCTCATAATTTCCTCATATTTTCTATGCCAGCAGTAACTAAAATTTTCAATAACCCAAGTACAGCAAAAGTTGGCATTTTCACCGATATTAAAACCCATGTTTCAACTCTTTCAAAAAGAGAAAAAAAATTGACTAAAAAAATAAAAGAGCTTTCTTGAAAAATTTAAAAGAATGTTTTCCGATTACCTGAGCGGTAGCAAAAAAAAAAAGGCTTTACGGGGTTTTGATAGAAACCGAACAACAAAGACTTTTACGTCTAACGTTTAGCGCACAGGGGAACTCGTTAAAGAGAGGGCGATTGCTCGCGAGGAAAGAGGGAGAAGCAACGAGGGGATAGCAGTTTACAGGGTTACATAGCCAAAAATTTCTCTCGCCAATATCAGCGACTCTTTTGATACTATGCCAAATTTTTCATTTTTTCACTGATTGTGAACCTCGTCGCACCGAGCGCTTGGATACTGAAAATTATGGATATTGGATTACTCACAAAAATTACCCCTTTTTTGAATCATAAATTTTAATACAAGTTGGTGATATATTTCAAATAAATAAATAAACTGTTGTATTAATCTTTGTATTTTTATTTAAATAGAGGCAATGATAAGTAATACGATTCAGAACCAAAAAAGCGTTAAAAAAGTAATATTCTGAAAAGCTTGTTTGTGTAATAAATTTTGTGTTTCTTACAAAACACGAAGTTCAATTTCTGAATTTTAAATTTACTGTTAACAAATATTTAAAGATATTCTTTCATTTTAATCTTTAACTTTGATCATTACTGTGTCGGATATGTGATAGTTATGGCAGCTATCAAACTAATAAATTTTCTTTCGTGAGGAATAAAAAAATATTGGATTTGAGAAATGTTAACCATTAAGAGAAATGTTAGCCGCTTCAAAAATAAGTTTTTAGTTATTTTGAGTTATGTTGAAGTTTTTTTTAAAAAAAATTTATATTTTATGGCCAATATGAATAGTTCTGAATAATAAAAAATATGCTCCATGAATCTATTGAAAATACGTCTTACAAAAGATGGTATAGTTTTTTTTTTTTTTTTTTTTTTTCAATTTCCAAATGTTTGAAAATTAAATGCATCTTGCACTCGAATCCTAGGTCAGATAATGAATTTTAGCCAACTTCTGGTTATACATGCAGTTAAATGTCTTTTTTCCTCTCAATTCATTATTAACATTACGTTAACTTGCAAAACAACAAAAAAGATGCTTTCAAATCTATATCACTTATCTAAGTGGGATTATTATTGCTATTTATATGCATATTCTTACTTCCCCCCCATAAGTGAGTCATATTGGTTTTTGTAAAGTAAATCAGTTATATTTTATCAGTTTGTACTCTTAAATGTTAATTCAATATTTAATTTAATACAATATAAGAGATTTTATAAATGGATTTAATTACGTATTACTAGTATCATAGTTTTTGATTATTTGAAATGAAAAACTGAGTTATACCTATTGTTTAACAAGTCTTTTTTTTTAAAGCTGCACAATTAAAATGGCAAGAACTGTAGATTCTGCCTTATTGTTAATTTTATGCAGGAAATGTATGAATTACAGAATTTAACAAAAGGTTTTTAATCTTAAAATATTTTAAATGGAAGAAAAGCCTTTTGCTAATATAAAAGAAACTATTTATATAATCTAAATGAACATGAATATACTTATACTGATCTATATATTCCTTAAAATACAAAACACCATTTCAAGATGCTTTGTTTTGTGTTTTACCTGAGAAGAAAATTAATAGCTTTTTTTTGTTGTTGAGCTTTGTATAACTTCTTTTTGGATAGCTATTAAATCGAAAGCAAATGATGCTCGAGTCAAATTATAGGACCGGATTTTTTACATCGATTTTTGTTCATTATTTATGTATATCAACAGAAAATACATTCAAATGTTTTATAAATTTCAACTATTGAAACAGCCTAAAGAAATTGAATGAATTAGGTTTTACTTTTTCCGAAGACATTTCCGACAACATACAAATAAATATTTCTTTGCAATAATTACAGTAAGTATTTAACGTAAATTATAACAATATAAATAATTAATATTGATATATCTCATTCAATATGATCATCTGTATAATTAATTGGTCTTCATACACACTCAACTAAAATTTCAACTCGTTTTTAAGAGGATATCACAGCATTTATTAATATTTATTTAATTTTTTTAAATCCCTTATTATATTCTGATGCAACATCCTCTAACTTTAAACAGTTGTTTATCAAAGCTCTAAAAGGCTCCAACACTCGGTTTTCGAGTAAGTGAAGAGAGTCAAATTTTTTTTCTCTTAATACCCATACAGTAGTATTCAATTTTGTGATAAATGTCACTAGATTAACTTTTTTAATGTCTAAAAAATGTATATTCTATATTGTTCTCTTCGACAGTGACACTCGATAATTTCTTTAATCAAAATAAACAGTTCCCACAAGAAATGAAAAAAAAAAAAAAAAAAAAAAGTTTTTGTATCACAACAGATAACCGAAATTAAATGAATCAATTGAATCTACATAAACAAAAAAGTTGATAAAAATAATAAAATATTGTTCTGTGCAATACATTGCAAATAACAAATTTCTCCACCAAAGGTATCAGTTCTTTTCAAAGTGATGCATAGAGTTGTCTGGAATGCTCACAAGCAATGCATGAAACAAAAGTTTTACCATTTACTGGAATTAATACAGATTTTAGGATTTTATATAAACATGCGTTACATTAAAAATTATGTTACGTTGTATTATTTAAATTTAGGAAAAACTTTGATCTTAACTTATTTTATTAACAAATGTCACTTTTTTTTTTTTTTTTTACAAAATTGATCAGAAAATATTAATTTCTTAATCTTGCATTAATAAATAATTCAAATTGGTTGGGAATATATTTTGAAACAGCATTAGACTCATCTTTAATTTGAAATTTCTTTACATTCTAATTCTGATATATTAAATATTTATCAAAGCTATAATTACTACAGGAAGCACTTTTTATCCAAGCACAAAAACAATTTTTTTAGTAATACTCAAATAACAACACTCAAAAAAGGGGAAAAAATTAACAAAATTAAATGTTATACTTGAATGAAGCGTGTCTTAGAAAAATCTAGAACATCATTTCCTGTTCAATGGGTACTGAATTTACTCAAAAGTTCAAAATTTAGCTAAAAAAATCTTCAAAGTATCAATTGTTACACTTATTTAGCAGTTTATTTGTATCAATAGTTCTAAAAATGGATGAATCTAGCAGATACATGTATTTAATTTTTCAAGCTATTTACAATACTTATTTGTATTCTTTTATAAAATGTAAAAAAAATATTTTAAGTACTTTTGTATTTTTACAATTTATATATCAATGCTAGAACTTCAAAACTGAAAAATTAAAATCGAATCTAACAATATATAAATAAGAGAGAGAGAGTTTAGTTTTTATTAACGTCGCAATAGAAGCAACATGAGGGCTATTGGCGACGGATTTCGTAATTTTGAGCCACGGTCAAGTGACGAGGACGACTCCTGAGCTGTCACCCCTCTCTCCTAACATCCACACCAAGCCAACGGGAGGACTTTGGGCCCCGAACCGATTTAACGTGCATCAGCCTCGGCTACACGGCGGGTCTTTGGTGGCCAAGAATCGAACCCGCGACTGAACGAGAATTTCTGGCCACGAGTCCGCGACCTTGACCACTAGGCTACTGCGGCCATAAGAGGAAGAGAGAAAATCTTTGTGTGGAAAATAAGCTTTTATAAGTTTATTTGAAATTTTAAGTGCGAGAAAACTACATTGATGTATATAAAATAATTCGAAGAAAAAAGAAAAATTTTGAGTATACTTTTGCTGCATATTTTACTTTTAAAGTTCTGAGTATGTTGCATTTCCTGACTTTTTCATAATAGGGAATTTTCTCGAAACTGTAATACTCTACTTCTTTTTAAAAAATACTTTTATGAAACTATCTAAATACAAAAAATTCAATTAAATTCAAGATTAAACTTAAATGCATATTTATTAAAGTCATTTTAATTGCAGCTTAAAGCAAGAAACTACCCGAAGTGCGGTCATATTTAGAAGACTACACGGCAATAAATAAATAAATAAATAAGCATTCGTAACTTCTCTTTCCCCCCCTTTGCAAACAATTAGTGAGTAAAGCATTTTGTGTCAGATACAACGTTCAGAGATGTCATTGTGTAAAATCATTCCAGCGAGACTATTTGTACGCTTAAGACTTTGCATGCACAATTAAATGACTAAGGGCATTTATTCAATCGCAACTGAAAAAGAAAGCTGTAAAACTGGGTGCAGGCCCTTTAGGAAACAGAAAAGATGTTTTCAGCCAGACCGACGGTAAGAGCCCGAGAGGTTTAAAGACACCCACAAAGCCTTTTTCCGCTACAGGTGACCAGAGCACTGCTCATTCTCGATTTCCATATGTGGTTAATTGATGTCACAAAAACTTAAGAAACTTGGATCTCTCTCCTTTCTTACACAGTCATCGAGATTATATCTTTTCAGATATTCCTATATTGCTAAGTAAATAAAGAAATGATATTTCTTTTTAAGATCGAGTATTTTTTTCTTTTTTGAATTGCGCATAACAGTGTAAAAATTGTTGCATTATCACATTCACATAATAAAAGGTTTATTTCTCTAAAGCAAGTAATAAATAAGCCACACCTGGGGTCAGCTGCTTTGGTGCATTCATTGAATACATGGCCCTTGCATTGCAGTTTAATTTTTTGGAATGATTGTTTTTATTACCAAACAGAATAATCATGGAAAAAAAGGATGCATGTAAATTCATTATAAAAAAAAATAGCATGTATTACATTTTAAGTTTTTCGTTCTTTCTAGAAGAAGAAATGGTTTTAAAAATAATTAGTTAAAAAGCACTTCATAAGAAAGTTACAGCTATAAATTACTTACTGCTTAAAAGATAAATTCACATTTGTAACACAAAATTTCATATCCTTTCCTGTTTTTACACTGCAGTCAGGTTGCATATGAAATTTAACTTTCCTACATTTATTCTTTTTTTTTTTACAGGAAACATGCTTTTTTCAAGTGTTTCTATATACTATGTATAAGTGATTGCAATATAAATCCAAAATTGTCAACAATTCATTAATTTTAGTTAGTGTAAAAAAGTTGGAAATATTCATCTTGTTTATAAATATGAAATAACGAAAAAAAATATTGCTGGGGAGCTGGTACTGCAAGATTGTAATAGAGATGTATATATATTTCTGCAGAAAATTAACATTTTAGAAATACTGTTTTTTTTCAGTGGGGGGAAATTAAGATAAACTGTACATTTTACATATTCTTGATTTTCTGAGAAGTTTCTTATGATAAAAAATTATTTTTTTATAAACATATTTGTTCTCCCCAAAAAAAAAAAAAAAAAAAAAAGAAAAATTAAGAGAATTCATTTTCTGAAGCATTTCTTTTAAAATTTTAGGAGGTAAATTATTAGCCTTGAAATGAATAAGCAAATTAAGGACAATAAATTTACAAGATATTTTTTTCTTTCAAAAAGCTATGAAAAGTAACTGGTGAGTACCTAAAAAACCTATTCAATTTTAAAATGAAATTTGAAATCTATTTTTCTTAACACCCTTCAACACTAATCTAAGATTTTTTTTTGAAGATGCAGTAAATATTTCTCCATGTTTAATATTTAATGTAAACAGTGTGTACTAACCAGTGTTTTGTGGATAAATATTCTCGCAAACAAAAATCGTTCTATAAATTAAAAAGTTTTGTTAAATTATTACAGAAGGCTGTGAAATTTTAAAAAACTTATCTTATTTAGATTACCTCAAAATAGAATTGACAAATAAATCTACACACACAACAACCATGGCCGAAACTTGAAGCCATTAGAGTAATCGCTTTATATCATAATATAGAAGGAAAAAACAAGAAAGACAAATTTAAAAATATATATTTGGAATTATAATAAAATTGCTTTTAATATGCCATTCCATTTTAATTATTTCCATAATCTAGCTCGTCTGTACCATACCAGTGTTCGCAGTTATGTTTAAAACTCAAAACGACAAAATATCGTATAAAAGTTAAAGAAATTTTTTTTTTACGTTACAGATTGGATTATAGATGGAACATAAAATAGTAATAGTTACGAGCGTTTTCATAAAAATAATTACAATAAAATTTTGAAAAGTGATCAGCTTACGAACTTATATAATAATGGCCTCTAATTGACAGCTAATATGACAGTTAAACTTTTTTAAATGCTGTATATAAAGACTTATCAACAAGGAAATCCAAGAGACATTAAAATTTGGAAACAAAAAAATGTTACACTTTTTCGAAACCAAATTTTTAACAAAGATATATTCAGTTAATATGATTTATAAATATATATTTATTGTGCTGTTGAAAACAAAAAAAAATTTCCTGTTTCTTTATCTACGCAAATAAATGTTTGGTGCAGCATAGCCTGCTTAGGCTATTGAGCTATAAAACTCAACTGTCCCTCACACTCACAGCACAAATAACACCTTTTTAATAGATATTCCGTTTTATTATTCACTTTTAATTCAACTCTAAATAATAATAAGTATTCTAAAATTAGTATTCTTAGTAGCATTAGAAAATATTAACCCCCTCCCTCACCACCAATACATTGTTTTTGAGTTCAAAAAACCCAAAGCAAATAAGTTATAAAAATATTTTTGAAATATTGAGCAAATTTCGAGAAACTTTAAATCAATTTACTGATTACTGCTTTATTAGAAAAGAACGACGTAAATGAAAATTTTTCTAAATTTTTTTGCAAAATATTTTTTGTAACGAATTATACTTGTTTGATTATCTTTAATTGCATCGGTAGTAAATGAAACAATTCGAATGCGTGAAAATTTAGCAAAACAGTATGAACAGTTGAGTTGAAATTGCAGTTTAATGGAAATGCATTTTTTATTTGAAGGCAGATAATTTTCTTTATTATATTTTTGCATAAATTTTACAAGTAGCAGCATTATGGTACAAATTTCTAATTATAAACAAAGTCCGTAAATGACGGTTTCTTTACCATTCCTGCCATGTTATAAAACCAAAGTTGAAATTAACAGCATTCACAACAACAAAAGGTGATGGTGGCTCGATTTTTTATATTATTGATTAAAGCAATGCATTAACAGTTCAAAAGGGCGGGAAACATCTTTCAAAAGAACTTTCTCATCTTGAATGAATTTGCTGGGAAAAAACGAATGAAAAAAAAATTGCGATACGAATAAATTTGTTAATAATCATTTCAATTATTCGAAATGCAATCTAACAATTAAATTAAACTGATAATTACAGGTAACAACTGCCTTCTGATTTCAATAACATTAATAAATAATTTAACATAGCTTTTAAAATAAATGAGGATGATACAGCTTAGTGCTTAAGGATGTGATTTTCCAGCTAACGATGCTCCAAGTACTGACCAAAAATAACCACCAGGAATACAAGGAAGTTTTAAGTTCAGGTGCCGTTTTCGTCACCTAATCTTGGTATAGAATTGCTCTAAAAAGTCCGTTATGTGACATTAATGCAAACAAACATATCATATATTTTCTAATGTATCGTATATAAAATAGGGAGGGAGGGGAAAGTATAATTGGGCCACTAATTTAAAAATCTTTATTTGAAAGCAATATTTTTAAATACTTCATACATCTTTATTTAAATAGTAATTCAAAAAGTAGATAAATCAGCTTTAAATAATAAACACATTTTATAATTTTAATTCTGTAAGAGATTTTGTCCATACGATGGGAAGGTAACAGTGCACTTAAATTGAATCAAGTTCTTGTGAAACCTGCAAAAATCATTACTAAGTGAAAAATATTTTAGTACTGGTTGTTTATGGAATTTGTTTGTCCAATGTAGATGAAATTTTCTGTAATAAAATTAATGCATTATTG
The DNA here is from genome assembly GCA_019974015.1 of Nephila pilipes. Classification (NCBI taxonomy): domain Eukaryota; kingdom Metazoa; phylum Arthropoda; class Arachnida; order Araneae; family Nephilidae; genus Nephila; species Nephila pilipes. The sequence continues at coordinate 738,457 of BMAW01055584.1, forward strand.
AGGTGAATAAAAATGAAGGATTTAAATAAATAAATAAAATGTTCATTGAATTTCTTAGCAAAAGAATATCAAATAATATCGACTAATATTAGAAAAGAGTTATCCAATTGATGGAAAATATGTACATTCTTTTTACATGTCTCTATCATTAGTTACGAGAAGGGAATAACATTTTATGAAATAAAAGATATATGTGGAATTTTTTTTCTCTGAAAATTTGTTACAATCACTTTTTGCACTCAACGAAAACAAATGCTTTCTTCCTATTGGGATTAAATTTAAAGGAACACAGTTACTTAAATATATTCCGGTAATGAATGAAATTATTAATTATTAAAAAAAATAAGAGATGAGAAAGAAAGTGTTTCAACAAACTTCGCTACATACTTATAAAAATTTTCATCTTAAAATATATTGTAGCGAAACATCATTTTCCTTTCTCAGCGAATTGGTTTCTTTTTATTTTATAGAGGCTAAACGTGACACAACATATGTATTCCTCTATTTTACCTTATATTGTTATAATTCTCTCTAAATTATTTTTATTCCGATTTAATTATTCAAATAAAAAAAATCTTTTTATTCGAATCGAATTCTGAAAATTACGAATATTGTAATGCAACAATAATTTATTAACGTCGCTCTTGGAAGAAACATAAATTTTTAGTTTTTATTAATTTTGAAACATAGTCACATGACGAGGACGATACCTGAGCTTAGCAGCCCTTTCTTTTATTTTCTCATACTACTTTAGCGTAAGGACTTTGAACCTTGACCAATTTAAAACGCATTAACCCTCTTCATAGTGCGTGTTTAGTGCAATGAAGATTCGAACATTCGGCTAGACTATAATATCTCGATTCATGAGCTTGCGACACGACTATTTAACTATTGTGGATACTGGATACCATAACATTGCAATTCGATAACATTATCATTCCCGCAATATATTTTATTCGCGTAAAGATGTTCACATAAATAAGCATCGGAAATTTTTTTGTTTAGATACATCAAATTTATTTTCCATATTCTGCGTTGAATTTGAAAAATTCAATAGAATTCATTCTGTTGCCTACAAAAGCTTCGTTTTTCATACCAGTTTTCTGAATTTTAACTGATTTTTCTTAAAAATGTTTTACAATTCTCAGATTAGCAAGCATATGAATGAAAATGAAAACCATGAAAAAGCATAAACCTTTTGAAAATGCTGAAAGATTTTTTCCTTTAGAAATACTTATTTACTTACTTACTTACTTACAGTTTACTTAATACTTACAGTTTTAGAAATACTTATTTACCTTCAATCAAGATTTCGAGAAAACTCAATTATTTTATGCATTAAAATATATAAGAAATGCAAATAATATTTATTCAAATCTAAAGGAAAAAAAAGAGGTTGAAAGCTATAATCCATCGGATTGACACTCGTTGTTATTTGATTGTTGTTGTCTTAGTATAAAACGATGTAAATGGAAATTTTCCAAATTTTTTTGTAAAATATTTTTTGTAGCAAAATGTTATTTGATTACCTTTAATTGCAACGATAGTAAATAAAATAATTATAATGTGTGAAAATCTTGCAAAACAATCTGAAAAGTCGGTTTGAAAATGAAATTAAATGGAAATGCATTTTCTATTCGAAAGCAGATGCCTGTTATGTTTTAAAATCGAAATTGATATTAGCAGCATTCTCAACAGCGAATGATTTCCAATGATGGTGATTCGGATTTCAATATTACTGATTAGAACACTGCATTGGAAGTTCACAAGTGTGAGATACATATTACAAAAAAAAAAAAAAAAAAAAAAAAAAAA
>BMAW01055584.1:753230-870059 GCA_019974015.1 Nephila pilipes
TGACAAAAATTGCCGCACAGAGTAGTTCGCTTTGACTTTGGATGAATCAACATATATTTCAGATATTACGCAGTGTTACATTTTTTTTTTTTTGAGAAATATAATACATAAAATTGCGAAGTGTAAGCAACGAATCTAGGCTTTCATAGAATTCATGACCCTGCCATTGGAGAAGATATTTTTCATGTAGTTGAAAAGGTTGTTCAGGAAAACAATTTTCTGTGATCGGTAGTATATTGCTACCGAAGATGCAAAAAAATCAGTTGGAAAAAAATAAAGATGTCGTTGCTCTCGTGTCAAAGATCGTAGAAAATAAGGGTGGTTAAAAACCATAAGTCATACAATGAGTCATTCATCAACACTCTTTGAGAAGAAAATGTTTGGATGTAATAGAAGTTTCAAAGCCAGTAATATCAGCTGTTTATTATTCGTTTAATCATTATCAATTCTGCGAGTTTATTGAAGATATTGTAGAAAATGATTTATATCATAATTATTATACTGCAGTACGCTGGCTTATCTGCGGAAAATTTCTAACGAGCTTTTTTGAGTTTCGAGCAATATTCGAAATTTTCTTGAATGAAAGGAAATGTCTTCTTACTGAGTTACAAAACTTAAGAGTGGTTTTGGAAGTTATTTTATACAGATTTATCAAAACGTATGAAATAAGGAGAAAAACAGCTTTTGTCTGATTTATACAATCATATTAAGGCAAATTATTGTTTTATTACAATCCTAGTTCAACAATAAATGATGTTTCACTGATTTTAATGCATATCAAACATTCTGTCAGCAAACAACTTCATTTCTGTTTCCGGCAGATCTTTTAACTGAAGCTTTGAATGTCTTCAAAATAAAATTTGAGTCTCGTTTATACAAATTTTGATGCAATTACAAAAGACATCAATATTTTTAAAAATATCCTTTTAAATGCCGACATAGAAACCCTTACCCCAGAGCTTCACTTAGAAATGATAGATTTGCTGTGTAACGATATGTTTAAGAAAAAATAAGGAAACTCATAATTGTGGAATTTTACAATTATCTTTCATCTGATCACATAATTTGATCAGATGTCTAAATTTTGAAGTGCTTTTTTTCGCTTTTAGAATTACTTACTTTTATGTGAAAAATATTCTTTTTAAAAGAAACATACAAAAAAAAAAATTACAAATTTCAATTAATTGATGAGTATTTGAAGTTTCTACTACTAATTTCCACTAATAAACTTGACCCACTATTGCAAAAAAATGTCAACTGAAAGTTACAGCTACCTAAATCTCATTAATCATAATTATATTCATTAATGTAAGCTTTTAAAAAAAATCTTATATCATTAATTACAGTTAAAATGTTCAGTTTCCTTCTGGGTTTCTTAATTGATTTGTATGAGTTATTTATAACGTAAATTTTACAATGTAATCAAAATAAATTGGCGAACCGGACTAGTGGAGATCGCGGACAGTAGTTTCGAGATACCTTGATATAGAATATAAATCATACTTAAAAGAAAAAAAATTTGAAATGACCTTGCATCAATCGTCATGTATTTATCAACGTATAACATACAACCTGTTAGATTTGAAACAAGATTCAAACGCGCACAAAACAAATAACTTTTTTTCATGTCTTAAAATTAAATACTTTACATGCATATTAATCAAAATATTGAAATGAAAGAATTTTCAAATATTAAATTAGCATTTGTTGAGGTGTATAAATATTAAAATTCTGATCGTTGAGAACTGTTGTACAAAATTTGGCATTTATTGCGGTTCGAATTACATGCTTCTCGCAAAAGATGAAGTTTAAGAATTTAATAAAAAGTTAATGAAAGCCCAGTATTATTATGGGGAACGGTGTGTGTTGATAAAACCGTTAATTCCCCATAATTTCCTTTCAGAAGGTGTGCGGAATACAAGCAACTTTTCTGTCGTTCCGGAGAGCTGTTAAATTAACATTTCACTTTAGCCATTACATTAAATTAATTAGTTCCATTAAATTAGTTAACCACATCGAAAACGTAAAAGAAACTTCAAATGTTGGAGCTTTTAAATAATACTCATTTTAATGTAAACAGAAACGTCTCCAATCATTACAACAATAGACCGATTCTAAAATTTATAGAACAACACATAATAATAATAATGTTTTTGTTGCCAATCACACAGGAGCAAATTTCTTCCATAATCATTTAAGCAAACGATTTTTTCGTAATATTTACTCTTGTCCTTTTTGAGAGGCAAAGAACCACTCATTTATCTCAAACTTAACATTTACAAATTTAAAACTGTGAGTGGAGAAAAGATCGTCTGCTCCTTTTCTTCAATTCTCCTTACAGCTTCGCAGTCAAAATGACATCAAAAAATGACGTAGGAAGTCGCCACATTATCACTAAATTACGAAATTCAATGCGAAAATTATTTTAAATGATTGTTTATTAACATCACACTAAAATAGCAACACGAATATTATTTATTTTTGACGGATCTCATCGGTTTTGAGCTTCAATCAAAAAAAGTGACAGGAACGACACTTGAGCTGGTCGTCCCTTCAGATCACTTTAACGAAAGAATTTGGAGCCTCGAACAGATTCAACGAACATCGGACACGCAACACGATAGATCTTTAATGGAATCAGTGCTCAAACTCGCGACTCGACGAAACTAAGGACGGCCGTGAGTCCGCAAGCATGAACACTAGACTATCGCAGCTACTGTAATAGAAGTATTTAAACGTTATTTCATTTGTGTGATTAATGAATTTAGATAGGTGTCAAGCAGTACACGTTTTGTTGCTTTGGTGTTGTCAATGGATATAATTATTTCTACTCAATATTCTATATTCTTTGGCGAAAAATTCTACTGAAGAATTAAGAAGAAACAGTCCGTTTTCTTTGCAGTGAAATATGAAAAAAGCACTCATATGCATAATGAAACGGTAATCAATTCCATTGTTGTAGAACGCCCATCAACTACCAAAAATTGGTCTTTGAATGGTACAATGAGTAAATGGCCACATCTCCGTCGATAGTGATGCATGTTTGTCCATGGATAGATTAAGGAGGATAAAGAGTTCTAATGTCGCATGTAACGATTAATTTTATTTGGCACTATTCGATTTTTTTTCCAAGGATTAGATATTTTAATATTCAAGAATTTCGGGAAAGACAAAATATGTAATACATATAAGTGAAAATGTAAAACCTACATCAATTCAAGCAACGTTACACAAGTTGAAAAGGTATTCAATACTTGTTCATTTGGTGTAAAGACCGTGTCAGCCGAAGATGCAATTGGACGCAGGATAATCAGAAATATGATAGCCATATGGAGCTAGGCGTTGTCAATCTGGAAATTTCTCCCCCTAAGATACATCTAATAAGGATAACACAAAGATGTCTTCAAGATATCCTTGAAAAGTCATAGTTCCCTAGTTAAGCAGATACCTAGGGCCACCTGCTAAAGATAATACCTAGTAACGAAAATTCAAGATGAAATAAAGTATGATTTTGCCAAACAAAGTCTCTCTGGAAGTGCTCGCCTGATCTTCACAGAAATCATGTAATATTAATCTACTTCAAGAGTGAAATGGAATTCATCGGTTAATGTTATGATGTGTGTCTTTTGGCAACCAAGATTGGTTGGGCGCGATTCCATTTAAACGACTTTGTCAATGCCAACGGGTTAGAGTTAAACGTCTTAAGACAAATATGAAGGAAATTTATTCTCAGTTAAAAGCTGTCCCAAACGAGGAAGGCAATACGAGTGCATAATAACACAAGTGTTAGATGAAAACCGATGACGTTGGAAAACTAAAACTCTGTTGCACCACAATCCTTGTGTGACTTTCACGTATTTCGCAGTAAACATAGTTGCCCTCACCTAAGCACTTTCAAGTCCTTAACATGGCTAGCGTTGTCGAGTCGCGGGTTCGAATCTTGATTCTCCTGAAAAACCGTCATATAGAGGAATTGATGCATGTCTTGTCTGTCGAGCCTCAAAATCATTACTTTAGCTTGAAGCATAAGTTCGCAGAGAGCGGGATACCAGTTTCATTGTGGGCCCGAACATTGTTCAAAATCATCGAATATAAATTTTAATGCGAATAATCGAATATAAATTTTAATGCGAATAATCGAATATAAATTCTAATGCGACGTTAATAAAAATAACTCAACTTAAAAAAATGCTTTTATATAATTCGTAATGAAATATTAACAACATCTATTTTGAAATTTACTATACAAGGCACATTACAAATTAGAGATTTAAATAAAAAGATAATGCAAAATTCCCTTAGAATAATCGGTACTTGACAGAAAAATTTAGATTAATACGAAATTTTTTCAAAAAATGTCTCATGAATTTTAAACTTAAACATTATTTACAGAAGTTGAAAAAATTCGTTTGAAAAAATATTGCATGGAATTTTTTTTCACTTAACCTTCATTCATCCCTCTGTTGAAATATTGTATAAAAAGATTTTATGTAACAAAGGATCACCTAATAACCCACGTAACTCTTCAATTGGATGGATGGATGGATTTTGCTCTGGTCTGCTTTCATTGTTTGTATATTAGTAATGAAAAATCTTTAAAATGTTCGAATAATATATTTGAAGTAAAAAAAAAAAATAAAGATTTTTTAATCGGACTTTCTCCTATATGACGAGGTCATTAGTATATAAATATATATATAAAAATATAATAATAATAATAATAAAGAATATTTCCTGAACATTAAATTCCTTACTAATAAAGTGTGAAGAGGATTTGTAGAAAATGTCAAAAAAAAAAAAAACTTTAATCTTAAATTAAAACCTAACGCATCATATTTTAAAAGATCTCTCTCTCTCTCTTCCTGTTAAGTTACTGATGGTAACACACAAACACATTGTTTGCATAGAATATGCTATGCTCGCCAATATTCTTTCCTCTTTAACAACAGAAATTTTCCCTTTTCCGTAGGACTTCAGTGCCATCTCGTGCTTTCGCTTTGATAACATTTCGACCTTTACAGTCTGCTTCAGCGTTTTTGAGGAGAGTGGGGGAGTATGTAACGCACACACACGTAGGGAATGATCGAAATCGGCACAATCTATGCCCTCTGAAGCGAAGCGAAACGCTCCTTCTGATACCGAACCACGTGACAACTAATGTTATCAGTGAAACTACATTCGATTTTTTTCACTCTAAAAGTTGATTTCCTTATTTTCTCTCAGTGCCATTTGCAAATTACTGTGGAAGAGAAGAAATTCGAATATGGATAGTCAAAGAATTAGTGAAAAAGAAGGCTTCAGTTTCACGTGGGTCATTGAAAACTTCAACTTTTGTTGGCAAAAGGAAGGTGGAGCAATCATGAGTCCTGCGTTTATCGCGGACACACTGGAGAAGACTAAATGGAGATTGCTATTGTACCCTAAGGGAGTTAGTGATGTAAAAGAGGATTTCATTTCATTTTATCTCGAAAGACAAGAGGACTGTAGAGGACCAAAAAGTTTTACAATATTTTACGAACTCTCTTTCCTTGCTGCAGATGGCTCAGTTTTGGAATCGAGTGGTACATCTAAATATTCTTTTTGCAAAAATTACGGTAGGGGTTTCAAAGATTTCGTGAAACAAAGGGAAGTATTCCAGAAAAGAAGAAAAGAATTTCTCTTCAGAGATATCCTAACAGCTCGCTGCAGATTATGGAATACTGCGCAAGGTGTTATAAAAAATGAACAATGTTTCGCACGAACTCAAATAGGAATAGAACGACGGTCGTTTCTCTGGGATATAAAATCTTTCAGCTCTTTTCAGCAAAACGTATGGGAAATCAAATCAGCTTCCGATGGAAATTCAATCATGACATTAAAATTCCTTTCGACTGCTCAACCAAAAAGGGAAATAAGCTTGGAAGCAATTTCTTGTGATTGGATGATAAAGTTTTCAACTTTTCGCATGCAAGTTTTAGGTACTTCTGGAAAAGGAATAGAATGCCTAAATGAAGAATTCGTATTCGATGATCATGTCAAAACCGTATTATTTACCTTACACTTCCTAAAGGAATTTTTAATGGAGTACAAAAATTTGTACCTTCCGAACGACATTCTGACACTGCAATGTGAGTGTGCTTACACGACTGGAATCGCCTGGGAAGGAATAGAAATGACTAGCTATGGATACCCAGCTTCAATCCAAACAAGAGGCCGAGCTAGTAATCATTTGAAAACTGAAAAGACTTCTCTAGATCTGACAAGAATTCTACAAGAAAATCTAGAAACTTTATACAAAGAGAATTTCCTTAGCGACACGAAACTGAGCACAAGAACCGGAAGACTATTCTTTGCTCACAAAAACATCCTCAGCGCTCGTTCTCCTGTGTTCAAGGCAATGTTCACCAACGACATGAAAGAGAAATTCAGTGAATGCGTCTACATCGAAGACTTGGATGATGGCACTGTCCATCGGATGCTGTTATATGTATACACGGCCGTTGTGAAAGACCTCCAGTGGGAAAGTGCCTCTGCATTGTACGCTGCTGCAGACAAATACGAGATCATCAGCTTGAAAAATAAGTGCGCTTTCTTTTTGAAAAACAATATTTCTCCAAACAACGCGTGTGATCTTTTGATTCTAGCTGATATGCACCAAGACCAATTTTTGAAATCGGTCACGCAGGAATTTATTTTGAAACATGACAGTGACGTAATGAATTCGTATAGATGGAATGCCCTCCTAGAAATTAATCCGGAGTTGGCTTCAAATACTCTGTTCCTTCGATATAAGGTAAAAAAAATTTGTTCATTGTTTCGTTTTGAAATTTAAATTTTTCGTTGTCAATTTAAATTCTCAATTTACTGCATAACCTTCAAATAAATTTGAAAGAACTATCGTGCTTTTCATCTCATAAAATAAAATCTGAACACATTTCCTTGTAATATTCAATTCGTGAACGTGGTTGTTCATGTTGAAATAGTGTGGTATATGATTTTATGAAAACTCGCATTTCAATGCAAGAATTTTTCTATATTTCCTTCTTTCTGATCCACATTAATGATCGTTCTTCTATGGAAAACTGTTTTAGGAATAAAAATATACACTTAATACCTATCTTGAAATAAACCACTAGAAATATTTCTAGCTTTCAAAAGTAGTTGATAGATAATTAAGTTGGGAGCATTTATTTCCAATTAATTTAACTATACTTTTGTATCATTACCAATGAGGGTACAAATTGTAACAATAGGACAATTTTAATGATAAATGAGCATGCAAAAGATTTTTTGTATGGTTAAAATGAAGTAAAAATTCATACCAAAATTCTGCGACATTTTTTTTTTATTTCAATAACGAGTTGATTCCAGATCTTGTTCCTTTGCTATTAGTTACTATATCAGTTTATTAATTTTTTTGGAATCCTTTAGAATGTTTGGTGATGCGTATTAAAAAAGTCACCAGAATATTGTGTGAAAATCGTATATTCTATATTTATTTATAATTTTTGCAATAAAAATGGTTTATATATTTCTTTAAATCAGAAATTAACTTTAACTTTTATGTTACGTTTATGATATGATTTTATGTACACTGATATGTTCTATGAATATGTTTGTGCAATTATTAAAAATAATTTTTTTAGGTATTCATACGTAACTTGGTTGGTGACCATTTTGAATCTGAAAAAACGTCGTTAGATTTGACAAATACTTTGCAAAAAAATCTAGGAACTTTATACAAAGAGAATATACTTTGCGACACGAAACTGAAAACAGAAACAGGAACATTCCTCGCCCACAAAAACATCCTCAGCGCTCGTTCTCCTGTGTTCAAGGCAATGTTCGCCAATGACATGAAAGAGAAATCCAGCGAATGCGTCTACATCGAAGACTTGGATGATGACACTGTAGAGCGAATGCTCTTGTACCTGTACACGGCCGCTGTGGAAGACCTCCAATGGGAAAGTGCCTATGAGCTGTACGCTGCCGCTGACAAATACGAGATTCTCAGTTTGAAAAGCATGTGCTCCTCCTTCCTGAAGAATAATCTCTGCCCAGATAATGCATGCGAGCTTTTGATACTAGCTAATATGCATCTAGATCAATATCTGAAATCAGTTGTTCAGGATTATATTTTGTATCACAAAGGTATATTTAATTCCAAAGAATGGAAACTCTTGATGAAAACGAATTTACAGTTAGCTGCAGATATTATGTATTTAAAATTGAAAGAATAGGTAAAAGTATTTTTTCACTCAAAATAATAGATTCAGTTTTAAAAAGTAAATGTGTGTTAAGTTATTACAAATATCAACTAAGTATATTAGCTAATTCATTTCTGTTGCACCTACTATCATCCGACAATCAATGAAAGTGAATTATGCTTAACGTAATGAAATTAATTAGCAAATTCAAATGAAAAATTATTGGAAAAATATGTTCCTAACTGCAATCCAGACTCACATAAGAAAGAAAAGAGAAATAGTTGATAGGTAGAAAGTTACTTTTTAGAAAAAATTTATGTTATAAAAGGCTCTAACTATTCCTTCAATTTTAAGAATAACTATGTATGCGGAAAAGGTATTAAAAAAGAAATGGAAAAAAAATGTATTTTTGATCAATAAACAGATGAAAACGAAGCAATCATTTATTTACGAGAAAGTACGTTGATTTTGTTACTGTTAGCATTTTATTTCAAAATTAATTTAGTGGTACACCACGAGCTAAAAGTTTAAATAATTTTTTTTTCAATAGTAAAATTTTTTAAATAAAACATTTATTGTAATAGAAGCTTGAAAAGTGGTTTAGAACAATTAGAGAATAGTCTCTTCGGATTTATTCAAAAATTGTTTGAATATTTAACTATTTAACATGAAACAGAAAGATTAAGAATTGCGTGTCCCAAAAGCTTGCAAACTCACTCCTTCTTTGTGTAGTAAATTGGTGATGTGCGAATTTTGCTAGTGACATCATAAACAGGAAGCATAAATGTCGATGCATCATCTCAACATTTTGACTCAAAATACCGTTCTGGCGTGGCTACTGAATTGTGGAAATTAAAATTGGAAGGTGTATATATATATATATATATATATATATATATATATATATATGTGTGTGTGTGTGTGTGTGTAATGATTTAACTTTAATTCAATGATTACTCTTAATAACTTAACTTTCTATTCTATCTTATTTCCTAATACAAAAGTAAAGAGTTCATTCGTATTTCCTGATCCCCTTCAAAATTATCCTTTTATTTATTAGATCACGCGCTCTTAAAACTGGTTAAATCCGCTTAAACAGATTATGTATCTGTCAAAACAATCCCTTCAAATTACGTGTCTGTTATGATATTTCTCCAGAATCCCTCCATCCCTACCACGTATTTCTGAAGGTCCAAATGAAATTTCCCTCATATATAATCAAAAATACAACGAAAAGCGCTCTCTCTGCTCTTCTTATTCCTCTCTTGATTTCTTGTGATGCAATAGTCTGTAACCAACGGCGGAGTGGAAATGGTCCCTCTCTCCTCTACAATAAACTCAGTTCATGTGTCCATAGCAGAGAAATTGTGGTTCTCTCCCACAACATCTTTGTGTTGGATTGGGTATCCTGTAGTTATTATCTTAATCGTACATGGAACATCTGATGAACACTTTCCGTCAAGCGCTTGCTAATTTTAGGAAAGTTTCTAATATCACGGAATTGAAAAATCATGGTGTAATATTTCCTAAGACATAATGCAAAAGTTAATTTTTTCAATGGAGAAGTACATTTTCTTTGGTCATAGGAAGAAATGACTGAGATACTTCTTATTAAATTATTCTTATTTTCTTTAAATTTCAGATTTATCTAAATTTTTGGCACAATGTTATTTCATTATAATATACAAAATATTGTGTAATGTTAGTTATAATTTCTTACTATTACAAATATAGTACATTTGTTTATATAGGTATATTTGTTTTGTAAATATGTATGAGTATTTTTATAGCAAATATAGGTATAAAAATACTCATGCCTGTAAACTTGTATAGGAAATGTAAGTATATTTGTTTTGTAAATATATCTCTAATTTTGAAGCCTCTGAGCAACTGTTTTTGTATTTTCTGAACTTCTAGAGCGCATTATATCATCTTAATCTACATATGACAGGGGTTATCGTAAAGTTTTAATTTTTACGAAGAAATAATCGAGATATGTGAATAAAATTTTTCTGCTTATTAATTTATCTTTATGTTTTATGTCTTATTAAATGGTCTTTATTTTTATGGATAATGTTGTAAATTAAAGATATTAATGTTGATTTGATTCGTTTCAGGAAGACATGTGGATTCGAATCATGTAGTGTAAAAGAGTTTTAATTATTATTCCAGGGTTTCGTAAAGTTTTAATTATTACTAAAATGTAATCGAGATAGAAATTTAATTCTTATTTATTATTCTTGAAACTTCTTTACTCATTCATCATTCGGAGCTCTTCAGTATAGAACTAAGGAGATTGAATAATATCTTTTTTACTGCGTATTACTACAACCTAAGACTTCTTGAAACCAAACAAATCAACATAAAAAGCTGCAATATACAATGCTATGTACTAAAGATCAATTGTTATGCGTAATAAATTTTATAGGGATATTTCGGTTATATCTTAGTAATAATTAAATCGTTACAATGCACCCTTGTACATTTAAGTTCAAATAATAATGAAATCAACTTTGAATTATAAATATTTTTTATAAATTGAACTCAATAAAAGACTTTGATCATAGAACGTAAAGCTAGTAATTTAAGTAAATTCTTCTTTTCAAACACACGAAAATTGGAGCAAATTGGTTTCTCTCCGAAATAAAAAAAAACATTTTAATTAACTCATCTACTTATGTTAAATTATGAAATCTGTTTGTTGAATGTTGATGATTTTTTAGAAATAAAATTAATGCATTCCTTGCGTAAATAAAGGTGAGGCATATGAAAAAAAAAAGTTAAATTTCATTGGATTTGTTCCTAATAAAAATTTGCACAAAATTCTAGATCAATTCTGTACAAAATTATTTAATTAGAGAAAACATTTTACACCCTTTGAAAAGTGTATTCTTAATAACTAACACAGGTAAAACAACCAGTGTTTTGAGATCGGGTTTTCTTTCAAACATCACATTGCGTAGCATAATTTTTTTTACCTTAAATTTTAAGAGCAAAAGAGAATGTTGAGTCAAATTGAATTTATTCAATAATTAGTTTTAATAATCTATTTTATTATTTGACGTTTATTAAATTTAGAGCCTAAAATAAATACATGTATATTTTTAGCTCAATTAAGCATTATATAATTCAATTAAGTTTCATGTAATTAAATTTAAGGCAAACGATAAATTATTAAACGACAGATTTGGCGACCATTTAGCGATTTGGCGAGAAACTTTGCATAAAATTTAACTCTTAAATAATTAGTTTTAATCAATTAATTTTTATTAATTACAATTAAATTATCTATTATTAATTACAATTTAATTATCTATTGCTATTTTAGAGAAGACTTTTTCTACGGCCACTTAGGTCTACTGCCACCTAGTGGGCATGGTCACGGACTCGCGGCCGGTGGTTTTCTTGAGTCATGGATTCGAGTCTTGAAACCACTAAAGACCCGCCGTGTAGCCGAGGCTAATGCGCGTCAAATCTGTTGATGCTGAAAGTCCTCCCGTTAGCGTGATGTGGAAGTTAGGACTCGGCGTGGTGTAGAAGTTTGGAAGGGAGGGTGCCATCTCAGGTGTCGTTCTCGTCGCTTGACCGAGGTTCCAAATTACGAGGTCCGATAGGCAATAGCTCTCGTTTAGCTTCTGGTGCGACGTTAATAAAAGTAACCAGTCAACCTAAAGGTCACCACTCGTCTCCCTACAGATAGCAAACCTTTTCATGCACAAAAGAATTTCGCCAAACTGAGTAACCCAACGCTAGTATTAAGACATTTCACTTTCTTTTATTATCATCGTGAATTTTCCCTTTTTAATTACAGAAGCAAAAACGCAATACAATTCATATGCTATTACGAACATCGGTTGATGCTTCCCTGCAACGTTTCTCTTATAAAGGAAAAATTGGATTTTCGGAGATGTCACCAGTTAACAAAAGATAGTTTAAGCAATGACCCTTTCACCTAAGCGACGAATATGGCGACCATTTGGTGATTTTGAGACAAATGGAAAGTATTGGATGGCGCTGTAACCTAAGGGGGAAATCAAACAGGAAGAAAATTACGGACTCATCGCGAATTTTTGGTGTGGCGTCACACCTGGTCGGAAAAGGTATGAATACGCCAAGAACTACAGTGGATGGAGGCAGTCTGTCGGATAGAACTGGTCTGTGTACGGAATCAGTTTGTCTGTGGAGAATGCTTTGTACGATCGGGAATCGTGATCACGATTTTTCACGATCGGGGAATCGTGACCGATTGAATCTGCTGGAGGTTCGGTCTGAATCTCTTAGAACTGAGTGAGTCTGTCTTTGGAGACTCTGTTGCAGAGATCGATCGGGGGATCGACTGAAGCTGTCGGCACTTGAATTGGAACGTGCTGGGTGAATTTGAGAAGAAGCAGCGTGTATCTGCTATGAACTGTTGGATCCTGCCCTGGAAGTGTGGAATATTATTTCGATGGCTGTCCTCAGTGAGGAGTGATAAGCTGGTGAGTTAAACGTAGCTGAAATTATTGTGACTGTCCGTAAAAGTGGGCTTTGTTCCTGTTTCTGTGTATTTGTGTACTGTTATTGTTTAAGCTGTGCTACCTGTGTGTTGTCCTGAAGATTTAAGAATAAATCATCATTTGTCGTTATCTTCCGATTTGGTATTGATTTTCACTCCACGCAAACATCCACAGAAGAGGAAAGAATTTTCTTCATAACAATATTTATTGCTATATTCTGCATTATTTTGTTAGGCGATGGTTCTCTTCAACAACAACTCTAGAAGTTAAAAGCCCTGAGAGCCAGCTTGATGGTTAATCTCCTTTTGGTCTAGCTGTAAGAGCGCTAAAAAAAGCGACCGGTCAACTTTTCTTCGGATCAACAGATCGAGGGTTCGAAACACTGTCGGCAATAAAAGTTAAGCTTTCCTCTCTCGCCACGGGGTCAAAAACATATAACACAGAAATTATAATATTCCCTCCACCATTTTCATTCCAAATGATTCAATTGAATAAAGAGAGGGAAAAATTAATTCGAAGTCGAATATTAGAAACGAAAATTTCCGAGAGTATGAATATTATAATGGTACATGTGTAAAACCTGTCGACCATTTTCAACAGCCAGAAACGTGTAGCCAAATAATGTTTTGATTAATACAATTTATAGGAACTGATTGATACAAGTTTAATTGGAATTATGACAACGCTATCATGGTTCACTGGATTTTGCGCAAGTTCAATTAATATGCGTTGAATATTTATTAGCATCATACTTCGAAGAAACACGCGGCTCTCCACATTCTTATTTTCCACCCTGGTTCGTCAAAAGAGGAAAAAAAATGTGTTTGAGAGTTCTAGCACGTGTTCAATAGAGAGAAATAGCAGCAAAATTTTAAGTGCATATACTTTTGTTATTCAGAATTTTAGTGTATAGATTTATGATTCGTAATTAAGTCTCAAAATATCGAAGTTTGATTTGATTTATTTTTTAATTGTGTTGATTGACAGTGGTAATTATAAATTGTAAATTAAGATCTTAATTCATGTATAATATTTCGAAATTTATTTTGTTACAAAATTTAAAGCGCGAATTTTGTTTAACCTACATGAAACATTTTTATTGATGCAAGTGTTAATAAAAAAAAATACAAAAACGAATAAGAATGTTCGAACATCACTGTATAATATTTGCGCTATCAATGACTAGATTGGATGATTTTTCTGAAAATATTTAAATCAGTGAAGAAAATAAAAATAATCATAAACAAATGTCAGTTCCAATTTTTCTTTGACCCCTGAAGGTGAAAAATTATACTCTAGATTGTCAATAGCAAATAAATGTGATTAATAAGATAAAAATGATCAAAATACAGAAAAATGATTCAGGTTTTATTTGTTAAGGACAAATGTGGTTTGGTTTGTATGAGAACTGTTGAAGAAGAAAATTAAAGGTCAGGTAAAGAAATCATTTGACAAGTCACTGAAATAAATCAACTGATGCGGATCATCTTCTCTAAATTTAGATATTAGTTGAAAGTAATAATTTTGAGATTAACATATTTATGATTAAACAACTAGATCGAATGGAGTGATCGTATAGTAGGAGATGAGGTTCCGATCATAGAAGAGAATCAGAGAATGAAGATTAATAACAACGACTCAAATGAAAGAGTCATTTGGTGCACTCAATTAGTTTATTGAAATAAACTATTAAGTTAACAATTACATAGCTGGAGGAGGATGACAGTGAAGTCGCAATCATTGAAGTTATTCGTGTACAGGAATGTAGATGCATTGTGGGTAACTCGCGAGTGTGACATGTCTGTGTTAATGTGTCTGTGTTAGTGTGTGTGGGAACGTCGAATGTGTCAGGGTTGACAAGAGCCAAATTCCGAGTGAGCTTCCTATTTAAATATGTCACCTAGATAGATGGAGAGCAACCCCCAAGAGGGAAAAAGCGCATTCCCCCCCTGAAATTGCGATACACACTACTGAGGATTAAACTTTCAATGACCCTCTGCGGGTCTTTCATGTGAAGAGTCAAAGTTTCTAAAAGGAACAATCCCAAATCAAAATCACTTGTTTCATGATCGTGGGAACAACCAGATATCACACCCCTCTGCCTCGTCTAACAAACGAAAGGTATGAGTTAACAGAAGAAAAGTTGGCAACAAAAAGTATTACAGTTGATATCTTCCAAAAAATGGCACCTGAAAAGAAACAAAAGTTCTCCGAAGATAGATTAATAGACTTTCCAAATTATTCGATTTTTCCCCCCTCTGATTTTCCCCTTGTGTATTTGACGTTGATGGGGAACACAACTCTTAACTTTAAAAAAAAAAAAACTCGAACTACCAATTATACTTAAGTTGAAATATTTGCCTCCACTTTATGTCACATCAATTACCTTCAGTTTCCCTCCAGTTATCCACATAAAAATACAAAATATTCGTACAAGGACCACAAAACTTTGTAACTAACTGTCAAAAATATTTTAAAATTTGAACATAATCACTAACATTGTGCTCAATTCTCCTAACAACAAATTATGGGGGGGGGGAAAGAAATCTAACAACAATATTACTAACATCAGAGAAATTCAATGTTTACAAAAAAATTCTCTAGGTATTAGAATTCAATTCAAATAGCACAATTGCAAATTTAATATTCA
The DNA here is from genome assembly GCA_019974015.1 of Nephila pilipes. Taxonomy (NCBI): domain Eukaryota; kingdom Metazoa; phylum Arthropoda; class Arachnida; order Araneae; family Nephilidae; genus Nephila; species Nephila pilipes. The sequence goes on from BMAW01055584.1 coordinate 768,563, forward strand.
ATACATTAAGTGCAAGTAATTTTAAATTAATTTCCAACATTAATTGTAACAAAAAATCAAAACTTAAAGTGAGCTAATAAAAAATTACAATGACATAATCATGACCTGTTAGAATATAGATGATTTAGAACATAATCATGACCAGTGAATAATGGTTCTCTGTAATGTAAACAGTGATGTAATGATGAGTATTGACAAAGAACTTGTAAAAGTATTTTTAAAAGAAACTTTATAACTTTATCAGAATGTCATACGCAGTGTTAAAAATTCTTAAAATTGGAACAATTATGCATACAAATCCACTAAAATTGAGATTATTCACTTCATTAACATTAAATGCTTACTAAAATTCAGTTGAAGAAAATAAATTTTCCAAATAGTAAAATTGAGCATGAAATAGCCAATGGCTATCGAAATTAAACAAGCTAAGACATTCCTTTGCATTTCTGGCACAAATATTGTAAGTTGGAAAAATTAATCTCAAAGTAAAGTAAAAAAATTACATCTTGCTTAAGTTTCATAGAGGGTTAAATATATCAAATAGTTGCACTATAGGAAAAAAACACTTAATTCAAGAAACAAATTTCTTTTTGAGCATCGAATACACTAGACATCGAAAATTCTCAAAACAAACAGAAAGCTTTGGGATTAAGCAAATCATTGATCACTAATTTTAAAACTCGTTAGGTAAAACATAACCTTCAAATAGAAAATGTGAGTACAAAAGTTAACTAAGATATTAAACGAATTTTGAAATCAAGTTCATTGAAATAACACGCAGATTAATGTTAATATATCAAACAAATTAAAAAAAAATGTTAAATGAAAATAAATACTAAGACATTGCAATAAAATTCATTAAACTTGATACGATAAATTAATTGATAATAAACTGAATTTTAGAAAATCTTATTAAATTCAAAAATAAACAAAAGCAGTTGGTTTGACGATGTATTTAATAGTAGTAATGTGTTAAGTATATAGAGGAGGATACACAAGGAACATAATAGCTATACATATTTGCTTTTGTAGGTTGATACAGACTTCATGAAAGGACGAAAAACATCCGTTATTGGTTGCAGTATCATTTTCGACGTCCGTCTGGACAGCATTATTGTCTTCGACTGTCGTCCTTTCAGAGCTTTTTTGCGTGAAGGACGACAGTCGCAAGGTGAGAAATCAGGACTATACGTGGGATGTTCAAGGACTACAATAGAAATTGATGTAATAAATTTTTTAACACAGTAGCCACATGAGGGAGGGCTTAGCCTTGCAACAGAAAAATCTCTTAGGAGAATATGCCACATAGTGGATTCTTGATTGTTGTATGGCAGAGGCGCAGTTGCAAGTTTCATTCATTTTCATAAAAAAAAAAATGTGTGAACAGTTTTTTTGTTGTTGAATAGCTGCCACTATTTTGTGCGAAATGATTCCCGATTTTGTTTTACCGTACTGCCTACTGCAATCATTGTTTCTTAGGTGATGAACACGTGCGCCTAACCTTGTAGAGGCCTGTCGTGCGTACCAGCTCGTCCTTTATGAAATTCACTGCACAATAGGAACAGTGAAAGGCGTGACAGACACTCGTCTCGTGCACATTATGCAGACGATGATATATCTGAGTTAGATTTTCATCTTTTGCAGTTAAATAATGCACAACTGCATGATCATTACGTTTAAAGTTATCCGTGTCCGACCCGCAGAGATTACTTTGCTTTCATGCTATAACATAGACATACCGCATGCTTTCCTACCACCCAGATTCCTCTCTTAGCGCTTTCACAGCGTTCTGCCGTTTAAAGCGACTTTGTAATTGCGCCAAGAGAACGCATTTGGGTGCATAGTTCATTATATGTGTATAATATCAATGTATATATGTTATGCAATTTCCATTCAGTGTGATCCCTGTTATTTGTATTGATTATTGTAGGAATAACTTAAGTGGAATTTTTAATTTCAAGATGTAAAAACCTTGATCCATTCTAAAGATACTGCAGTAGCTGATGATGTATTCAAAATTTTGCTGAAAAGGAAAAATTTCATCCAGTTGGAGACAATACTTCACGATGATTATTGTGAAATTAAACAGATTTTCCTACCCAGAAAACCACAGCATGGCTGAATTCGACACTTGCGCCATAGACAACAAGCCATAGTGTTTACTGCACTCTTTAATATTGACAAAAAAATTTATACTATTGGTTCTGTATGTGATTTTACATGATATTTTGGGCAAGATGTCTTGATATTTCCTATTTTTAATTACTTTTAAGTGTGTTTTGTAATTTATCTTGTATTTTGTACTAAAGCTCATAGATGGCACAAGCTGTCCGGTGAATAATTATGTTCAAATACGTATAAAAAAGAAAGCCTCTTTTAATGGTATAGAAGATGTTTGATTTGTATTGTGTACACATATATTTATTGCAGTTAATTGTTTAAAACAATAAAATGCACAGTGATGTTATATAGAAGTGTTTGTGAGATTTTTTGGAGTAATTTTAGCAATCATCACTGATATTTAGAGGTACGTTGGAACCACGGAGTTGGAATGAAAGAATTGTGTCTAATTAGAGATTTAGTGTTGTGAACTAAGAAACTTTTATGTGAATTTTTTAGCAAATACTGATTGAGGAACACTGATTGGAACTGAACACTGGAGCCCAATTTAAGATCCTACATTGCATGACTTCTTTAATTAATGAATATTTAATTATTTGCTAATGATGACACAATAAAATTAGAGAACAGAAGGCATGTAGCAGAGGTAGAATTATAAGCTCTCCAGAACCTTTTTATGTAGAAATTCAAACAAACATTTAATTCCACTTCATTCTAAAAGCGTTTTAGCTGTTCTTATTTAATAATATACCGTTAAACAGATATATACACATAAAAACTGTGTAAATAATACAAAGCTAACATTTTATATTGTACAAAATCAGGTATTTAGATAAATTAAGGATTTATTATTATTTACATGATGTTTAAGAAAATAAATTACTGAAAAGAATTGCAGTGTTTAGCTTTTTTTGGCAACTTTTAAATGCATATTTCATAAACATTGATGTAACAACGTTTGAAAATAAAAATTGCCAAAGCTTTCAAAGAATCATTTTCTTATTTAATAAACGAAATCGTAGAAAATTATCATTGTAATCGAACAATAACAGATTATTGCTCTTTAACATACATATGATTATTGCAATAAAAAATTTTTGAATTACAATATCAATTCGTTATAAAATATTTCAAAATTATTCTTAACCCACATACACACACATTATATATATATATATATATATATATATATATATATTTATATATATGTGTGTGTGTGTGTGTGTGTGTGTGTGTAATGATCTCACACGCAAAAACAATTTAATTTTCTAATTTTTCTCATTCTGTAATCCATTAGGAAAGAGTTCATCCTTATTTGCTGATACAACTCTAAATTATCTATTAATTTAGGCGATTACACGCTCATAAAATTTGTTAAATAAACTTTCACATAGTTATAAATCTATCGGAAATAATCCCTACTAGACTGATAGAGGTGATAAAAATCCCTCAGAATCCCCTCATCTTATAACACGTGGTCTGGAGAAATCCCTACCAATAAATTCGAATGTAAGGTAAAATTTGCGCTCTTGTGTTGTAATCGAGGCGTCGCTGCTACGTCTCTTGCACATCATCCATTTTAAAAAGGAATATTTATTTCCCCACTTTCTCACTAAGAATAAACAGTCTTAATCGAACAAAGGTGTTCTCATTACAACCTTGAATCATAATTGCTTTTTTACACGTCCATTAAGTATCATGTTATACAACACATTACTTCTTTTTTTAAAATTGAATCGAATACTTTAAATTAAAAAAAAAAAAAAAAAAAACATTGAAACCTTTCCTACTCTTTACACTTAATGTACATTAAATCTGCGGCTAATTGAACATTAGTTTTCATGAAGAGTTTCCATTCATTGGTACTGAATACGTCTTTGTGATTTAAAATATAATCCTGAACAACTGATTTCAGATATTGATCTAGATGCATATCGGCTACTATCAAGAGGTCGCACGCATTTTCCGGGGAGAGGTTATTCTTTAGGAAGGAGGAGCACATGCTTTTCAAACCGAGAATCTCGTATTTGTCAGCGGCAGCGTACAGCTCATAGGCACTTTCCCATTGGAGGTCTTCCACAGCGGCCGTGTACAGGTACAAGAGCATTCGCTCTACAGTGTCATCATCCAAGTCTTCGATGCAGACGCATTCGCTGGATTTCTCTTTCATGTTGTTGGTAAACATTGCCTTGAACACAGGAGAACGAGCGCTGAGGATGTTTTTGTGGGTGAGGAATGTTCCTGTTGCTGTTTTCAGATTCGTGTCACAAAGTATATTCTCTCTGTAGAAAGTTTTCAGATTTTCTTGCAGAACTTTTGTCAAATCTAACGATGTTTTTTCAGACTCCAAATGATCACCATCCAAGTTACACTTTGGTGTCTGAAAAAATTACTTGAAAATAATTGCACAAATATATTCATAGAACATATCAGTCTACATAAAATCATATCATAAACGTAACATGAAAGTTACAGTTAGTCTCTGATTGAAAGAATAGAACTTTTTAATGCTAAAATTAAGAATAGGAGGCAGTTGGCGAATTTCTCAATTTTTTGGTGACTTCTTCAATAGATCACCAAATAGTCTTAAATGGTACAAAAAAAATTGGTATCATAATGGGTTAAGAAGGAAAATAAATGCCAGAATATATTTATTATAAAAAGAAGCTAAATTTGGTATGTATCCTATATTTAATTTAAACCACAAACTTTCCTTTTTTTTACACTTATATCATTGTAGCGTTTTTTTCGTAAAAGTTTCTTTCATTTATGGGTAATAGCACAAATGTGGTTAAATTATTTAGAAATAATTACTACACAATTAAAATAATTTGTATATTTTCAACTAAAGGGACTTGAATATTCATTTAGCAAAATAAAATTAAAAAAACATCGATTTTGAAGCATTATACATAATGGTTATATAGTTTCATTAAGAAAAACATTTTTAAGAGTTAAGTATATCTTTCCGTGATTTTCTAAAACTTTACATTTTTCTCAACATTAATTCCAAGGTATGTTTTAATTGTACATTTTTATACCTAAAATTATTTTCCTAATTCATTGGGTTATTTCTGCGAAGTTAGAAAAAAAAAATAAATAAAATTCTTGCGTAGAAGTTTAAGAAAATCAGGCTTCAGACCTTGGCAACAGAAATAACCATACCCACTGATCGGATACTACAACAAAAGAGTGTTGATAAAAAAAATTCAACATTATATTTTACTTCATGAAAAGTATTATTCTTATTTCAAATTTGTTGAGAGTAAAAGGGTTTTCAATGAGACTTAAAGATTTGTATCAACAAAGGAAATGTGAACAGTATAATTCAAGAAAAAAATTTTTTTTTTACCTTAAATTTAAGACAAAGAGTATTTGCAGCTAATTTTGGATTAGTTTCCATCATGAGCTGCCATTCTTCCGAATTGACTATGTCGTTGCCATGTTTCAAAATAAATTTCTGCACGACTGATTTCAAATCTTGGTCTTGCTGCATATCAGCCAGAATTAAAAGCTCACACGCATTATGTAGACAAAGATTATTCTTCAGGAAGGAAGAGCACGTGGCTTTCAAGCTGAGGATCTTATATTTGTCGGCGGCAACGTATAGACAAGACGCACTCTTCCACTCGAGGTCTTCAACAATAGCAGTATATAAGAACAAAAGCATTCTCTGGACAGTGTCGTCATCCAAGTCTTCGATGCTGACGCATTCACTGGATTTCTCTTTCATGTCGTTGACGAACATTGCCTTGAACACAGGAGAACGGGAGCTGAGAATGCTTTTGTGGGCAGGGATTGTTCTTCCGGTTCTTGAGCTCAGTTTCGTGTCGCTGAGCAAATTTTCTTTGAACAAAGTGTATAGATCTTCCTGCAGAATTCTCGTCAAATCTAGGGAAGTCTTTTCATATTCCAAATAATTACTAGCGATTTTTACTTCTTGAACCGAAGCAAGATATCCGTAGCTAATCGTTTCTATTCCTTCCCACGCGATTCCGGTGGTGTAAGCGCATTCACATTGTAGAGTCAGAATGTCATTCGGGAGATACAGATTCTTGTTCTCCATCAGTATCTCTTTCGAGATGCATAACGAAAATAATACTGTTTTTGCATGTTTATCGAACGTGAACTCATCACGAAGACCTTCTGTTTTATTTCCAGAAGTTTGTAAAAGATATAGACGAATAGTGAAAAATTTTAATTTCTGATTATCAGAACTTACTTCGACTTGAATGGGTGTTCCTCTAGTCTGTTTGCCAGTCGCTAAGAAATTTACTTTCATGATTGAATACCATTCTGAAGCCGAGTTGACTAAACATATTTTTTTCTGAAAAGAGCTGAATTTTTTTATATTCCAGAGAAATGACTTCCGTTCTAATCCTATTCGAGTTCTCGCAGTACAGAGTCCATCTTTTGTGACATGTCGGACAGCGTTCCATAATCTGCAGCGAGCTATTAGTACATCTTCAGAAAGAAAATCTTTTCTTCTAATCCGGAATACTTCACTTCGTTTCACAAACTTTTTGCAACCATGTTTATCATTTTTCTGAAAAGAATTCTCCAATAGTTCGGTGGATACCAAAAGAGAACCGTCTGCACCAACAAAGGAGAATTCGTAAAATATTGTAAAATTAGCCGGTCCTTTACTGTCCTCCTGTCTTTCCAAGTAAAATGAAATGAAATCCTCCTGTACATCATCCTCATCCAATCCCTTAGGGTACAGTATCAATCTCCACTTGGTTTTCGCCATTGTTTCCACAATGAATGCAGGACTCCTAATTTCCTCATCTTTCTTTTGCCAACAATAACTGAAATTTTCAATGACCCACGTAAAGCTAAAGTTTTTCTTTTCACTAATTATTTGACTATTCATATTCCGATTTCTTCAGTTCCACAACAATTATGAATGAAACTGACTGAATATTAGTTTGTTAACTTTCATAGAAAAGCATCTCACTTGGCAGTGAGTTTCACAGAAAACAATTCCTTATCTCGAATTTTGAATCCACAAGAGGCGTTTCGACTTACGTCAGACAGCACAGATTATAGCGATTTTCATGCTTCTTCCGACCTTTAATCAGTGATTACGTTGTCGCGTTCTCTCCATGAAGAACCGAAACGCGGATCAAGAAATGAAAAATCAAAATGAAACAAAACTAAAACACGGAAATGCTCTGAAGCCTTTACGCAAAGGGCGACAATTTCTTTAAAGAAGAAAAAATATGGTGTTCATCAATACATTAAGCGAAAGGTCGTGTTTTCAAATAAGGAGTGGTCAGATTTTATTCATAAAAGTTGATATTTTTCTACAAATTCTACACTTTTATTAATATGAAATTCGATACTTAAAAATAATTATTCGGATTAATTATAAAACATATTTATTTGTATGAAACTTCATTCTAATTTTTGAGTTACCTTTTGTATCTAACACTTCATAATGGTTTGTAACATATTTATCTCTTATTTTGACTATAGCAGATTGCCTTTCTTGATTTATAATAATTATTAATAAAGTTAGTAACACAAACTATAAAGGACGTTGTGCTATGGAAGTATGTTAGATTAAAAAATCATTATTTTTTGCTTCAGATACATTACTCGGGTTAAATGTTCACCTTTTAACATTTAACCTTATCTCATAAAAAAAAAAAGCATTTTTGTGCAAGATTGTATAATTTTTGTTAGTCTCTGATATATTTTCGACCTATTGGTTTCCATTAGAATTATACTTGACTCAATGATGGAAGTAATCGATATCCCTATCAGAAAGAGGACTGGGTTTAAAACTGACTAATCATCTATATCAGATAACAAGGATGTCAGAGAAAGCGAATTTACAATCCCTTTAATTTAAATCATAACAGTTAAAAATGCATCATAAGTTAATTTTGAGTTGCCCCTTTCTCGTTTAAAATGGAATTTGAAGCATTTAAAGCCAATTTCCCATAATCCACCAAATTCCGGAACTCAGAAAGAAATTCCAATTTATATTTATATTTAATAAGAAATTATCTTGTTCTTTATCAAAAATTTTTACCTATTGCGGGGTTTTTAAGCTCAACATTATTTCCTATGAACGATTTACCATTATCAGGGAATACACATGAGGGATTTTCCTCTATCCTCTAATCACGTTGGTCCTTCGGGAAAATCAAATATTATCGCCTGACTTTATCTCACCTGACTTCAATTTCTTTCGAGAGTTCTGTGTTTTTGTTCAGGATAGAAAAATCAATTTTATGAAAAACTTTCTTTTAAATTAACTTACTCTTTTCCTTAAATTAAGATGAAGAGGTAAACTTTATTTTTTAAAAATACGAATCCTGTAATTTTATGTTTTATGCTAGAGGGTTTTCCACCCATAGTAACAATTTGTTTCAATGAAAAAGTAAAAAACTGAGATATTAAATCTAATACTAACTCAAAATGTACAAACGTAAAAAACATACAAATATTGCATCACATGCTTTAGGGAAAGCTACGTTGGTGGCCTTGGTCCAAAAGGGACTAATAAAATCAACCCCAGAACAATGAAATGGAAAATTTTAATCGACTCTTTCTATAGACAATTTGCCTATTATTTGTTCATAAGTTAAGGTTTTTACTTAAAAACATATGAGGCAATTATGGCCAACCTTTATGCACACGTTACGTCCTCTAAGACATCAAAACCTCTTTTCCAACCGATATAAGAACTTGCAGACCTAGATGAAAATATTTTATATGATAATATTCTGCAATAAAATTTATTAATTTATGCTTACTAGATAAAATTATATAAGAAAATTTACATTCAAAATACCAAGCCAATTTTCAAAATACCATTAGGGTCTAAAATTTTTTTTTTCTTTTTTACTGGACTTTTTCTACAAACATAACATTGTTATCTTTCAAACTTTTTATTTCATTTAGACCTTGGCTAAGAATAGTTCTGCTTTACGGATTTTTTGTATATCCAAAGGTGTATTTCGTTATCCTCTTACAATGCCAAAGAAACTTAAAAATAAAACTTAAAACTCGAATTATTTTAGTGTACTTATTACTTATGTTTAATAGGTAAGTTATAAAGATTAGAGCTATCACATTTAAGTTAACAGTTTTTTTTAATTACTGGTTTTTATTTCACAGTCGAATAGGGTACTATAAGTCTTTGGTGGATGAATACTCTTGATCGGGTAATTATTCGTCTATAAAAACAACGGTCTGTTCCACCACAAACTGTGATATAACAGTTTATCAGGATCCATCCTCGAGAAAGAATGTTCGTAAGGTTTTGATCTGACGGTACATGATGCCACTGCTAAACTGAGGATAATTTTTTAACCGCTACCATTGTATTTTGGAAAAACTCTTTATATTTACTGGCTCCTTTTGAATCTATGAAATTACGATCATAGAATCACTCCAGAAATAAATTTACCTCTGTACTACTTTCAGGGCAGTAAGGAACTTCTTCATTTTTGGTAATCAGGCAGCGGCACACAATTTGAACCAGGGAATCATCAGACTCTTAAGAGGAGGAGCTCTCCATTCCCTAGAAAATAATTTCAATAAGATCTTTCAGGTTTTTTTTAGATGTGTAATATATTTCTGAACCATAACAACGTCGGAAATATATGCAAATCCATGGACTTTAACTGCTGTAGTTTTCTTAATGACATTGAGTGTTTCGACATACACATTGATATATTCCAATGTGAAGAGAAAGTTTCTGACATTTGATATAGTCTAATGAGAAGAGAAAGTTTCCATGACATTTGATATATTCTAATGTCAAAAGAAAGTTACACCATTCTTGGAATTCTACTTCAAGAAGTGGATCCTTCCAATCAATATGGAGATGGCCAAAGTGTTTGTAAGAAGATTTTAGCTTTAGTAACTACATGATCATAAAGCCCCAAAGGATCAACAGTCTGGTTATTGTAAGCAGTACACCTCTGTAAGTACTGTTGAACTTTACTTTTACTCTGAAAGAGAAGCAGTCTTAGGTCAGCTTCCATGACACACCTAATATTTTAGTATCTGTTGGATTCTAAATATTCAAACCTTTTCCGAGTTAGGGGTAATTTCAGGACGATTCGCACGCTACTTGTGTAACTGCATTCCTGTTCTCTTTAATATCTCTTAACGCTGTAACTCCCTTGCTTCTTCTAAGCTCGACTTTTCGCTCAACACGTGGTTCATGTAAAAATTCTCTCGAAGCTTTCGGAAAGTTATCCTCTTCATCTTTCGGCAGTTGTTTCAGTGTTTTCATGACCAAATACGACACATTTGCAATTTCATAGGTGAATATCACCAATTGATATGTTTTAGGTGCCGCCTTTGGATCATCATTCCATAGAATTCTCTATAGCTTCTGTTGAGCTGAATCAACAAGTTGTTATAAGATGGAATTTTTATTTATCCGGTACATGACCTTGATGTCAGCCGTGAGAGCGTACACATGCTTCATAAAACTAATCATTGAACAGAATACATTTTCTTGGAAGAGAGATCTGCTTTGCACTGCTGGGCATTTAAAGATGTTCCATTTATTGTCATTGTCGAAGAATTAAACACTACAGGAAGCTTAGTGCTTGTCTTCGCCGGTTTGAGAATTCTGTGATGAGTGGCATAATAAGTAACATCAAATTCCTCATCCTCTAACACTTCTTTCATATGTACAAGTGTTTGGTATTTATTTGAAAAAGTTCTATATTATGATAAATATCCAGAGTATCTAGCAACCATATCCACAATGATTTAAGGAGACCGGGTAAAGGAAACTCGACCAAATGTTCGATTATTATTTTTTTTGTATCATTAAATAGCTTAAACTTTTATTTTTCCAACAATGTATCACACTTGCTCATAAAACAACGATAAAAAAAACCCCAGAAGTGTTGGAATTTTTTATTTTTTCTCAGAGCATTTCGCATTTTTTAAAGAGCTGACTAATGTAAGCAAACCTCTCTCGTGACGTGACACATCATTTAATGCTTTACATATACAATCATCTATGTTTAACTTTTAAACTTTCTTACGATTTAAAGAATAGACAACAATAAAGTTAACTGTAATTGTTTCTTAGAGTTTTTAACTGTTTATATTGTTCTTTGGGTGAGAGATGTTTAAACATTGGAGATAATTTCTTTTGTTGTTACATTTCCTACAAAACTGTCAAAAATTTTAAAATATTTTTCGTGCATCTTGTATTGCACACTTATATTGCACTTTATTTTCTTTAACAAGTAGTATTTTACTGGTATAAAAGAGTTAGAATACATCGAAGTAAGAGTATACTTAAAAACAATAAAAGTGTTGGAAAGTGAACTATCAGTGTTATTGAGATTGTTATTGAATCAAATGACAATGGTGGAACTAAAAAAAGTACCATATTAAGCTATTCTTTCTTACAGTATAATGAATATGATGAAAATACAGATTCTGGAAAAAAATTATATTATTTGTTTTATGAAGTATGTTTGATAAATTTTCTGCTTGAAGTATGTTTGGATTAGTTTTCTGCTTGCAAAAACTATAATCGGAGCACATATTGGCCAGTTAAAAGGAGAACAGACCTTGCATAAGAATAAAAGATATTTTGGGAAATGTTGGATCCTTTCAAAAATGTAGCAAGCTGTTTCGGCTTAACATTTCCATTTGGGAGATGGAATAATATCCAGTGAGAGATGAGTAATTTACTCTGTCCAATTGCATCTGAAATCTGATGTGGTTTTTATTGTGTCCAAGCAACAGACGAAACGTATAACCACACCAAGCATACGTAAGTTACTTTATCAATAAAGGAAGTCACCGTTTGTATTTAGAGATTTGGTAAATCTAGAGCTTCTAAGAAAACGCGTTTATGGGAAAACACAGAATCTTGATGAATCTGTGAATAGTATCATCTGGACTCGTACACCGAAAATTGTATTTGCTACCACCGAAACTTTAAAATTGAATGTTCTTGAAGCTATTTCTTGATTTAATGCAGAAAATGCAACAAAGTGCCATACTTTAAGCAGGACTGAAAAACATCCAGGTCATCATTGTGTGAAAAGTATGGAGAAATAGGACAAAGTACGCAGTGTCGACAGAGAATAGAAACTATCCAAATATTAAAAAATTCCAGAAAAAGAAACAAAAATAAAAAAGGAGACTTTAAAACTATTAAGAGGCTAAAGAAGGTGATAATTCTTTATACAAAGTAGGATTTTATTAAATTTAACTTCTTAATCAATAATAAAAGTATTAAAGAAATCTTTAAATGCAATTTTCTCAATACATGGATTTTTCAGGTTCATGTTCCTTTTCCCCAATATCTATGAAATTTAAGAATTCGGTTTTTTAATTACTTGCATATTATGTTATATTATGTACTTTAATACGAGATTTTGATGATTTTTTGAGAATTATTTATTTTGCAATGAAATTGTGCCAAAAAATACAAATTTAAGAGTGATTATGAATAAATAATTAATAAAAAAAATTCTACTGAGAAAAAAATAGCGAATTAAAATATGCAAAACATATCATTCTAACTTCAATAAGAATTTCATAATACTATCGTGTTCCGTTTCTGAGAAAAAAAAGTTCATAATTTTGATGAATTTAACATGGAAGTGATTAGGGATTTCTCGGTCCCCTAAGACGTAGGAAAGCAATGTCCCTCTCCTGACATCGATTCATTAGGGTTTAAATATTAGCATAGCTCACGATATGACTCGCCCGCTTTATGCATGCCATCTATTGCAACTCTGATTTGAGTCTCATCCAGTTGTCTATAAGGTCTTCGAGTTAATCGAAACTGAGTTATTAAATGTGTTTCAAGAAAATTGTAACGGGGCGATGAGAAAAAATAATCTCTCCGCGATTGTTAGCTGATTTGCAATTTGCCATTTTAATTTCCGATACGCGTCAAAGATTACATTCATTGGCCCCGACAGTTTATTCATTAGCAATCCCGTGAATAAAAACATTTGTCAAAGAAATTTCGAGATGATCAGATAACTTTTCTGCTTTGCTTTCTTTTTCTTAAGAGAACGAATATTACTGTGAATGATGAAGGACTGATTCTTCTAACCTCTTTTTCAAAATGAATTTCACAAATAGCACTAAGCAAAATAAAGAGTTCTATCGCTACGAGTGTCACTTTTGGCGATGGGCGCATCGCCAAAAGTAAAGGATTAGCAAGGAAAGTGAATGATAATCAGGCATGTAGCAACTATGGACGATAGGAATTCGTAGAACAGTTTTTTTCTTAAAAATTTTTTTTACTCATGTAAACGAAAAAAAAAAAAAAAAAAGAGTTGGAATGAAGCTCTGTCTCGAATTCACACGTTGTGAAGTTAATGTTAATGTAAATGTAGAATTTTTAAGCTAATTATGAAAGAATCAATTGTATTTTCAAAGGTACTGTAAACCCAGTTCCTCATTTACTCGATAGATGGCACCACGAATCAGCGTAATATGATAGCTCATGCAGCGCTCCCTATTCCTGAACAAAACTGAGCGACATTTCGTTCTCGCTTTCTTTCCGCCTCTTTCCGCTTCTCTTTTCCTCCACATTTCCCTCGCTGAAGGTGAACTCCGAACGCCAGCGCGCGTTCATCCCACATCGTCAATATGGGCGCGCTCTGGCGTTCGGAGTTTAATTGAGACGCGGGTAATGCGGAGAAGAAGAGAAGCGGAAAGTGGTGGAAAGAGAGCGAGAACGAAATGTCGCTCAGTTTTGTTCTGGAATAGGTGGCACTGCATGAGCTATCACATGGCGCTGATTCTTGGTGCCATCTATCGAGTGACTGAAAACTGGTTTTACAGTACATTGGAAATTATAAATAATTCTTTGATAATTAGCTGGAAAATCCTACACACACACGCACACTCACACACACACACACACACACACATACACACACATATATATATATAGTAATAAAACATGATGTTGATGCACTTCACAACAAAGGAGATAATTTCAAGAGATAGTGAAAAAAATCGGAAGCTTATTTACGTTAGTATACATCTGAGAAAAGAAAATTTAGCTATTAAACTTTAAAAAACTGAAAAGGGGAAGTCGTCGAAATAATGAATTTTAAGAATCAGTTTTTGATTAGATGCAAATACAACAATAATTACTCGCATTATAATTAAAATAACAATTACTGATCAACCTTTCTTCTTAATTGCTTCGATTAGAAAAACTCTGTTTTTGTGTGAGTATCAGATTAACAGTAACAATATTCCATAAGTTCAATTATTTATTGTAAAGTAGAATTAGCAAGAAATTGTATAAATTAAAAGAGAATAGTGACTTTAAACAGAGTATAATTATTTTAAATATTCTATAGGATTAGTAAAAATTAACTGCTAATGAATGGATATTTATTGGTACAAAATTTTTAAAAAAATGTTTAATAGGAATTTAAATAAAAATTTAAAAAATATGCTTTACATTTATGTTTGTTGCTAAATATAAAGCTGTTGAAAAAGAATTATAAATTATCAAAATTTATAAAATTTATATGAATAAAAAGAAGAATATTTTTTTGAAAGATGAAAGTATAAATTTCCAATTGAATTTATTTTGGAAATATACTCGCCATTTAGAAATAAATATACTATCTTAAGAAATTTAAGATAAATAATGAAATGAGAAAAATATTTTAATTGTTCTGTCAAATGTTTTGTTCGTTATATATCTTATGTAATAAAGTTTTTTTTTTCTTCTTATGAGTCTTCTGAATGCCTGTAACTTTTTAAAATTAACGCTAAATAGGATAGTTCATTTTTTTTTTTTTTTTGAATATTAGTTATCAGTTAACTATTCAACTCTATTATTTTTACCATCAAATTACAAGTTTCCAGCGTTGTTTAATCTGTTTATAATTAATTTTTACACTTTAAATTTTTCGTTGTTGTTCATAGATTTGCCTTTTTTCCAGATTCGTTAGATATATTTTCTTCAGGTAGGAGTCATTTATTGAATTCAAAATCGGTCTATATTTGATTGAATTCAAAATAATTCATTTTCAGACATGTTCCTAAAAGTATAACAAAAGTTATTGACAGTATACAATAACAGGTCAATTGAAAAGTCCCCGGCCTACCATAATAAAACACATTTTTTTGGCAAAATTAGTTTTTTTTATTCAATATAATTCCCTTCAAGGGTGATACACTGATTATAGCGACCCTCCAACTTTTCGATACCATTTTTGTAGTACGATTTGTCCTTTGCTTCAAAATAGGCCTCAGTTTCGGCGATCACCTTTTCATTCGACGAAAATTTCTTCCCAGCGAGCATTCTTTTGAGATCTGAGAACAGGAAATAGTCGCTGAGGGGCCAGGTCTGGAGAATATGGTGGATGAGGAAGCAATTCGAAGCCCAATTCATGCATTTTTGCCATCGTTTTCACTGACTTGGGACACGGTGCATTGTCTTGGTGAAGCAGCACTTTCTTTTTCTTCAAATGCGGCCGTTTTTCGGCGATTTCGTCCTTCAAATGGTCCAATAACGCTATGTAATAGTCGCTGTTGATGGTCCTTCCTTTTCCAAGGTAGTCAATGAAAATTATTCCATGCGCATCCCAAAATACAGACGCCATAACCTTGCTAGCCAACTGTTGCGTTTTCCCACGCTTTGGAGCGGGTTCATCGTGTGCAGTCCACTCGGATGACTGTCGATTGGACTTCGGAGTGAAATGATGGAGCCATGTTTCATCCATTGTCACATATCGACGCAAAAACTCGGGTTTATTACGCTTGATAATCTTCAAACACTGCTCCGAATCATCAACTCGTCGTTGTTTTTGGTCAAAAGTGAGCTCGCGCGGCACCCACTTTGCACAGAGCTTTCTCATACCCAAATATTCGTGAATGATAGGATGTACACGTTCAGTTGATATCTTTAGAGTGTCTGCTATTTCATACAATTTCAATTGACGGTCATTCAAAATCATTTTGTGAATTTTTTTTAATGTTTTCGTCGGTAACAACCTCTTTTAGGCGTCCACTGCGTTCACCGTCTTCGGTGCTCATTTCAGCACGTCTAAACTTAGCATACCAATCCTTGATGGTTGATTTTCCTGGGGCAGTGTCCGGAAACTCGGCATCAAGCCAAGTTTTTGCTTCAACTGTATTTTTTCCCTTCAAAAAGCAATATTTTATCAACACGCGAAATTCCTTTTTATCAATTTTTTTCACAATAACAAAAATTGCTTCACTCAAAATGCTATAATTCACAAACTAATGATCCGACAGCTGTCAAATGTATACACGCATCTTTTGAGGGTTAGGGCTAACTAAAAAACATATGGATTTAATTCTAGTAACACCATCTATGTGTCAGGCCGGGGACTTTTCAATTGACCTGTTATATCAAATGATCATACGCATATTAGAGATTTTGAAGTTTGGATTATAAATTTTATAAAGGCGCATGGAATGAACATGTAACTCAGTGTCTTTAAAATTCTTTCAACCCTTTCAAAATACACCATTTGCTAAAATTCAATGACTTATAGTAAAATAATTAACCATTTGTAAATTCTGTGAATGACAATTACAATTTAGAATCACTTTACCACAAGTAGTAAAACGAACATATTGTGCTAACTTTAATTTGAATTGTAATATATATATATATATATATATATATATATGGGGGATCGAATTTATTATACAAGCAATGTTTATAATACTGAGATGAAGTAAAATAAATCCTACTTTTTCAATTAATATGTGTTAAATTTTCATTATTTTAATTTTCAACTAGATGGTATTTTTTTTTTAATAAAAACGAATTAAATTTTTGGAGATATCCGCAATTTGATGAAGCAACAGAAACGTTTGATTCGCACAAATTTAAGTAAAAAAGTAGTGTTTAAGGAATTTTGTGGTATTGAAAAAGTAAATATATTTTTACAGAGACTGAAATGAAATAGAGAAGTAATCAGTTTTGGGAGTTGCCGTTTTTCAATACTTTGCACTCATTTCCTTATTTTTCAAATTTCTTTTTTTAAATAATCGTTACATTTACCACTTTTTGATTGACTTCAAAACGAGTAGATGTTTCAAACTGTCTTAAAAAGGATATTATTGTATAGTATAATATTATCACGAATAATGAGTAGCATTATTAAACATAAGTTAACAATATTTGATTGATTGATTATTAACGCACTCAGATGCAACATGAGGGTTAGTAAGGACGGACCTCGTGTTTTGAGCCTCGATTCAAGGAACTATAAGCGACACCTGAATTAGCATCTCATTCCCCCAACTTATACACCATCCCAACGAGAAGACTTTGATCTTTGACTAATTTAACATGCAGTAATCCCATTACATGGCGGTCCTTTTAGTGTGTGTCGCGTGCATCACACACAACCCCTCCCCCCCATAAGTTCGTGAACTGAACGCTAATGGCACCATAATGACAGCCGTGGCTGCAGTCATGTTTTGTACCTTTGTTTTTATCATTCTTGCATAATGGTGGAAAGCTAAAATTCGCAATGATGCTCGTGATTGTTAGTCTGAAAGAATTCGATCAAATACGATTACGTCAGAAAGACAATACAAAATAAGGATATACAATTTTGTAAATTACTATACTTCTATACATAAAGTTTTATACCAATTTAACACAGTCGTACTACTTTGTTCTACGCTGGATAATTTTATCGAGCACATAGGCCGCGGAGCGGCCTTCAAGCTCGTGTCGACAAGATAAAGCAAATAAACATTGTAAAAAATTTGGATTTAAAGTCATTCTGTAAAGTGGATTCGTTTGAAAAAGAGTAAAAAAGAAGTCATTTGAGTCTGGAAGTAATAAACTTGGAGATGATGGTTTCGTTCAGAGGAGGTGCCGAGAGCTCGTTTTCCCATTGGTAGTTGGAAACGGAGGGGAGCTTTCCCATTGAATGAGCTGACTGCCGTGTTTAAAAAAGGAATGATGACCGGCAAGCGGTCACCCTCCCGTTGCTTGACCGCAGCTTAGTGTGCTGCATTTTGGAAATTCGGTATTTCTACCGGTTTAAGTGTTGGGGCCGTATGCGGCTTCTATGAGAAATGATAATTAAACTATTTTGTGTTATTTTTAAGGGTGTATGAAGTATTAAAAGGTGTGAATTATTATTAAGGTATCCGTACACCTTCGAAGAAAATTTTTTGAAATACATTGATATTTGTTATAAAAATACTTTTTTATGCTAAAATATAACCTAAAACTATGAAAAACACATTTAATAATTTGCTTTTAAATCAAAAAAAAAAAAATTTTGGAGTGAAAAACATAGTGAAAATAGTACATAAATTGATTATTAGAATAACGCTCATAACTCAAAAGTAAACAAAAATATCATTATTCTGTAACTTTTATCTTATTCATCATAACATTTTTTGGGGCTGGTACTACTTTCATGATGAAAATCTTATTACAATAATTTTTATTGTGTTTCGAGTCAAATAACAATGAAAAATCATAAAAAAGTTACAACAATACATGATTTACACCTTTGTTACTAAAAATATATCAATTTTATAATCATGAAAGTGGTAGGGGTCCTTAAAAATTGTATAAGGAAGACACTTGCAAAATTTCAATTAATTTGGTTCATAACTTTTTCTGATATCTACGTTGCCATATGTAAATATATCAAGAAAACTCATTTTGAGAAAAATCAAAAACAAACTTTCAATTGCAATTTTTAATAATAAACATAATAAAATATATTTAAAATGCCCCTGATTTATATATAACACCTTCTTTGCTTTCTAATACATTAATTTTTTTTTCCTAAGAGCTCTGAGTATTTTTCGACGCTGCTTTACATTTGGTGTTGAATGACGTGCAGCATCAAAAATTCGACAACTGTCAAGGTGTTTGTAAGATTTTAAGGTAAAATAACCAGGCGTTACATTTAATTTCCTTAAAATTTCAACACAGCCCGTGTACCCATCATTAAACTGTATAACAGCATCCAATGCACCAGATTTTAAAATTTTAAGGCACACGAAAACCTCTTTCGGTACCCTCTGCCAAATTATGCCATCAAAACATTCATTGGCATTCTGTGTCTTACCATGAATGCACTTTGACAGAAGTTCTTTAGAACACAGTTCTAAATATGTAGGTTTAATTAAATTTAATACATCATTGGATAAGCCATTATATTTTTCTTTGGGCTTTTTGCCGCATGACAGTGCTCGCTGATAATAACACCAGCTATCTTTCCCGATAGGGCACTGTCCATGCATGGGTTTCTTGCCACTCGATGCACAGTGGTACAAGGCCGCAATGCCGTTCTGTTGAAGTTTGAGTAGATTGCCTACATTACTTCGAACAGCAATTCCATAGTAATTTTGCAATCTGTCAATAAACGAATCGGTAAGTTTACCTTTACCAGATAAACTTTTATTTTTGGATTTCAGTTTGCGCAATCTCGCACCTACTCTTTTCTGAACATGCCCAATGCATTCCAGTTTAGTTACGCTATCTTTCCCATATGTGTCTTTCACGCTGATGAAGCCTTTAGAATCCCCGTCTCCATAATAGTGTGAATACTTCAAACCTCGTTTCACAATTGATCGTTTGAAGATCCTGTTTGCGCCAACAACTTCCATCTTTAATGAGGAACCTTTAAAATTGCTTCGACACACATGATCTGCTTCAAGCGTCTCGGATACAATACCTTTAGGCATTTTCGAAAGCTTTCTGCAGGTCGGACAATATGATGACATTATTTCAATGTCCACTACTTTGCCAGTGTCGATTGACAAAGCAGCAACACACCCATTCATAGAAGTGTAACCTCTACGCTGCCATGTTCCATCGACAGAAACACCGCATTCAGCTAATTTATTTTTAGATGAATGAATATTCAAAACTTCCTTAGCTGCCTTTTGCATCGACAGTTCACTTACTTCTGAAATCACAGACATAAGTTTATTCTCATGATTGGTGTATGCAGTTTTACTGAGCCTGGGTAAATTTAATGTTGCACATAATTTATATGCAGCAGAAAAACCTTTCCCAATTTGTCTCATGGCATAAACAAATCTTGCATTTATCTCAGGATAGTTTAATGTTTTCTTCGAGCTGGAAAATCCTGTGCAAAAGTCACAATGCTTACATTTTATTGCAAAACTTGAGCACAATCCATACCTCGAGTCTTCATGTAACAGCAAACCATCGTGGAAGCATTTGGGGCAACAAAGTTGTAAAATTGAGCATAGAAGGAGTTCTATGTCAATAATTCTGTTGCCGGTTAGCGGTTTATTTTCATATTCAGCAATTTCTTCATCTAGAATGGCAGAAAGGTTCAATTTTGAAGCACTGGCATTAGCAGTTACAGTACTATTTTTGCTATCATTTTTGGTAAAACCATTACCGCGAAATTGTCTTTTTCTTTTAACACTAATTCTCCTTTTTGAATTTCCCATTTTAAACGAAAAAAATTGAGCTTTTCAACAATAAAAACAATCTTAAACAGAAACTTATAAGAATGAGAACAGAAACCAAAACAGATGTAAACAAACAATAACGATTCTCTTTTCTTGCCAGATTCAAAATAAAAATGTATTTAAAAACCTGTTGCCAAATGTATTTTCAAACATTCTGAAAATTCAGATTCATGTTTTAAAATTTATTTATTTGTACCATTGTACATATAAAAGATATTTCAAAAAATAAAAATGTAAACAAACATTTCTTCCAACTTCCTGTCTGCAGAAATGCACTTCCGGTTTCAAAAATCAGCTAACGAGTAAAATTCAAATCCCTGTAACTTAAGTTCTAAATAAGGTATAAGCAAAATTCAAACACTATTAGAAAGAAAAAAGTTTAAAATTTAAACTGATGTTAAAATTAGAAAATCGAAAATTTTGACAAAAATGACGTTTTAAAGGTGTACGGATACCTTAAGGGGGGTTGTAGGAATCAAGTAAAACTGTTCTAGGTCTTTTTGAATTTTGTCGTGGTGCGTAGTTTTCTAAGTTGAGCATATTTGTGTTATTAGTTAATGTAAGATTATTAAAAAAAATTTTAGCTATTTTTTGTATAAAATTTTTAAAAGTGGGGATCTTAGTTGCTTTATAAATTTCTGTGTTTCTTGTATACCAACGGGCTTTGGTAATAATACGTAAAGTTGAGCTTTGTGTAGTTTCTAGTATTTTAATGTTAGTTTTAGCCGCATACGCCCAAATGGGACATGCATACGTGATGATAGGTCGAAGAACGGCTGTGTACAGAAGCAGCTTATTTTGTAAAGTCATTTTAGAATCCCGGCAAATTAGTGGGTAAATGCTACATTTGGCTTTTCGGAATTTATCTCGCGAGTGTAGTATGTGTGGTTTCCAAGTTAATGTTTTGTCAAGTATTAATCCGAGGTATTTAGTAGTCTGAGACCACGGGATTTGTAAGTTATAAAAAATGGGTGATGGTATGTTGGTATTTCTTTTTCTGGAAAATATAAAATTGCCGCCGATTTTTCGACATTAATTTTTATTTTCCAGTCGTTGTAGTATTTTTCAAGTAGTTGTAGATGTTTGTTGAGTGCATAAGTGGTGGTTTTAATGTTTTTGAATTTGGCTAATATGGCTGTATCATCAGCATACATATTAAGTATAGTTAGGTTGTATTCTGGAATGTCGTTCAGGTACAGATTGTACAAAATTGGCCCGATTAACGAGCCCTGAACTACTCCGTATGTTGTGTTGTGTGCATTGGAGAGTGTGTTGTTAATTTTTACTTGAAAGTTTCTATTGGTGAGATATGAGTGTATTAAATTTATAAGTGTAGTGGGGAAATTGTAGTTAATTAGTTTGTAGATTAAACCGTCTATCCAGACGCGGTCAAAGGCTTTTTGTATACCAAGAAAAACCGCGCCTGTAGATTTAGATTTTTCAAAGCCTGAAGTGATGTATTCTGTGAGTTTTATGAGCGGATGTGTGGTGGCAAGGTTTTTGGTGAAACCATACTGATTTGGGTTTCTTATGTTTGTGTTGTCTATGTGTTCATTGATACGTGTTAGTATTATGGATTCGGTGAGTTTACTTAGTGAGGAGAGCAGTGCTATTGGTCGATAGCTGTCTGGGAGGCGGGGATTTTTCCCTGGTTTGAGAATGGGAAAAATTATAGAAGTTTTCCAATTATTGGGAAAGTGTTGAAATATTAAGATTTTATTAATTAGGTATGTAAGTAAAAGAATAATTTTGGGTGTGAAATTTTTTAACATTTTATTAGTGATTTGGTCTTTACCGGGTGCTTTACTGATAGATATGTGTTTTATGTAAGCTAAAATTTCATTGGGCCATACGGTATGTGTGTGTGTGAGTGGGGGAGCAGGATTGCTGAAGTGTTTTTGAAGTGTCTCTTGTACTTTTTTATCAATATCTGTGATATAGTTGTTAGGTCTTTTGTTTTCAGTAAAATTATTTAATAGTGTTTGAGCTAAGAGATTTGCTTTGTCTGTTTCAGATTCGGCTATAGAATTATTGTGTTGGAGGGGGGGGAATGCTACTTCTTTTGTTTTTGAAAGATTTTGTGATTTTCCATATTGATTTGTCCTGAGTGTTGAGTGTTTGTAGTGTTTGTGTCCAACTGTTTTGGGTGAAAGTGTGTATTTCTTTTTTAATATTGTTTTGTATCCTATTTAGTTGTGTTTTAGTGTTAGGATCAAGAGTTAATTGGTATTGTTTTTTAGTTTTGTTTCTCAGTTTGATGAGTTGTTTGATGTGGGGTGGTGTATATCTTTCATTTTTTGTTGTGGTGGGTTCAGAGGCATTTAGATGTGCAGTGTAAATGTTGTTTGTGAGTTCAGTGATTTTTTGATCTAGTGTGTTTGTGTTATTAATGTTGAAATAATTATTTAAATTAATGTTTTTGTTGATTTCATGTTTAAATTTATTCCAGTTAGTTTTAATATTTCTTTTGTTGATATGGTGAGTTAGGGTAAAATTAAATTCTAGTATAATGGGATTGTGGTCTGATGATAATTCTGGAATGGAAGTAATTGTGTGATTGTAATTAAAGTTTTTAATAATGGCAAAATCAATTGTGGAGGCAGTATTTGTGCCAAATCTAGTGTGTGTGGGTGGGAAAGCTATAGTGATGTCATTCGTGTTTATGTAGTTAAATAAGTTTACTCCTCTGACTGTGTTGGTGTGAGCGTTCCAGGTCTGATGTTTGGCATTAAAATCGCCTATGATTACACAATTATTGTTGATGTTAAATAAAGTGTCAAGATCTTGAGTGAAGTTGATGCTGTGTGAGGAGGGGGGGATGTATAAAGAGACGAGGGTGACAGCTGAGTGGTTGGGTGGTGTGAGTATTACAATGGTGGCTTCTGTGTGTAGTAATGGTGGGGTAGTGTGTCTGTGATGAGTAAGTGTGCTCTTAATAAAAATAAGAGTGCCTCCTGAGGCTGTGTCTTGATTTGTTCTGTCATCTCTGTAAACTGTGTAGTTGGGTATAAAGGTAGTGTTTCGTGGTCTCAGATGTGTTTCTTGTATCATTAATATATCAGGGCTGTGCTTCTGTACAAAATCTCGTAGCTCAACAATACGAGATAATAAGCCGTTCGCATTCCAGCTGCAGATAGTAAGGCCATATAAATTAAAATTATTGTTCTGGATATTATTGGATGGGGGTGGAGTGGGTCTATTCATCAATACTATTGTCCATAAGAGCTTCTATGAGAGCATATGTCTTGTTTGTTTTTCCCTTGGCGGCTTTGATTTTGGGAAGGTTCTTGAGTAGGCCTGGTAGTTGTCGGAAGATTTCAGTAAGCGTTTGAAACATTTCGATGGCGGTGAAAAAATCTGGCGTTTCATCTTCTTCATTTTCTTCTTGTATTCTTTGTTTATTTTTAATGTGTTTATTAACTAAATTAATTGCCTTGGATCTGTTGTTGTTGGGTGGGTTGGTGTTACTTTTTTCTTTTCTCTGATTGGTTATGGAAGCTGCTGCTTGAGGCGCCATCTGTTGAGGGTCAGAGACAGCATTTGCGTATGAGAAGTTTTCTCGAACTAAATTCCTGTTTTTGTTAATAATGGCTTGTTTTTTGGCTGGTCGTGGGAATTTGTCACAACCTCCATAGGAGGCAAGATGGCCTTTGGCATCACAATTGATACACTCTGGGTTTTCGATTCTATTTTTAATGGAGCAGTCTCTGGTCAGGTGGGGTTCTGCACACTTTAAACATCTAGGAGTTATATGACAATTTTCCGCCGAATGGTGGAAGAAGTTGCATCTATAGCATTGTGTGACTTTTCCGCTTCCACGGTAGCCCTCAATTTTTACGGACATATAACACAGCTTGATAACGGAGAAAATTTTTTCTGCTGCAGGAGATCTGGGTAGGGTAGCCAGGTATACCGGAAGTGGAATCTTGGTTCTTCTGTTAGAGAGTTGTACTACCCGAATGGGAGTAAAACCAAGCTCTAGAAGTTCCTCATTGATTTCTTGTGGGGTAGTTTCCCTTGGAAGGCCTTTAATAATTGCCTTAACTGGTCTTTGAAATACTGATCTGATGACGTAGTATTCAAACTCTGGTTTGTTACTAAGGTAGTCGATGAGCTTCCTGTATTCCTCAGGAGTATCCACATATAGTTTAATGTATTCACCCGAGAGGCGGGTGCGTAGGTCTGGTATTACTTGATTGATTGCTTTAAGTTGATTCTTGTAGTTATTTATTTTTAACATTATGGGGGGTGGGAGTCGCTCTTTGGCTGGAACTACGACCTCGTCACTTTGCATGTTGGTGTTATCCTGAATTTGAAGGTTTTGGAATTTATTGTTAGTAACTGTGGTATTTATTTCTGATATTATTTGCCTTTTGGCTGTTTTTCGACTGGGAGGTGAGACAAAACCGTCTTCATCTTTTCTTTTTAAGTTATTATTTTTGTTAGGTGTTGTGGGTAATGAGTAGTGAATTTGGCAGTCAACTACATTACAAATAGGAAGGGTGGAATACTCACCCTCCGCTGTTTTCAAGTCATCATGAGTTTTGGATAGTAGCAATAGGTAGGACTGGAATTGCTCGTCAGTTTCTTCAAAATCTGGATTCCTTCGGTTGGATTTGATGATGGTCTGTAGCTCATCTCTGTAATGGACAAGTCTCTTTATTTTTTTTTGTAGTGCCTGCAGTGTTAGGCAGGTTTTTTCCTCCATATCGTTGATAGGGGTTTGGGATCGTGAAGAATTGGCAGAAGAAAGTTCCATATTCGTTTCCATAATCAAAATTCAAGGTCCTGGTCGTTTGGGTGAAATCAGAGGTGTAAAAGATATATATCCTCGCCTTAAGCTCTGAGAAGAGCTGCTGAGATATATAAATTTTGTGCTATGCTGCGGTACGAGAAATTACGGAGAGAGGTAGTCGAACGTCTATTCCCCTTGAGATCTCATGCGCTAATCGATATAACTACTTTATTCTTTGAGTATTGTGTGAATTTATACCTAACCACAGCATCGCTGGAAGTGTTGCCCATTTTAATGGTTTCACAACTACAATGTGGAAACAATGGAAAAAGAATTTGAAATTCAAAGTCTAAACTTGAGCCCACGACCTGATGGTAACAACGCTGGCCATGAGTTCCCGA
Source organism: Nephila pilipes (assembly GCA_019974015.1). NCBI lineage: Eukaryota > Metazoa > Arthropoda > Arachnida > Araneae > Nephilidae > Nephila > Nephila pilipes. The sequence goes on from BMAW01055584.1 coordinate 794,270, forward strand.
TCGTAACCACTTGGCTACCGCGGCCTCTAAGTAAACAATAAAGGAGCTATATTAACTCCTAGTAACTCGTAACGCTAAGCGTCACAAGTTATGAGCAGTTTACTCGATAGAATAAAGTGCTCACAACTTGCGGGACTCTGCATTTTTATGCTCAAGAAATATTCCAGAATAATGTACATAGAACGTTTTAGGAAGATCTAGAAGTTGTTATGGAACATGAAACATAGTGATAAACAAAAGCTACAATAACAAATATTTTAAATTAAAATTCCAGTCCCTTCATTTAATCTCCTCCACTGTAAATAGTGACATCGTCGTTCAGAATTGATACCCGCTCTACCTCAGAGCTAAGGCTATTGTTACTATAATATTTTTGAGTATTAATATGATTAAAATTATAAAGTTTATTTTACACATTAAACTAGAAAAATATATTATTTAATGTACATCAAAATTCTTAACATTTGTAAATTGACTTTTAGAAAATTTCATCTTATTTCGTCTTTCATCTTATTTCATCATATTTACTTCATCTTTTACGCACGTGGGTTTCTCAAAGAAACTTGAGGTACAATTTCCTTAAAAAGTATGAAATGATCGTTTTAGAGTATTAATGAGTTTTAGAGTCTCTTTGTAAGACTGTCACAAACTGCAAAACCATTCTCTACTCAGCGAAAACCGCTACAATGCATTAACCATGACATGTTCAAAAAGATTTCTGATACATTTTAGCGGTTAACCGGAATGAGTAAATATTTCGGAAAAACTTTCGAATATCAATCATGTTGCTCTAGTACAACGTAATTAAACATGAAACAGATCACCCAATGATTAAGATTGGATCCTCTTGGAGCATTTCCATGGTTGAAATAAGTTGCAACGTTTTTTTAAATTTTATGTAAATATTTTTAATTCAATGCCTCTGTTTATCATAAAATTTTATACAGCATCAATAAAATTTTATACAGCTTTACAAATTTACACAATAAACACAATGAAACGATGAATAAAATATGTTGTTCATTTAAACCTGAGAGGTCATATATTAAAATGAGAGAAATTTTTCTCTGAGAAAGATTGTTCGAGTTTAGATAGAATCAAGAGTGAGAGTGAGTTCACAAAATCGTGATGGGGGATGTACAAGTCGATTTATTCGTTCGAGTCCTGATACCACCAAAGACTGTGGTCTGGATAGACTATTGCAAGTTAAATCCAACAGGACTTTGAAGTCCTCACATGACCGTAAACTCATGTCTCGTTATTTACACTCGACTATGGCTAAAGTACGAAGTCTTCGCTACTTATACTTTCGTTGGTATGGTGTGTAGGTTAGAACAGTGAAGCAGAAGTTAGATGTCGTTCTAGTCACAACGCATATCAATTTATTCACAAACAACAATTTATAACTCCTCCAATCAATTGTTTTCAAAAACGTTTCTCTTTCGCCATCATCCGCTCTTGATATGGTACTGTTTGTATCTTTTATGAACCTGCAATTTATTTTCAAAATTTGCATGCTGGTGTCATTGTTGCATCGAGAAAAATAAGCATGTTGTTTGTTTCTATATACTTAGCACATTATATTAGTTATTGTATATTTTGTATTAAAAATATCCGCCAGTTATATTCTTATTAAACTTCTGAATTTTTAACAATGAAAGAAAAATTAATTTTTCTTCTTCTTTTTTATGTTGGGGCAGTCCAGGACATTCGAACATAAGGGTTACTTGAACTATTATAGATATTTCTATACCTTTACTTTGCTCCTGAATGTAAATGTACTACCTTACATCAACCCTTAAAGCTGTTGAAGTTATATCAAATAGAATCGTTGAAATATATTCTTAGTTAAACTTATTATGTATGATGTTTCGATTATAAATAATTATTGATGAATAAAGAAGAGATTCCCAGGATAAGAATTATACATATATTCATAAAAAGTAAACTGTATCCCCTATAATATATGGCAGGGTTGCATCAGTCGAGTGGTCATGATTGCAAATTCGCGACCGGCGTTTTTTTCCGTCGAGTCGTTGGTTAGAGTCGAGATTCCCCCGAGTCCCATATTGCAGCCGGCTGCTCTGCTGGCTAAATCTGTAATGGCTCCTTACATTAGCAAGGTGTGGAAGTTTAGAGAGTGCTGTCGTTCTCGTCAATTGGCCGTGGCTCAAAATTACGAAGTTCGTCGCCAGTAGTTATTGTTTCCAAGTGAGGATTAAAAAAATAATCAAAGGTGAAGTTTAAAGGTGTAGATTACTTTTAATCAAAACAATTATTATTTATTATGTTCTTTTTTAGTTGATCCCTTTAATAGGATAAAAAGAGTATGTCACAATTTTGAAAAGAAATTACTGGAAAATCAGTTACATTTACAGGTCTAAAAAAGTAGAAAAAAAAAAATCACCCTGTACAAATATATTCAAAATGGGCTCATAACAAGATAAAGGAAGAAATTGAGTTATTTGTAATATAATGAGAATTGATATTTTTATTTTTGTTATACAAAAATAATTTGGTTTATACAGTAAATGATAGTAATAGCAATTTTTTTTTGCCACTCTGATATTATATTGTTGGTGAATGTATAGTGATGAGAATTTCACTTTTTTTTTCTTACCTGTTGAGTTGAAATAAATGCTTGTAATAAAGAATTTAAAATTTCCATCAAATATATTTATTGTGAATTTAAGGCTTAAGCATTTAATATTTTTATAGAAATATATTTAAATAGTTGATATCCGATACTTTAAAATCCGATGCATGTACAACATATTATGCTCTTGCTGATAAAGCACAAAAAAAATATATAAATATATATTTTTTATTTATTTTGTTGAATCTTCAAACATTAAATAATTATTGTATAACTTGTTTAATAATTAGTAAAATTGTCAAACTTTATAAAATCAAACGTGAAATAAATTAAATGTATAAACTTATAATGTTCACTTATATTCTAACACACAATAATAAAATTCAAAAATTTTTTAGTTGTTTTTCAATATTCTAACACACAGTAATAAAATTCAAAGTAAAGATAGAATTTTAACGTAGAATTCTTCGAAAATAATAATTTTTTTTAATCCAACATACTCTCACAGAGACGATGGTTATACCCGCTGATTATATATTTTATAACTTAATTAATATTTAATAATCCAAATCAGTTCTTCAAGAAAGCAGTTCTATAGTTTTTAAAATAACTGATCAATGTATTAAGAGTCATAATAAAGAGTCAGTTACAAAAGTTTGATTATGACTAGAATTCGAAAGAGATTTCATAAATAAATTCATACATCTAATGTTTTAAATAATTTAAATAATTATTATTTCTTAGTTAAATTTGTTGTTAACGATGTATGGAAAGAATGTGTAAAAAATATCATCTCTTCTTATGAATAAAAACCGACCTCATCATATTTCGAAACATGTTCTAATACTAATCAAAATACATTGTTTAAATAGAATATGCTATGATCGCCGGAATATGCTTTTCTTTTTCAACAATAAAAATTTTTCCTTTCCAAGACGATTTCAGCTACCTCTAGTGGATTCTGTTTTTCAATATTTTGAGCTCTCCGGTCTCCATCCGCTTTGCAGTTTTTCGATAAAAGCAGAAGAGCTCGCATTCAGTAACAAAAGGACGAAGGAAGAAAAGAAATCACTACAATCTATGACCTCTAAAGTAATAAGCTGAAACGCCTCTCCTGATATCGAACCACGAGATAATGAATTAATCGCTGTAAAACTTTTTGCTGCGTCCGATGTTTTCCTTTGAAAGTTGACTTTTTAATTTTCATCCAATCTCATTCCCAAATCCCTATGAAAGTGGAGGGAGAAATTAGAGCATGAATATTTAAAACATTCGAGAAAATGAAGGCTTTAGTTACTCGAGATAAAGAATTGTTTTCTATGAAACTCACTGCCAAGTGAGATGCTTTTCTCCTAAAGTTAACAATCTAATATTCAGTCAATTTTATTCATAATCGCTGTGGAACTGAAGAAATCGAGATATGAATAGGAAAAGAATTAGTGGAAAGAAAAGCTTTAGTTTTACGTGGGTCATTGAAAATTTCAGTTATTGTTGGCAAAAGAAAGATGAGGAAATTAGCAGTCCTGCGTTCACTGTGGAAACAATGGAGAAAACCAAGTGGAAATTGATACTGTACCCTAAGGAATCGGTTGTTGATGATGTGCAGGAGGATTTCATTTCATTTTATCTGGAAAGACAGGAGAACAGTAAAGGACCGGCTAATTTTACAATATTTTACGAATTCTCCTTTGTTGGTGCAGACGGTTCCCTTTTGGTATCCACCGAACTATTAAAGTATTCTTTTCAGAAAGATGAAATGTTTGGTTGCGAAAATTTTGTGAAACGAAATGAAGTACTCCAGATTAGAAAAAAGGACTTTCTCTCTGAAGATGCATTAACAATTCGCTGCAGAATATGGAACGCTGTCCGACATGTTACAAAAGATGGACAGTGTCTCGCAAGGACTCGAATAAAAGTGGAAAGAACGTCATTTTTGTGGACAATAAAAGAATTCAGCATTTTCAAAGAAAGCTCTTGTCAAATCAAATCTGTTTCAGAAGATGAACCAATCATGTATTTGAATCTTGTGAAATCTTGGCGAGGTTTTATTAACTTGGAAGTACTACCTAAGAATGCGAAATTAAAATTTTCAACTTTTCACCTATATTTTCTAGACCCTTCTGGGAATAGAGTAGAATGTCTCAGAGACGAATCTATATTTGATGATGATGGTGATTCTAGATTATATACCTTATCAGGGATAAATTTTTTTCACGACAGAAATTTATATCTCACGAACGATGTCCTGACCCTGTGTTGTGAGTGCGCATATGCTACTGGAATTGCATCGGAAGAAATAGAAATGATTAGCTATGGGTGTCTTCCTTCGATCCAAGAAGGAAACTTGAGTAGCAATGATTTGGAATCTGAAAAGAGGTCTCTAGATTTGACTAGAATTCTACAAGAGAATCTGGAATCTTTATACAAAGATAATTTGTTTAGCGACACGAAACTGAAAACAACAACCGGAACATTCCCCGCTCACAAAAGCATCCTCAGCGCTCGTTCTCCTGTGTTCAAGGCAATGTTCGTCAACGACATGAAAGAGAAATCCAGCGAATGCGTCTACATCGAAGACTTGGATGACGACACTGTCCGGCGAATGCTTCTGTACATGTACACGGCAGTCGTGGAAGACCTCCAATGGGAGTCTGCCTCTGCGTTGTACGCTGCCGCTGACAAATACGAGATTCTTAGTTTGAAAGGCAAATGTGCATCTTTCTTGAAGTATAATCTCTCCCTAGATAATGTTTGTGAACTCTTAGTATTGGCTGATATGCATCTCGATCAAGATCTAAAATTATCCATTCAGGATTATATTTTAAATCACCCAGACGTATTCAATTCCAACAAATGGAAACTCTTAATGAAAACGAATGTTCAGTTAGCTGCAAATGTAATGTACATGAAGTGTAAGGAAAAGGTAAAATTTCTTTTTTTTTTCACGTAAAATAATATTTTTAGTTTTAAAAAGCAAATGCTTGTGTGTGTGTGTGTGTGTCAGTGATATATATTATTTATACACATAAATTAAGTATATTAAATAATTGAATTTTGTTGAACCTATCATCCAGCAATCAATGAAAGTGGACTGGATGATTTAACTATATTTAATTTATAGCGAAATTAATTAGAACATTAAGTCATACATTATTAGAAGATTGGCAAAGCATTTTCAGTCATGTTCCTATTTGTAATACATACACAAGAAAGAAAAGTAAAAAGAGATTTATGTAGAAGTTAAGTTTAATATATTCCAGTTATGAAGGCCTAAAGTATAAGCTAAAGTAGTTCCATTAATTCTAACTAACTGTACGCGGGAAAAGAATTTAATAGAATAAATCAAGAATGTATTTTTAGATCACTAACCCCACATATGAAAATGAGAAATTTTAACCAGATTTTTGCCAAGTTTTCTTTCAAGTAATGCTTAGAGTATATAATAAAATGGTAAATTTTTATCACTTTATTTTACTTGAAATTTTTAATACTGTGTTTATCACCGGATTCTCGAAATCTTGAATTTATTTTGTTTTGTTTTTAAGAAATATTTTTTAGTCTATAAAACAAGAAAATTTTTCACTGGATACAAGATTTTCAAGGGAACATTGAAAAGCTACCTCATACCCATACATTCAGAGACATCTTTTATGGGTAAATAAAATTGAACTCAGAGCTGTGGTAAGAAAAAGTCTTAGTAAGAGCTGTATACATAATGCCTTCTTTCTGGAAGGCTAACGCTCATCTGTTTTTACAAACGGCAAACCTTCTTGCCTCAGGAGCATTGCGCCAATCACTCAGAAACTCATCGCCAAGAATATCCAGACATTATAATAACATTGCAATAAGAACAATTGTTATTAAAATTGTTTTTTTTCATGGAGAGATATTAATATAATTTTGATCGTTACTCTTATTATTTTTGTGTGTAACATAAAATTAAAACTTCCCTTTCCATATTTCAGATGTAACATCCAAGCTCCACGGAAGAGATGTTTGGTTTTCTTGATTTACTCGCCTTCAATGCATAAACAAAGTTTCATTTTCAGCTGAAGTTGTGTGTCACTATCTTTTTAAGGAAAGAACCGTTCTCTTACAAGTATATTTAGTATGAATTATTTTATTCAAATTCTATGATTATTCGATATGAATACTTTGATAATTGAGTATCACAGTAACAAGGAGGAAGTGATTTTTCAAAAATTTGTTCTATAATGCTGTAAATTTTATTTTTGAAAAGAAAATTATTCAAAAGAAAATGTAATAAAATTTATTAATCAAATTTATCTTCCATTTTTTAATGTTTTCCTTGTCGTTTACCACTAAGCTGCAACTCTCCGTATTTATCTGAATTCTTATACATCAAGAATTATTATATATGAATTTTTGTATACGAGTATCTTTACACATAAAAGATGAGGAATCTCATTAAGAAGGCAGTGCTCCTTAATTTGTTTATAATCTCTAATCGGGTCATATTAAGTTATCTTGAAACTAAAAAGACCACCTCAAATGATCATTTATACGAAGATAACATTTAAATTGTTTCAACTAAGAGTTATTAAAGATATTAAGCATTAAGAAATTCTTACTAAGAAGACCGTATTAATTTTTAAAAAATTCTAATGAACATAGTTAAAAATACAATATAAAGTCGTCAAAAGAAAATGGATACTTTTGATAATACTTACAAATATATCTTTTTGTTTCTTTTCTTACCCCCCTTTTTTAGATCTGATTAGTAATGTGAGTAATTAACTAATTTTGGGGTGCTGAATTCGGTGAAATAATCAGATTTTCTCGATCAAGTCACGTTTTTCTTGTTACATTCATAATAATAAAAAAATTTATAAACAGATTATAATATTGTTATTGCTTCATAAAAAAATACCTTTAAACAAAAGCATTTTTAATAAGATAGAATATCTACAATATTAATATACACAAAGCTTAACATCATCTGATAAAAATAATATTGGAAGCTTTTCTTTTGAGTAATATATCTTCAGTCAAACTAAACAGAAAAGGCAAATAATCGCCCAACATTACAGGCTCTCAGGGATCTTGGTAATGATGATAAGATGATAAAAATATCTTAGTACAATCTTAGCTTTTACCCTATTCCGCTCCCAAATTGTGTGGGAAAAAGTCTAGATGTGAATGTAAAAAGTGAATTTTTAATAACATTCTGCAACGCGTTTTTGTAGCTGTCTAACACAGGCCTGGCCAACCTGCGGCCAGCAGAGCTGGGTCATCTGAATAAAGATTTAAATTTTTACCATATTACATAAAAGTAGCAAAGAATATTTCACCATAAGTCGTTCGTATCATACCCTACTGCCATGGGATATCTCATAATCTGACTTAACTTTTATCCCAATTTTTCTTTAATCTTGTTCAGAAACAATTACAAAGCTCGTTTTAAAAAGCGAAAGGGCCATTTGGTCGATTGAGCGATACACAATGTATAACTAACCAACAAAGTTACTGAAGAGAGCGGGTGTGCATTCCTAGACATAAGGTGAGAATACGACACGTTGAACATGTGAAATAGCAGCAGCCAATCTGTCTTCAGCAAGCCTAATATATTGGATGCAGAGGCGTATTGTTCCAGACAGACTGGCTGTCTTTCGATCGCTAATAATTTATCGTCAGGGTTATGTTGTAACTACAGGACAGTTTTTAAAATTGTATTTCGTGAAATATATTTCATTCAATTAAATGTAATTTCCAATAATTTATATCAGAATGTTATTGATTTCTTTAGCGAAGTTCGGGAGGATTAGTCACTTCCCACGACTCGAAAAGGGGAAGTTATATATATATATATATATATACAGACGGCTTTTCATGGCGATTGACACTCGAACCCTTTCTAACAGATTGATTGGCGTATTCTACATTACTAGAGGCTAAAGGAAAATTTTGATAAATATATTGATGTTGGTTATTCAAGAAATTTCGGATCCGATTTTGCAATTTCCCCAACTTCCTCTTCACAGCTCTCAGCTGATGTTGAAAGGCTTTAACAACCTTTTCAAATTCCCTCTTAAGTTTACTATAAGTCTCTGCCAGCTTTACATATAATGAATTTAAAGTAGTTGGCGGGTGATCAACATTTTGGTTGCGATTAACATTATGGTTGTTGATATTCTGTCGCTGCACATCTCTGGTTTGCCTCATTCTATGTGGAGCAAGAGCCTCCTCTCGCTTATAGCGATATCTATCCAAATTTTTTAAATTTTGAAATAACCGAAGATTGTTCTAAACTTTACCTAAGTGACGCATTTCATACTGAGATAGAAACTACAACAGTTCAATCTTAGAATTGGTTTACGGACTTCAAGATAGTCCAGAACAGGGGTTGACATTCTCAACATTATATGCTGTATTAACTCAGTTTCTGGGGTCAGTAAATTTATCCAAAGCGTAATTTTTAACATGTAATACACAAAATCTAATGGAGACTGGTTTTGTTGCTTAGCCGAATAGAATTCTGCTTCTAATCGCGTACAATCACGCACTACAGGACATGCATCTTTAGAGCCGTCTGTATGTCCTCAAAGTCAGTAGCTTCTCCCTGTTTAAAGTCAGCAGCGATCACATCATACCAATTGCGTGCTCTGCCTCTTAAATGATTGCGTAAATATGCGCAACGCAGTTCAGTCGGAATCTGATGATATACAATTATATCATTAACACTCTGCAGAAATTCAACAACATCACCATTTCCATTGAAATATCTAATTGGAAAAATTACTACTCCCGGTGGGACTCTTTCTCTAGGGGTAGGTACGGTTGGGCACCAGTGTGACGCACTCCCGACCCGGGCGTCCTCTTGTGCCATCACTAGATTCAATTATTAAACACTACGACACAAATAATTCCAGAATCACCAAAACAACTTTCAACAATTTATTAGCATATATTTACTATAACACAAATGGCTATGCTCACCAGGGTAAGCTTTCTAACACCTTAGTTCAACCCACCAATAGTAATCTAACAGACTCTTACCACTAATCCTTCCTCGACTGCAACTCAGACTCTGGAGCAACTGTTGAAAACACTAGGCAATATCCTTCTAACAGCAATCTCTACTCGAACCCTCTATTGCAGGGGTCGCCAAACTTTTTTGATCATCGCCCCCTATATAATTTTTCGAAATCTCCATAGACCCCCACAAAGGTAATTTTCAGGTAATTAAAATAAAACTATATATTAGTCTAAATATTTAATAAATCAGAAACAGTAAGTAAAGTAGCTACAGATTTTTTACTTCTTAATAAGATGAGTGTGCTTGGTGTTTCTTGGCAAGGTTCGCTATATTGGGTTCGAAATTAGTCAATTTTAACTGTAAATCCCCTCGAAGCTCCACATTTAATTTATTTCTGTTTTTAGTTAAAATTGAATTAACGTGACTGAAACCGGCTTCAACCATATACGAACTTGGAAACGCCAGTATAAATGGCTGAGCCATTTCGCAAAGTTTCACATATTTTTGCTTTATATTTATATTAGTCCAAAATTTATGTATTGTCAAATTTTTAATAAGCGTTTTTGCTTCAAGATCGGACAATAGTTCAGCAAGCTCATCTTGTATGTTGATGTTGACGTTATCAATTTGCGCCGAAAATGGCGCAATAATCCAATCAGGGATGTCGATGTTTTCCAAATCAACAAAGAGCAGTTTAAAATCGTCGCTTAATTTTTGAAGATGATTTGTATATATTTCCAAGTCTTCTTCTTTTATTTTTAATTGTTGCAGATTTGAAAAATACTTATAATCCTTACGTAGCAATGAAGATCTAAATAAATTTAATTTTACTTGGAAGCCTAACAGTATTGTCCGAGCTTGGATAATTGTTACATCTTTTCCTTGCAGTTTTGTTTGAACGTCATTAAATTTTCCAAATAAGTCTGCTAAATAAAAAATATGGTTCTTATTGTTTTGGAGTTCATTGCTTAGAACAGGATTTATTTCGTTCAGAAATTCTGTCGTGGAGTCAAATAAATTGACGAGCCGTTGCAAGCATACACCTCTAGACAACCATCTAACCTCGGTGTGCAGAAGTAATTGGTTAAATAACTCATTGTTTTCCTCACAAAGTTTGGCAAATAATCTTGATTTAAGAGGTTGAGCTTTAATTTGATTAATAGATTTAATACAAAACTGTAAAGCTTCATGTAACTCTGAACTCAGATATTTTGCTACTAAGTTGTGTCTATGCAGCACACAATGAATAGTACGAATACCGGGCACTTTTTCTTTGAGGCATGTAGCAAAACCTCGGTAACGCCCTACCATAGAAGGTGTGCCATCTGTGGCTACTGCTATTATATTTTCAAGCGGAATGTCATATTTATTTAAATATTCTTGTAAACATCTAAAAATTGTCACTCCCTTTCCATCGGTTTCAAGATATTTAGCAAATAAAAATTCATAAATGACTTCTTTAATTTTACTGAAATATCTAACATACGCCATAAGAATAGCAGAAACGCCAAAAACAGATTCATCAAGTTGTATAGAGAACTTGCAATTTTTTAGCTCCGAAACTACTGTGTTTTCTATTTCTTCGGCCATTTCGTCAATACGCCGTTTTACAGAATTTGCACTTAATGGCAAAGACTTTAAAACATTAGTAGAGTCTTTTTTCATCACATTCTCAATGACGTCTTTAATTGCAGGTACTACAATTTCTGCTGCGATTGTGTGGGGTTTTCCCCTCTTTGCTATATTAAGCGAAATCTTGTACGAAGCAATTAATCCTCCTTCATTTTCAATTTCAGTAGACTGCTTCATAAAACTTTTTAGAGTTGGTCGACATGAGAATTTTTCTTTGAGTTTTTTGAAAAATTCTAATTCATCATTTTTTTTTTATCTGAATGAAGCCTTTCAAGATGATCTTTCATTTTTGACGGTTTCATGTATTCATTTCCAAAAGTTTTTTCGCATATAAGACACATAGGAATAGTTTCATTTGTCGGTGAACAAATAAATCCAAATTTTAAGTAATCCAATGAATAATACCAACATTTCATTTTAGATACTGAAGCTGTCATTTTTAAATTAGGGTTCTGTAAATAAGTTAAAATTAAGTTGGTATATTATACTAATCCACATTATTAAAGCTTACCTTTTCACAAGTAACAATAATTAAAATTGATATCAAAACTAAACGAATAGTTTTATAGAAACAATAACTAATTATCCAATGGTAGATATAATAGTAGTAATAATGACACTACAAGCATTTAATACTGTTCACAGTTCACAAAAATAGCTGAAAATGCATATATTTGCGTTTGTAGCATTCAGTGTAGAATTGGACAAGCGCACATATGCACCTGACTCATATGCAAGGCTCGTATGGTTTGCGATGAAGACAAAGGGCGAACCAACGACACGATGCGTAACTGCCGTATAAAAAAGAAAAAAACTAAAACCACAAACATAAGAAGAAAGAAAATGGAGTACTGAAGATTTCCTTCGCGCTTAATGCATAGAAAGCCAACGACAGTGTCGTCGCTTGCCAAAGGCTCCTAATTGGTTGATGGGTTCGCCAGCAAGAGACACGGATAAGCCTCAATCGCTCTTCTGGCTACATACTATGAGTCGTGCAAAATACAAACTGGTCACAAGGTCAAGTTGTGACGTCACGGTATACATACGAAAACACATAAGGAAAAAAAGGGGCAGATTGTTTTCTGATTTATTATTTTATTTTCTATAAAGAATATAATATTAAGTCAATTATAAAAATATTTTAAATTTTTACGTACGCAGTTAGATATGTGTGATTTGCGTATTAAGAACTGTTTTTCCTTCGAGTCCCAATAGACCCCCATTCGACCCCTTGGGTCAGATAGACCCCTACTGTTGTTAAATAGACCCCTAGGGGTCTATATAGACCACTTTGGCAACCCCTGCTCTATTGTAATCTTTAATTCCTCCTTCCACTTATCTATCACTTCAGCTTCACCTCTCCTACAGTCTCTCTCTCAGATCCTCTTTCAGATACTCTTGCTACTTTCAGTCGGAGTTTATATATTTCCAAACTTAACCACTTCATTTCATTCTTAATTGCTTTACATAATAACTTTACGTATCACGTTTCATTTTTGGTTGGGTAAAGGTTGTTTAGTGAAAACAATCAATCTCAGTTGAAAGTCCCCAAGGTTAGTGAAGAGAAACCGCGAATAGCCCAATGTCACATATGTATATATATATATATATATATATATATATATATATATATATATATATATATATATATGTGTGTGTGTGTGTGTGTGTGTGTGTGTGTTGTGTGTGTGTGTGTGTAGACGGTGGGATGATGAGATTGTACATCCCGAATCTACGATAGTTTGCTCTTACGCAAAGGGCTGGTTGTCTAGGGGGGTAATTCCATTACTGGATTCTATTGGTGTTTTTGTAGAAATCGAATGATGGGGCTCAACTTGTAGTACTTAGTTTATTCGAAGAGATGATGAAGAGTGAGAGTATTTACAATAGGAGATGACGAATTTACCAGTTCATTGGAGCAAAATAGATGGCTGCCTCTTTTAACCCATAACGGCGAAGGGCGCTGGAACGTGCTCTGTCGTTTGGAGTTTACTTCCGACGCGGGTAATGCGAAGGAGAAGAGAAACGGAAAGTGGAGGGGAAAAAAGCGAGAACGAAAGGTCGCTCAGTTTTGTCCTGGAATAGGTGGCGCTGCATGAGCTATCACATGACGCTGATTCGTGGTGCCATCTATCGAGTATCTGAAGAACTGGTTTTACAGTACATTGGAAAATAAAATTAATTATTTAATACGAGTAATTAGCTGGAAAATCCTACACACACACGCATATATATATATAATGTGGTCCGCCGGAATAAAATGTGTTTCCAAAGTGTCCCGCAAAGTTTTCTTTTGGGTTGGACCTGCCTGGTCTAACATATCAGTGACTGCAGCAATGTAATCTTCGGTTCTTCTATTACCCTAAGTTCTGTGACTAATAGCTTTGAATTATGTCAAGCAACTAACTATAGGTTTATGAACTTAGCATAAAAATGTTGGATCTTTCATTACTTTCCTGAATTGGGGCCCAATAAATATGACTTATTTCAATTTTGCTTCACTCAATTTTGGAAATTTTTTGCCTCAAATACCTTAAATATTGGCATTTCTTATTAAGAGCTTTGGTTCAGTTCTTCAACATCCTTAATTTTATATGAAATAGAGGCAAAATTATTATTTTACTCGATTCAACTAATGGAACATTTAGCACAATTTCCTCTCCAATCATGCATGATTTTCTCAGAGGGAATTCTTGTGGTTTATTGCAGTGGCTTTTGCGTCTCGACTGCTCGAGAAATACGCACACATACAAAATTCCAACGATATTTTTTGAAATCATCCTATAAACTAGTCAATAGAGCAACAACTTTGAAATTTAAGCAGATGTGTGCCACTCATGACTTTCGTAATTGACTCCTTCCAGAAGCAAAGCCATACTTTTATGAGTTTCACACATGCTCACTGCATTCATACAATGACATTTATGGGAGTTTAACATTATGCCTTAACACTGCTCTCAGTCTAATTTTACGAGAATCTATAAAAATTCGCCAATCCCTAGGACTACACTTATTGCATAAGTAATCCATTAAAACATTCACATCTGTACAGGAACACATTGAATTTTTGATTTCAAAACATTCTGATAAAGTCCTGTTCCTTTTTCTAACTATAGAAATCTTTGTACCTTGAGCTAATAGTATTGTTGTATCCTAGAACCTAACAGTTCTGTTTGCAGTATAGAAAGTTTTAAATCATGTATTAAATCTTTAAGTTCCTTCCTTCTATCAGGTGTATGTGTGTGAGGCATCATGCCAAGAAGTTCAGGAATATACTTATCAACGTGTAGTTCATTTTCACTTTCACTGATCCCTGTTCAATTGTTTTCAAGTAGTAAACAGGAACGCGTAAACCTTCTCCATGAGGTAAAGGAGAAGGATATTTGATCTTATTTTCCGTTTTCTTGAATGCCTTACGTTATTAGTAAGGCAAAAATAACAATAATTAATATAATCTTTTTACTCGTGCCAAGCCATTTGAACAGTAATTGGTATATTTTTGGGGTTTCCTTTTATCCATTTGGTAAGTGTTGTTGTACACATTATGCGTGAAATATGATATGTTTATTTTTCATCAGTATCACCAATAACGTAATCAAAGTACTTTTTTATATATCTTTTAAATTAATTTGATAATCGTCTTTCTTTGTGATTTTGGAGTAAAATTTCCGCATATATAGCAGAAGTTATCAGGGTAGATTATGCAATCACGAAGTTCTGTGTGAATGCTATTAAGTTATTTCATTATCTAAGCCTGTTCTCATTTCGAGCAAGAAATGCTGCAAATGTTTACTAACCTCCAAAGACAAATCAACTAAGCCTGAAAAACGAGTAAAACAATTAGGGAAACGAAAAAAACAACTGACATCATACACAATTCAACACGTACTGATACACTGCTCTATTGTTCGTTTCTTTTTCCAAGAATAATACGAGTACTGAGCTACCATTTAGTTGTAATTACAATCAATCATTTGTTCCATCACTAGTAAATGTATCTAATAAAGTTCAGGCAAATATCAAATAAATAGATGAATAAAGATTTAATTCTATATTTAACAGAGTAACCAAACATTCGTTGTATTTTCTATTTCTGTAAGAATAACTATCGCACCCTTTTAATTAAATGATATTTAGTGAATTTATCTGTTGTCCATTATCTCCTCCGGTATCTTCACTCAACACTCAAATTTCTAATCTATTATTACATCTGCAGATTCTTCCTCGTTTTCATCCTCTATTGGTTCCCTCTTTCTCCTATACTTCTATCTCAATTACTTCTACTACTACTGTTTCATTACATCTCAATTTATGTATGAACTCTGCTTTGTATAGTTAAGAATCTAAGTTGTATATTGTAATTAACTAACTTCTAGGAAATGTCCATTAGGACAGCTGAAGAGAAATAGGCTTCTCAATCGTTATAAGGTGATCATTAACAAAAGGTGTTTCATCTATACAATACATCGAAATAAAGATTAAAAGTTGTATACCGATTTATTTCATTATTTTGTTGTGAAAGAAAAATTAGAAAAAAATATGAAAGAAAATATAAATTTAAAACCAATTTTCTGAAATATCTGAAAACCCTTACGTGTTAGGATATTTCTGAAGGCTATTTCTGATTCTACATGAAGCATAAATAAGAAAGCTTTATTTCAAACCAGAGGCAAAGTGGCTGTTGAAGAATGTAACTTTCGAAATATTCTTTGCATCTGGTTAAAATTGATATCATGGTTAATAGCGCAATGTAAAGATAACTGAATTAACTAATTAATTTCTGTGGATAGTGATGTGGCTGAATTAATTAACTTTTAAAAATAATTTTTATGAAATTGAGCTTTTTTTGTTGAATTAAATAGAGCTATCTGAAAAGTGAAGTCGATCATTAATTGCGAAGATATATTCATAAAAAAATTGCTCATATGAAATTCATATTATTAATAGGTACGCGAAGTTCATTCTAAATCTTAAAAGTAGCAATGTCTCAGTTATGTATGATATGTAATATATTGTTACGAACATGAGATGAAGCTTCCATGTAACAGTTCTGTTATGAAAGCAATGGAACAGAAACAGAGATGTCATCAGTCAGCCAAGGAAAGGTTTAAGCAATGACCCTTCAACCTTGACGTCGGATTTCGCGACCATTTTGGCATCTTGGCAATCTTATCGACAATTCGAAGATTCTAGAAAATGCAGGAATCTGGGCTAAACATCGACTGGAAAGAAAATTACTGAATTTTCTGTGGAACGTCACGTCTAACCGGAACAGGTACAAATACGCCGAGAGCTAGAGAGGGGGAGGGATATATATATATATATATATATATATATATATATATATATATATATATTCTGTCTTTGGAGTTCGATCGGAAAACCATTGGCATTTGGAAGAGAATCTATTGAGGAACTACCGGTTGCTTTCCGGTTATTTGGGGAGAAGCAACGTGTATCTGCGGGAGACGTAAAAGTGCAGAATATACTGTGGAGGTTTGTCCATAATGAGAACAAATATGGTGGTGAACTGAACGTTGCTGCTATAACAATGACTGGCATTAAAAGTGCTTGTTTTGATCCTGAATCTGTGTCATTAATCTGCTCAAGTCTTGTGTTTTCTGTTTGTGCGGTTATTGTTCAAGCTACTACGCTACCTAAGTGTTATCTTGAAAAATAAAACATCATTTGCCATTATCATCAGTGTTGGACTGATTTTCACTCCCATACACGCCGAAGTTTTCGTAAAAATGTATTATATTCATAACTTTAACAGCCATTATATAGCTTAAAATATTTTTGGAACCATAAGAACCTCTTAACATGACGTGACATGAGCGTCTGTTTTAACGTCGCACTAAGAAGCAACACTAGAACTATTGACGGCAAATCTCACAATTTTAATCACAATCAAGTGGTGAAGGTGACACGTGAGCTGGCTCATCTGTCTCCGAAATTTTACGCTAGCTTACAGGAGGACTTGTATATTTAACGTACATCAACCGCGCTACCGTAGTTGTTTTTTTTTTGTCGTTATCGTGATGCCTGTCGTGATCTAATTTTTCGACATATTTTACAGTGCATGGAGCTATGCGTTTGAAAGTATATTTTGGTGCAAAAATTTATTCATGATGACATTTATTCAACATGATAGTCCAACACCTGAAATGTAAAAAAGCTCCCACATCTAAACAAGCCCTCTAATATGTGTAATTAATTGATTAAAATATCATCAATATTTTTTTTCCACTTTTTTAATCAGTTGTCTTGAATAGTATTTGATGAAAAATAAGTTAAAATTACTTTCATCGCAGAAACATAATGTTACGACGCTTCACTGCAAAATTTCTCTTTATAAAGGAAGAGATACAATTACAGAGATTTCATAGAATACAAAATTAATCTCAGGCAATGATCTCTAGATGACGGATTTAACGACCATTTTTTAGATCTGACGAGTTTGGTGACAAAATGAAGATTCTAGAAAATGCTGGAATCTTAGTGATATCTCGACTGGAAGGAAAATTACAGACTTTTCCTGAATTTTCTCTTTGTCCTCACATCTGGTTGGAGTGGCGAAAATGCGAAGGTGGAAAAAAATCAATCGGGAAATGAATTGGAGTCGATCAGCATTGGCTGAGCGAATCTGCAGAGAGCTGTTGGAGAATGGTTTAGAAGTGCAGAATATTACTTAGGAGATTTATCCGTAGGGCGATCTAGTAAGCTGGGGAGCTGAACGCTGCTGATACAACTGTGACTGTGATTGCAAGTGCTGTTTTCGGTCCTCAATTTGTATCGCTAATCTGTACAAGTGCTGGGTTTTCTAATTGTGCTGTAGTGCTCAAGTTTTGCTATCCGTGTTCGTCTTGTCCTGAATATTTATGAACAAAGCATCATTTGCTGTTATCCTCCATGTTTGTCTGATTTTACTCGTTCATATCTACGTGATTAATTTTTTTGTAATAATACCTTATGCCATTTCTTTTTTGTCCATTTTAAACGAGTTTTAGTAACTCTATTCAAGTCTCTGTTTTTCATCGACATCTATTTTTTTTAATTTTATTTATTTACTTTTTTTTGTTCGGAGAATGACATAAAATCTAACATTCTTTAAACGAAATTTTATATGATAAATATTTATATTTAAATTATTAGCTTGATAAATTTCATATGTTACTTTATTTGTGTTTTACGAAGATTTATAACTGAAACTATTTTTTTTATCAATCCACCATTTCAAGGTTTTTAAACTTTACTACACTTTAGTTTGCATGAAAAATAACCTTTTTGCTTAAATGTTTGATACAAAACTTTTACTATTTGACTTGATTCTACAAATTTTCAAGCAAAGTCTCTTTGAGAGATTTTATTTTTAAAATTATTAATTAAATGACTTCGAATATCAATGAAATATTCTTTCATCTTCCTGATCGTCTTTTGAATTCTAAATAATAAGTATAACTAAAACATTTATAATAAAAAGAAAGCACTTACTTTTTTGAGAATTAATTACATTTGCATATCACTTTTGATACATTCAAACAGAAAAATATTCCAAATAGAAAATAAAGATATGCATCTCTAATACTTTTCATAATAATCCAAGAAATATATTTGCAGACGATAAAATTATGCAAAACTTCAAATTAAAACTAATAAATGCACTTGAACTGCAATCGATATTTGTATTGTCAAAAGTCTTTAGAGAGCTTTTGTAGAGTAATAAAGCAATGGAAGTATATATATATATATTTAACTGCCCTTTTCAAAGCGATTTCTCTATTGTAATATAATTTATTTTTAACGAAGTGACTTTTAAAAGACCATGGCTTCATAAAAGCCATTCAAAAGCTTACAAAGAGAATTTTTCACCTTTAACTCTGTCATAAAAGAATGAATTTCAATTTTGTTTTTCTAATCCTTTTGCCTTTTTAAAATATTTTTGCAAAAAAAAAAAACGTGTAGATTTACAATTGAAAGCCCGTAAAACTTAAATTTCGCTTTCTCCATTTTTAAGCTATTTTTTTTTTTTTTTTAGAAATTCGATTAATTTGAAGCATAAATAATATTTGATGTGTTATTATACTTAATGAAGGTATAATTAACAGAAATGGAGTAATGAAAATGAATATGAGATGAATATATAGAAAATTATTAATATTTAATTGAAACATAAGTTTATTTTGCAATAATTCGCATTGTTGTGGGACTAATTTGCAACATTCTTGTTTTTTAAAATAAATTTCCTATCCTTATCGAAAATTTTCATTTGTCACAATATGATGATCGTATGATTTCAATACAGTAATTATAAAATGTATTCAAAATATCGTTCCAATTGATTTAAAGTACAAAAAGAGACCTTTAAACGATAAAACTTCTAGTAATTAAAATAGAACTTGATTATTTCATAATTATAAAAATCGAAAAGTATTAAATCATTTACTGTATGATCTAAATTTTATTTCGTATTTAAATTTAAACAATTCGTCCTCTTTGGATGAAATATTCACCGAACGATTTGGTTCCAAACGAGTTTCATTTTATTCTACCTATATTCAAATAGAGTCGTGACGTCTTCTTTTTCTAATCCTTACTTTTTTGCATTCTAAAGAAGAAAACACAACATATGATGAGATTGATTGCATTATGTCTATGAATAAACACAGCGGAATACTAAAACAGCGAATTCGATTGTTCAAATAACGTGCGAGGAAACAACGCAAAATTGGATTATTGAGAAACAATACATTTCTCAAATATGAAAAGGTTCGTATCTAATTATCTTAAGATGTACAAATTTATACGCTTGTATCATACAAATGATTTAACAACTCGAGTAAAATTATATTTGAAATACATGTATTTTGCTAATATTTTTCAAAGGGGCAAATAGTTATACAGCTGCAGCCAAAAACGAACGTACATTGACTTTTTACAAATTAAAACATCTAAAAAAAGCTCATTAAATTACAAATTGAAATTTTTATGTTAAACAAGTATATCAATTAATTATATCGAAGTAACAGTCAAAGAAAATATAAAGCTGAATTAATGAAAAAAAATTGCTTACGTATTTGCAATGAATGACTAAAATCCATGAGTCAAAAGTGATTTATAGCTTGATTTTGTTCAGAAATAAACAAATTCAGAAATAACAAAATATAAAAGTATTATATCACTTATCGTAGTAAGTTTCTCATTGTTAACTGAAAAAAAAAACTTAAAATTAACTGTGAGGTATTAAAAATAATTATCTAAAACTAATCGTAGAGTAACTAATCAGGATTTTGTAATATCATGCAGTTAAGAAATGAAGATGTCATTATCAAATACCTGTGACTGAACGTATTCAAATACGTTTACATTGACAGTAGCAAAAAAAAAAAAGCCAAATGTGGATATTTCATCTAGTTCTTCAAAACAGCAAATAAAGTTCCTGTGGAAAGGCAATTAAACTTACTTAAGATATTTCCATCAAAAAAGAGCAGCCAATTAATGCGAGTACTATAAGAACTTTGTATTCTGCAGTATATTATGAAATTAGAAAACTTAAATTCTCGAATGCTGTAGAAGACAGTTTAACTGTAATAGTGTTTGTTTATTGCTTCCGGATGATTGTTTTATTCGACTGACTGAATGATTGTGATTGTTTGTTAACGTAGCCCTGAGAAGCAACACGAGGGTTAGTGGTGACGGATTCGGTAATTTGAACCTCAATCAAATGACAAAGACGATATCTGAACTATCCCATCCCTCCCACTAGACCAACGGGAGGAGTTGGAACCTCGACCAGATTTAACATGCATTAGCCTCACTTCACGGCGGGTCTGCAGTGGCATCAGGGCTCGAACCCAAGACTGAACGAAAGCAAAGCTGGCCACGAGTCCTCAACCATGACCACTAGGCTGATGTGTCCACAGAAAACCTTAATGAACCTACAATACATGAATATATAAGGAGCAAAACTAGAGTTAGAATTATGCATATATTCAAACAAAGTAAATTGTATTATACCTGAGAAGAGTTAAAGATAAGGATCCATTTTTTCATCCAAACTACTATACTCCATTATTTCCTGTATTGTATTATCAATGAAAAAAATAATAAAAGGAATATGTCACAATAGAAAAAAATTCAAGAAATGTAGCTATTTTTAATGGTCTAAAAAACGGGGGTGAAGAAAACCATATTTCACATATAATTAAAAAAGGTTTCATAACAAGATACAAGCTGCATTTAATTTGAAGAAGTATATTTATTTTTAATCTTAAAATTCATTGACGTTTATATTTTAGTCATATAAAAATAATTAAACTTTTATGGTGAATAATAGTTATATAAAATTTATGGTCCCCCATACTAAGTTGCTTCTGTTACTTACTTTTACTCACTTTACTCACTTTTTTTTCATACCATGGAGTAGATTAAGGATCTTTTTGCTGGCATAAGTATAAATATTTTATGTGTGAAACTGTTACATATTATCCTGATATTTATTTAATTCGATACAAGGAAAACAATTTAAATAGCTATCTCCCATTTATCATTTTATAATTAAATTATAAACGTATGAAAAATGCCTTTTATATAATTTCAAATAGGTTACTAACAACATGATAATAAACTAAATACTCTGATGACCCTACAGAAAGCTTAGAATTTAAATACAGATGGAAAAAAATTTGAACAAAACAAATGCTGTATCTTGAGCAAAATAACATACATTTCATCACAATAAACTTCAAAAAGCAAGCACCTATTTTGAATTCACAACACATGAGGTATTACAAATTAGAGATTTAAATACAATGAGAATGTAAAATTTACTTATAAAAACTGGTTCGTGAGGAAATATTTAGGTTAATTATGAATTAAAAAATTAATTAATTTTTTTTGAAAAAAAAATCCCGTGAATAACTGTCTTAAATTTATTTATTGCAGTTAAAGATATTCGTATGAAAAAATTAATCATGGAAGAATATTAATACTCAATCTTTATTCGCTTTTTATATCAACAAGTGGGTTACAGTTTGTAATTAATAACTTTATTAATGTTTATCCAAATTATCTCTTCAGGAAAGCCGATTTACACTCATCAGAACAAATAAGTAATGTTTTATCAATTATAACGTAACATTAGTTACAATTGATAGCTTAAGATAGGAATTAGAATGATATTTCATAAAAATTTGTACCCTATAAAAAGTTTAGATAATTATTTCTAGAACAACAAATATATTGTTAATGAATTATGAAGAATTTGTAGAAAAATATCAATTCTTGTCAAAAATAAATTGAAGATTGATGAATTGTTTATAAGCATCGCACTTATACGCAAGTTGAGAACTTGTTGGCGAGGACTAATCTCATACTTTTGAACCTCAGTAAACTTCCGAGAATGACATCCAATCGGGCACCTTTCTTTCCAAAATTAGAAAAACATGCCACATCAGGATTTAGAGTTTCGACAAATTTAACACGCATCATCTTCACTATAAGGCGGCTCTTTAGAGAAGAGGTGGGCAAATAGCAGCCCTCTATGAGATTTTTGTGGCCCTCTAAGATAGTCAGAAAAATCTTCCTTGAACTGAGATTTCGTACTTTTCACTACGACGGCCACGTCAATACGCATAAGCTGAGTAGATACGATGCACAGTGCTTTTCCGGTTGATCTGGTTAATTTCTATTTTGTCTTTGCAACAGTAAAAATATAAATTTCCAACTTTAGTGAAAGCATGAATCCTCCAAAATGATGTAAAATCGGTGACCGATGTCGTGTGTTTAATGAAGAATAGACAAATATTTCTTTGGTAATACAGGAAATAAGGCAGTGTGTTTATTGTATCGTGAAACGATAGTATTGTTTAAAGAATTTAATCTGTGAAACGGCATTACAAAACAAAATATAGTGAATTTTACAGCAAACTTTCCATGGAAGAATACAAAATAAAAGCTGCGGAGTGTATGAAAAGGCTGAAGAAGCAACACATATTATTTACAAAACAATCAACACTTCAAAATAGAGCTACAGAAGCCAGAAACAAGTTTCATGGTAACATACCACCTTGCTAAACGCAATAAGTCCTTTTCTTATGGCGAGTTCATTAAGCAATATATTATAAAATGTGCAAGCGTATTGTTTTCGGATGTTAAAAGCAAATTTAAAAGCATTTCATTGTCAAGGATCATAGTGCGGTGCATTGACTCAATTAGTAAGCTCGCAGAACCGTTGAAGACTGCGAGCAAAGATTTTGTTTGGTCTTCTTTGGCACCGGATGAGAAAACAGATGATGAAGTTACTGCACACTTACTTATCTTTATCAGTTTAATTAATGAAAATTTTGTCATCTTTGAACAACTTGGCCTAGAATCCATGAATGAGAGAATCATTGGTCAAGACTTACTTACTTGTGCTATAAAATGTGTAAACTATCCTGGAACAAAATGGCAAGCATTACAACAGATGGGGCCAGAGTCTTCACTGGAAAAAATATAGGCTTGGTTAAGCTTTTAAAGAGCAAGTTACAAGACATGCACAGTGATATCTTACCTTTTCATTGCCTTTAGCATCAGGAGAACCTTCGTAAAACTGCGATGTACTTAAAGCATGCGGTAGATCCTTTGTTAAGGTGGTGAACACATTCATAGTAAGGGCACTCCACCATCGACAATTCAAATTTTCTTGTCGATGGGGAGGCAGAGTATGAATACATAATTTACCGCAACAATGTGAGGTAGTTGAGCATGGACAAAGTGATATAAAGAATCTGGGCATTGCTGGATGAAATCCTCTAATTTCTGAACACGAAAGACATATCTAATAATTTTGTTACAAAAATAAGATGTGAGAAGTAGAGATATGAGATGATGTTTGCAGCTATGTATTGAAAAAATTTAAGTAACTGGATATGGTTGTAATGATATGACGTCTGTTGGTATAGTAAAATTGTAGCAAACCTTCCCTCTTTGTCGAGAATGAGGTTGCCAGAGTAACAAGACAAAGAAAACCTATACTTGTAAGTGAGAGGTAAAAGCAGATATGAGTTCTCTGATAGACGATGAAGTGGAAATAAATATTATTATTTCCTTAAGATGGTTCTTTATTAATTCTTATTGAGAGAGAACGTCTGAGTAAATTAGCCGGAAAATAACCACCACTGTGCATTCTCAATCACAGAACCAGAACGGGATTTACGATATAAAAAATAATTAGGATTTCGAATGCAGATGGAGAATAGTGAGGGAAAACGTTTAATTTTTAACGATATAGAAGAAAAAAAATAACCAGTATGTTTCTCCAATGTGGAATGAGTGCGATGCGGATAAAAAAAAGAGTCTGGGAAGAAGCCGACAAAGAGCAACATTTTAGTGCATGCATTAAAGCTTTGAAATGAGAGAACAAAATTTCTAGTGGAAAATGAAAAACTCTACCTCAACAACAGAATTACAGTAAAAATTGAAAATACTGTAGGACTCCTTTTCAGGAAGGGAGACATTAAGAGATGAGTATCTAAAAGTCAGAGTCTATACGATTCCTTTTTATACCAGGAGGTATTATTACAGAGGGCGCCACCAAGGCCAAAGGAACCATCAATGGACATTCAAATCCCACAGGAAGGAGTGCCCCTCCTAGAATGAAGAAGAGAAAGAGATGGTATTCTAAACCACATAACACTGCCTCGGAGATATTGGAAATAAACTCCCCCATCGACAATTAATCCACCAGCTTCATAATGGAGTTACAAAGTGAAAAAAAACACGCGTGAAAGAACTGTTTGTGAAGAAACTGCTTTATTACATCCTCGGTGTTGGCGCATAGAAAAAAGAGTGAAATCAAAGAACGTAAGAAAGGTGTCTACTAGGGATAACCTCCCTTTAATGGTGAATGAACTCTCCTCCTCTTACGAAATTTTGAAGGAGACAAGAAATGAAACTCTTACCACTGATGATCAGTTGAAATATTAAGAAGGGAAAGGAAATAACTAACCGTGAAAGGGAAAATCACAACTGCAAAGAAATGATCCCAGGACATCAGCAAAATGGGTGAGAAAATTCCATTTCCCTCTCCCCCCAGAAATGAACAAAACAAACTCTATTTATAGAATTCTGATCTCAAGGATTATTGATTGAATATTTTGTGAAGATCAATGAACAATTGTTTCAAGAATAATTGATTAAGTATTTTAAGGATTTTACTGATTATATTTTCATGTAATATTTGAATATTTTTTAAGTTTATAGAATGATTGTTTTATGAATTATTGAATGATTATTTAAAGATTATAGATTGATTATTTTTAAGAATTATTTTATTGACTAAATATTAGAGTCAGATTGAATATGACTCTTGAAATTGCCGTATTTAGTGCGTTTTGTCAACAAATATTTTTCTTAAATTTTTGCATGATCTTTTATGAAGAGTATAATCATTGATATCTCGAAGTGAATAGTATTTAGTGTTTCAAAGTATATGATAATTAGTATTTTAAAGTGTAAGAAAATTAATGCTTTCAAATGAAAAATACTTAAAGTTTTTCATGAAGCCTTAAACTAGAATTGATTCTTCAAGCGGAAAGATATTTTTATATATATGCACAGCGGAATATTATTCATAACTCTTAGTAAAATGAATGTATTAGAGTAACGATTATGTAAAAGGAAATTGAGAACTAACTTTAGCAAAGAAATATACTTATAGGAAGTTTGATTTAATGTAATTTATTGTTTGTTACATAAAGCGACACTCATTTCTATAAAAGTATACGTGATTTTTTAAAGTTGCATATATATATTGTGTGTCATTTTATTACCTCTCCCCAATCTTTCTTCTTGGAGAAAGGGTGTAGAAGAAATAATGCCTATTAGCATGAGAAAATTGTGCTATTCCTCTACTTGATGTTGAGAACAGGGTGGCAGTGTAATAAGATATAGAAAAACTGTACTCGTAAGAGGGAAGCAGTAGTGGAAAAAAGCTCCGAGATAGAAGGCAATACTATTATTTGTTGTAGACGGGATATTTATTAAGTCTAATTGAGTTCAAGTAAACTAGAGAGAAAAATAGCCATCGTAGCGACATTGCAGGGAAAAGAGTAATTTGCACATGAAATGTGAAAGTAGAATCATTCAAAGCGAAACTAGGTCTATTTGAAAGCTAAGGCAATTTTTACCATTTCTCCTTTATTAATAGAACAGAAAGTGTCTGAAAGCGTTTCTTCTAAAATTATGGATCCTCTTCAGGGTTTGGAGGATGAGGTCACAAAAAGATTTCAGGATCTTAAGAAAATTGAGACTAAATTCCGTTTTCTTTCTTATCCCTTCACAACTGATACTGACACAGCACCTGAGGAGCTGCAGCTTGAATTTATTGGCATGCAGTCAGATCCCAGCGTAAAAGAGATGTTTTATACTGTGACATTAGGTGACTCTTGCACATTTTTGCCAGCTGAAAAATTTCTATGTATGAAGAAATTTGCTGGGTTCTCTTTTTGGTAGTTTACATATATTTGTAAGCAAAGTTTTTCTTGCTTCAAAATCTACAAGTATAAATACATATGCTCTTTGATGGACATTAACATGCAGGCTGTGATGAGAATCTCAACAAGAAATTTCCCTCCTGATTTAAAAAAAAATGTAGGAAAGTGTGAAAAGGTACATTTGTCTCAATAAACTGATTCTAAAATTAAATGTTCTTGCACCCAGTGATAATATGAAATAAGCTCGGCAAATAAAAGGGATAAAATTACTTCTATTTAGTTTATATTTGTTGAATTTTATGGAACAATTTATACCTTTTCTGAAATGCAAAGTTAATAAAGGAATGCAGTAATTTTAAAAGGGGCGACACTCTTCTAACTTGCTCTTCCACAAAGTAACCTCCAAGCCAAAACAATTATCTACCCTTTTTTTAGGGGAATTAGGACTCGAGCTCTCGATTCGAAGAGCTTGAATCATAAATAAAAACCGACCACGTGATATTTTAAAAATGATATTCTGTTTAAAATACTGAAAAAAAATCACATGGTTTGAACAAATTGTGTTCCGCTCCCCAGTGTATTCTTTCTTCTTTCAGCAAGAGAAATTTTCTCCTTTCCGTAGCGACTTCAGCACCCTCTCGCAGTTTTGCTCGTATAGAACTTTAAGTGTGAAATCGCTTTTCTGTTTTTAACGATAACAGAAATTGTGAAATCATTGAACAGAAGGTCGTTGGAAGAAACGAAATCGCTACAATCAGAACTCTTCCTCTGATATCGATCCACAAGATAACGGATTATTAGCATTGAAACTCCCCCTGCTATATCAGATTTTCTCTTATCAGTTTTGAAACAGAAAACGAAAGAGCGCTCAATCATTTTACAGAAGGTTGAAGGAAAAAACTTAATTACTATAATGCATATCTTCTGAAGTGAGGACCCTTCTGATATCAGACAACGAATTATTTACAGTGAAAGTACCTGCTAAATCAGTTGTTTTTCTTTGAATGTTGATATTCTATTTCCCCCTGCATTTCCTCCGCAAATTACCGTGGGATTGAAGAAATTAGACCATGGGCAATAAAAGTATCAGTGAAAAGAAAGGCTTTATCTACGTGGGTCATAGAAAATTCCAATCATTGTTGGCAAAAAAAAAAAAAAAAAAAAAAAAAAAAAAGAGTGAAAAAATATCGAATCCTATTTTCATTTTAACTACAAAGGCATAAGCCAAGTAAAGATTGATATCGTTCCCTAAGGGATCTGAGGTGATGATGTAGGGGAGGATATCAATTTTTTTCTTGTTAAACTGGAGAACAATAAAGGGTGTGAAAGTGTTAGTATATTTTACGAACTCAGTTTCCTTGCTGCATGCGATTTAGTTTTGGTTTCGACTCGTATAGATGAATTTTCCTTACAGAAATAGGAATTTTAGGGTTTCGAAAAACTCGTGAAACAAAAAGATGTGTTCCAAACGAGGAGAAAGAGATTTCTTCTAGCAGATACACCAACAGCTCGCTCCAGAATATGGCCAATGGACTTTCAAAAGATAGACATTGTTTTGCGCGATTTCGAATAGGAGTTGAACGTAGGTAATTTCTCTGGAATATGAAACCATTCACTTCTCTTCAGAAAGAGAGAAGCATATTTCACATCAACTCTGCTTCAGACGGTAATTATATTATGAAAATAAAAATCTTTTCAACTCATGCTTAGACCAGCGAATCTTCAGAAATCTGCCCTTACATTTGCGCCGAAGTAAGTTCTTTTGATCAAGCATTAAAGTGATCTACTTTTAGGCCTTAAAACTTTAAATACTTCTGTAAAAAAGGTAAAATATCTTCATGAAAATTTCACGTTCTATGATCTTATCCTAACTCCATCACTTACATTACCCTTTTCAAAAGAAAAATTGATGGAGGTTGAGAATGTGAATTTGCATTTTGAGTACGCTTATACCACTGGAGATGTGTAGAAAGGAATAAAAATTATTAGTTATGGGTGTTCTCCTTCGATCCGAGAAGGAAACATGGATGATAATGATTTGGAACCCAAACATTTGACTAGAGCTCTGCAATAAAATCTGGAATCTTTTTCGAAGATAATTTGTTTCGCGACACGAAACTAAAGACAGAAACCGGAACATTCCCCACTAAATTCACAAAAGCATCCTCTGTGCTCTTTCTCCCGTGTTCAAGGCAATGTTCGCCAGCGACATCATAGAGAAATTAAGTGAATGCGTCTATATCGAAGACTTTGATGACGACATTGTACAGCGAATGCTTTTATTCCCGTACACGGCCGGTGTGAAAGATTTCCAATAGAAGAGTGCATCTGGTCTGTACTCTGCCGCTGACAAATATGCGATTCTGAGATGGAAAAGCAAGTGCTTAACCTTGCTGAAGAATAGCATCTGCCCAGATAAAGCTTTCGAGCTCTAGATATTGGCCGATGTGCATCTAGATTAAGATATGAATTCAGGATTAGGCTTTTAATTACCCACACCTATTCAATTGAAATGAATGGAAATTCTTAATGAAAACGAATGTTTAGTTAGCTGCAGATTTAATGTACATGAAGTGTAAAGAAAAGGTAAAATTTCTATTTTTTATTCATTTAAAAAAATTAATGCTTATCAGTGTGATATAATTTATATGAACTAATTTTTTTTTTTTTCATAACTCAATTTTGTTGCACCTGCTATCTTCCGGCCAACTTAGTTAACTGGCTAACTTAACTGTACTTAATGTAACAATATTAATTAGCAAGTTTAAATTATATATTCTTGGTAGAAAATGACAAAACATTTTCTGTTATGTTCCTATTTGCAATCCAGACTCACATAAGAAAGACAAGTAAAGGATTCGATATGTAGAAGTAAGTTTTCGGCGAGCGTTTGCAGCTGATTAAGGATTCAATGAAAAAAAATATTTTGGCACTTTTATTCTAAAATGTATTACATCAACATTAATCACGTGTACTAAAATATACGATGGAACCAATACTTATTTTTGTAAGTTTATTTTCTTGACATATACAAATATTGATAATGTCTCAATTTATCTAAATTTATTCAACATGAAATGTTAGCTTAATATCATTTTTACAAGTGTATATGTATATCATTATTTAACTGAATATTATTAAATTAGAACAGCTAAATCTTTTATTCAACTAAGTGCAATTAAATATATTTTCCAGTTTCTTCTTTATAATTTCTAGAAGTTGCTTAATTAATTGAATCGAGTAATTTTCAATATTTCCACATAAAACATAAAATGACTAACTTAATTCACTAATCAAAATGTGTAGGAGAACATTAATTTAAAACAACTAAGTTCAGTAAATGCAGTTGTTTGAATAATACAGAAGGTGATAATGAAATGCATCTTTTTAATGTATGGAAAAATATTTTTATTATGAAATGATATAAAAGCTATTCTTCAACTTTCAAGATTAAATTTTTTTTCATACATTCTTAAATGCTTTTTAAGTATTATTGAAAGATAAAATGTCGGCCATTTAAAACTATCCAGACCATAACGATAACGTATCAAATTAGAATAACTCTGACGATAAAGAATAACTCAGATTTCTAAAAGAATTATTATCAATATTAGAATTTATTTCCGGAAAGTCTGCTTTTAAATAAAAAAAAATTCGAAATAAAATCTGGGATTTTCAAAATACAGAGTTTACGTTGCCCTAACATACATTTATTACGAAAACATGAACAAATTAAAACTGTGATAGGAACTGTACCCATCATAATGGTCTCACCAATGTAAAATGTTTTATCGACCCGTAGATTTTTCTTAAAATGTCCTGTTTAGTTGAACATTAATGTCATTACTTTGTAGATCAGTGGCGTGCGAGGTTATTACTATAACTTAATAACATAATTCAGCTTATCAGGCGCTACTTTTTTATTCAATCCCATGACAATAGCTTGAGAAAAAAAAACATACACATTCCTGTAATTTTAATTCTTCACTAACAAGTTCAAAACAAGTCTTCATCTCTTAGTTGTTTCTCTCGTGTGTCCGCAGTGCCACGACTAGACATGTCGATAGTCATACTGCACAGAACTCTTCCTTATGTCCACATACGGGATGGGGTAACAAGTCTGCTATGACATTTGCTTTTCTTGCGATAAATTCCATTTTCAGGTTGAATAACTGGAGTTGTAAGGCCCAACTCGCTAGTCTACCTGAAGGTTATTTTAAGGTCAGAAGCCACTTTAGAGGTTGGTGATCGGATGCTACGATAATTTCTCGGCCCTAAATGTAACCTCGAAATTTGTTTAGTGCCCAAACAATGGCAACAGCTTCCCGTTCGGTGGTGTAGTTTTTCTCAACAGCAGTTAGCAGACGACATGCATATTCTATAGGATGCTCTTCCTCGCCTTTACCTTACAAGAGGACAGCCCCTATGGTATGATTACTAGCATCAGTGTGAAAAATGTAAGGTTTCATGGCATCACTCTGTTTTAAAACGGGGGGACTGGTTAGAAGTTGTTTCAAAGTTTGAAAAGAATTTTCTTCTTCATCTCCCTGAGAACAAGCTCGGCTTTTCTTTGTGATATTGCTGAGAGATCTGGCTACCTGTAAAAAATTAGGAATAAATCTTCTGTATCACGAACAGGTTTGCTGGATTGACTGAACCTGCTTTATGTTCTACGGAGGAAACATTTCCCTGATAGCAGAGGGTTTTCCAGAATTCACTTCTTCTCCTGAAATTCTGATATAATGTCCAAGATATTTCACTCTATCTCAAGCAAAATTACATTTACTACGATTTGCATGTAATTCAAATAGTAAAGTTCTTTCAAATACAGCTGTGAGATCATCAAGATGTTTTTCAAATGTTTCTGACAGGATAATTGTATCATCGAGGTAAGAAAGAATGAGAATGTCACTTATACCACTGCGGAACTTGTCAATCAGTCTCTGAAATGTGGCTGTGCCTATTTTCAAGCCAAAAGGCATTCGAAGGTAGTTAAAAGTTACAAATGGACTCACAAATGCTGTTTTATTTCTGTCAGAAACACAGACATTCATCTGGTGGTAATCTGATTGTAAATCTATAGTTGTCATAAAAGGTGCATGCTTCGCTGCGTGAAGTAGGTTATCCATTCTAAGTAATGGATAAGAGTCAGCCACTGCCGTAGCCTTCAGATCTCTGTAATCGATACAAAGAAAGATTTCCCAGTTCTTTTTGGGAACGAGCACTACAGGCGCCAGCACACTAGGATTAAATAACACCATAAAAATTTCAGATGATCATTAGAGGAGTTTTAAAGAAAGGGAGGAGAGAATAAGAGTGAGAATTTCGTTGCGTTTATGGTTATATAGAAGGAATCTTTCCATAAGCGATGTCATAGAACATGTAGTACAGGATTAGGGATTCCAGGGAATGTTAGCATAGACAAGGTGTATAGTAGGGATTATTTTGGCAGATTTACGATCGTGGGAAAAAGGGATTAAACAAATTTTATGAGCGCATGATCTAATAAATAAAAGAATAATTTGGAAGGAGATCAGGAAATAAGAATGAACTCTTTATTTTTGAATTAAGGAATGGGATAGAATATATAGTTAAATTATTATAAAGAGAAGTTAATAAATTAAAGTTAAATCACTATACACACACATATATATATACACCTTCCAATTTTTTTTTAATTTCCACAATTCAGTAGTCTCGTCAGTTTGGTATTTTGAATCAAAACGCTGAGATGATGCATCGGCATTTATGCTTCCTGTTTATGACGTCACTAGCAAAATTCGCACATCACCAATTTACTGTACAAAGAAGGCGTGAGTTTGCAAGCTTTTGGATATAATGGAATAGAATAGAAAACTTAAACTTGTGACATTGGGCTATTCGCGGTTTCTCTTCACTAACCTTGGGGACTTTTAATTGAGATTGATTGCTTTGGCTAAATAACCTTTGCCCAACCAAAAATGAAACGGGATACGTAAAGTTATTATGTAAAGCAGTTAGAAATGAAGTGAAGTGGTTGAGTTAGGAAATATATAAACTCCGACTGAAAGTAGCAAGGGTGGCTGAAAGAGTAGAGAGGCTGAAGGAATAGAGAGGTTGAAAGAGACAGGCTGTAGGAGAAGTGAAGCTGAAGCTATAGATAAGCTGATTGAAGTAAAGGGTTAGAGTAAAGATTGCTATAAGACGTCATTTTGCTGTTGTTCTCAACAGTTGATCCAGAGTCTGAGTTGCAGTCGAGGAAGGATTAGTGGTAAGAGTCTGTTGGGTTACTATTGGTGGGTTAAATTGAAGTTAATAGAAATATTCCCTGGGAGAGCATAGGGAATTGTTGTCATAGTAAATATATGTTAATAAATTGCTTAAAGATTGTTTTAGTGTTCCTTTAATTATTTGTGTCGTAGTGTTTAATAATTGAATCTAGTAATGGCACAAGATGACGCCCGGGTCGGGCGGGCGTCACAAACTATTATTAAGAGAAAACTATTAAATTAAAGTTAAATCATTGCATACACACACACACATACACACACACACACATATATATATATAATGCCTTTCTTTTAAATATTTTAAATAGTACTATTTAATTAAGTTTCGAAAATAATCGCAAGCCAATTTCATTTTTAATTAATTATTTTATTGTAGCTGAGAGAGAGACCATTTCCACACGGCGGGATATACAACTCCGCCATTGGATAGAGAGCAAGGGAACAGTAAGAGCGTAAGATTATGAGAGAGCAGTGGAAGTGCAAGAGAAGAGTTTTTCACTATGTAATAGGTTATATAGCAAGGCATTTTCACAATAAACGTCATAGAACACTTGGGATAAATGGAGGGATTTCCAGGGAATTTAAGTGCAGACATAAAGTTTGATAGGGATCATCTCTACAGGTCTGAAGCCGTGTGAACAGCATTATCAGCGAAATGTTAAGAACGCGTGATTGCATAAATTATGTTAAAACGGAATGGTATCAGGAAATAAGAATGAACGCTTTGTTTTTAAATGAGGGAATAGAAAAAATTAGGAAATTTAGTTATTATTATGAGAAATTAATATGAAATAAAGTTAAATCGTATATATATACTGAAAATTTATGAAAGAATAATTTAAAATATTTAAAAAGACAAAAATCCAGAAAGAAATGTAACAATGAAAGAAAAATAAAAATAAAATAAAAGAAAAGAAGGAACCCAGCAAGTCAAAAAGCAATATCCGGCTGAGGACCGATTAAGCGGGGTTAAACTAGTTTAATGGTACCAACCTTCCCCCTTTGCGGACTTGGTAGGTTGAATTGGGAAATCCAAATTACAAAAGAGTTCAATGATTAAAAGATGCAAAAAAGTTCAGCGATAAAATCTACGAAAATAAAATCTATAATTCTAAAAATTATCAACAAATCGAAATATAAAAATTACTTACAAAATTCAAAGAAATGAAGATTCAAATATGTGAGTAGTAAGACGGAATTGTCTTTAAGCTTCAAGATGTATATCGTATACTCAAAATGAAAAAAATATAACACATCATCACCATATAAATTGAAAAAAGATTTAAATCATTGTTTGATTGGTAATAAAATGTAAAAGGATGCAAACAATTGGTTGGTAATATGTTGTATGGTAAAGGAGTATAACGGTCCAGAGAGTGAGTAAAAATGTAAGCTGTGTGAATGTAAATAAATAAATAAATTCTTCATGGCTAGACCACTAACAAGCCAACTTTGTGGACCTATTGTTGTGTGGTGGATATATATATATATATATATCCAGGATAGCTAGACAAATAAGAATTGTTAAAAATGAAAATAGACATAACATGATCCAAGGATTAAATTTACATTCAGTTTTCAATTCTTCAAATAAGAGATATAGAGAAATTATAATTTACAAATAGGTTAAAGGTTCATATAAAACACACACACACATAATAATTTACTTTAAATGCTAAATTTCATTGAGTTTAATTTTGAGAAATTTTTAATCATTCGCGAACATAATTTAATTGCTTTCTTCTTTCTTTGTTGTTACTTGTCTTAGTATTTTAAGAATGTACAACAGAATTTTTCATAAATATAAAAATAATTGCAGAAGTAATAAATCATTTAATTTCATTTTGTATTTGAATGAAAATAACTAGTCTTTATTGAATGAAATATTCACTTAAGAATAAATTGCGAATGAATTTCATTTTATTTTTATAAATCTGAATAGAAATGTAACAACTTCTCTTGTTACTTTTGATGCCGTTTTGAATCCACAGGAAGAAAAAAAACGACGTAGCATTGATTGTACGAGTATTATTTCTTTTTAGAAAAAAAGTAAAATATTAAGATCATGAATTCTAATGCCAATTCATATAATATGTTAAGAAAGAACCAAACAACAAAAAATTGTTTCGAAAACAGTACATTTTCCTCCCTTATCAAATTGTATGTCTGTTTTTTTTCTTTTTTCCTTTTCCATTTGTTTGTTTTTCAGCAGAAATACAAGACGCTTGTATTATGAAATTATTTAGCAACTCTATAAAAACAATATTTTTTTTTAAAAAAATATTTTTTTGGTCGTTTTCCCTAATAGACAAAAAGATCTAGATCAACATAGGATTTTTCTTTTTTTATACGCTACTGGCCATTAAAATTGCCTCACTAAGAAGGCGATATGCTACACAGGTGAAATTTACACGACAGGAAGATGCTGTGATATGCAAATGATTAGCTTTTCAACACATTAATGCAGAGGAGCCAGCAGCGACACCTACAAAATGTTTAAATGAAGAAATTATACATCAGATTTCTCATACAGATATTGCATTTGAACGTTGTTACTTGGTGAAATGTTTTTTGTGTAAGAAGGAGAAATGCTTGCCAGCACGTTTCTGACTTTGATTGAAAACGAATTGTAGTCCGCAGAGATTGCGGCTTAAGGTATCAAAGTACTGCTGCTTACGTCGGCTACCCTTGAAGCTACATCACAGACAGGAGCGCCTTCAATGATGTGATTAACAACGAACCTAGTCTCACCAATGGCATGACGTTGTCTTTTCAGACGAATCCAGAAAAACAAAATTTCTACAGTTTTAACTTCTCATCCACTGATTTCCTCGAATTGGAGCCCGAAGATCAACCAATCAGGAAGCAGGCCTCACCTGCTCAACTATCAAGCTCCTGGACGATGTCTTCCTGCCCCAACTCCGACGACTTAAACCTCACTTCCTCACCCTTCATCCATGCGAGAACACGACCGTTGCCTTCGGCGACCTTTTTTGTGACTTTTCTTTTCCGGGTATATTACTCATACCGAGTAAGAGAAATCCCAGATTTCTGTAAACTCGAAATAAATATATTGCCAAGTTTTTCATGTTCTGTTTACAGCATCATAATGGTCTCATCCGCGTTTGGCGGCATCGTAGAGAGCGCACATTGCCAACGTGCATTTGACACCGTCATACTGGCCCATCATCTAGAAGCATGGTATAGTCTGCCATTGGATACACGTCTCGGTAACCTCTTATTCACATTGAAGGCACTTTGAACAGTGACCGTGACATTTCTACAGTATTAAAACTCGTGGTTCTACCCTTTCTTCGAGTCCTGCGAATTGCCACGTTTCAACAGGATAATGCACAAGCGTATGTTGCCGGTATTGTACGGACCTTCTTTGGTACAGAAAATATTCGGCTGCCGCAGTGGCCAGCATGTTCTCCAGATCTTTCATCAATAATAAACGTCTGGTCAATGGTTGCCGAGCGCTTGCTAGTCACTAAATGCCATTCACTAGAGTTGATGTATTGTGGCATCTTGTTGAAGCTACATGTGCAGCTGTATCTGTACGTGCCATCCGATCTCTGTTTGATTCAATGCTCAGGCGTATAACAGCTGTTATTGCTGCCAAAGGTGGTTATTCTGGGTACTTATTTCTCACGATCTATGCTTCTAAATTTCTTGAAAATTTAATCACTTGTTATTTCTAGTATAATAAATATCTCCAACCAATAGATATCATTTGTTACTTACATTTCTTCCTGGTGTAGCAATTTTAATGGCTAGTAGTGTATAAATAATGGAAAATTTTAATTACAGAAATAATACTCTTATATATAAAAAACCGGATTCCATGTGGCTTTTATAGAAATTCAATGATGGGCTCGCAGTAGCTTAACTTGTTTATTAGGAGATATAATGAAGAGTGAAAAGTATGTACAATAGATGATGACGAATTGACCAGTTCATCGGAGCAAAATAGATGGCTGCCTCATTTAACCCACATTGGCGAAGGGCGCTGGAACGCCCTCGGGTGTTTGAAGTTTACTTCCGACGCGGGTAATGCGAAGAAGAAGAGAAGCGGAAAAGTGGGGGGGGGGAAAGAGAGCGAGAACGAAGTGTCATTCAGTTTTGTTCTGGAATAGGTGGCGCTGCATGAGCTTATCACATGACTCTAATTCGTGGTGCCATCTATCGAATATCGGAGGAACTGGTTTTACAGTACATTGGAAAATAAAATTAATTCTTTAATAATTAGCTGGTAAATCCTACAATATTCGACCCCTCCAAATAGAGCTGGCCTCCAGATAAACTGGAATTTGAAAAACTTCACTAATTATATTTTATACTTTTCAAAATAACTAATAACACAAAAATAGTTAAAAAATCACTGAGTAAAAAAAACTTTTCAATATTCTACATGGAGCAAAATATGTAATCAGTTTCTCTTTTAACTCTTTATCATATAGGAATGATAAAAAAAAAGTTAAGTACTTATACATTTTATTCTTGGTGTTTTTATAAAAATATTTTTTTGTTCCATTTATAATGAGACCGTTTTTGAAGTACTTAAAGTGGAATAGTATCATTTTATTAATTATTTTGGATTAAGAATCAAAAAGGAGAAATTGAGGAAAGAAACGAAAAAAAGAACTTATAAGATTGCAATTAATCGTAAACTGTAATGAAAAATTTGATTAACTCA
This sequence comes from Nephila pilipes, assembly GCA_019974015.1. Lineage (NCBI taxonomy): Eukaryota > Metazoa > Arthropoda > Arachnida > Araneae > Nephilidae > Nephila > Nephila pilipes. The sequence continues at coordinate 831,936 of BMAW01055584.1, forward strand.
TCATTGATATAAGTCTCAGAAATTATCTAAACTAATTTCAGGGACGAGAATTGTTCATTAATTTTTTTTTAAAAAAAAGGTATTTGTTGTTTAAATAAACAGAAGCGGACTGGAATAAAAAATAATTGCAAATTATATATAATATTGCTGTAAAGAAGAGCAATGAGTCTGAACATCACTTATATGAACTCCGATTTCACGAGAATGCATAGGAATTGGTTTCTTTTATACAAAATTCTATATCATTCTTAAAACTGTTAAAATGAAGCCACGGAGGTACTAAAAAAACCTACGTAAAAGTATACATTAAGGAAGAGAAATATGGAGATTTTTTTTAATTTAAAAAGCGCTGTATTAATTGATTTTTAAACCATAAGAATCATAAGGGAAATTTCGTAGATTGTTTTCCTGCGTTTTAGGGTTTGTAAATACCTTTAATGTGTGATTGTTTATTTATGTCTCACTGAGAGAAGAAACATAAGGTCTATTGGCAAAGGACCTCGTAATTTTGAGTCCCGGTTACGTGATGAGGACGACGCAAGAGCTGCTATCTCCCTCTCCAAACTTTTACACCATGCCAAAGGAGGTCTTGAGACCTTGACTAGATTTAATGTGCATCATCCCCGTACACGGCGCGTTTCTAGAGTCATCAAAGCCCGTGTGGTGACCGGGTGTGAAAGGATAGTCTCACAGTATTTCATGTAATATGTCATAAGAGGCGTCTAAAATGGGAACCCAGTGACTGTGTATTATATCAAGGAACCTCAGGAGCTTGCCTTTTTAAGGTAGGTATGGGCATCATGACCTCGAGCCCCCCCGCCCAGTGATCTTTTTCTTTCCCGTGTGGTTGATCGTCTTCAGTAAACACAGGTGATACGTCCCCGGGATATCCTAGCTATTCTATTTTCGGTCCTCCATCTTGTCAACCTATTTCTATCCTTTTTTAAATTTTTTTGAACGGCCAAGCAACAGATTTACTTTATTTGGCTTAGCATGGCCACATTCGACTCCAGCGCCATTAAACTTTACTATTATTCACTTAGTGATATCAAGGCTAGAGCCCACGACTCGAAGAAAACAATGCCAGCCGTGAGGATGACCAATAGGCTACTGTGGCCACATAAATGCTTTATAAAGAAAAACCTCTTTCTAGCTATCTCTCTGATTATGAAATTTTTTAAATTGCTTGCTTTTTTTTTAATCATTAAAACTTATTCAACACACGATCATTGAATCATATGAAACTAAAGAGGTTGGCCGCGGTAGCCTAGAGGTTAAGACATCGGACTCGCAGCCGACGGTTTTCGTTGAGTTGAGGGTTCGAGCCCTCATTCCGCAAGAGACTTGCAGTGCAGCAGGGACGGATGCACGTTTAATCAAAATCCTCCTGTTGGCATGATGGGGAAATTAGAAGAGGAGGTTGCCAGCACAGGTGTCGTCCTCGTCACTTGACCCCGAGGTTCTATATTTCGAGGTCCATCGTCAATATCCCTCGTGTTGCTTCTAGTGCGACGTTAATAAAACCAAAACCACACACATTGATTCAAAAGATAATTTGGATATGAAGATTGTGTTTTGCATTTCTCCGGGGAAACCAATTTCGAAAAAAAACAAATTGAAATCCTTAAATTGTTAATCATGTTTTTTTTTTAAATTGACTTTTTTTTTTGAAAATTTCAAAAATATATTTTTAAGTAAAAATTTAAAAACTATTCAGTTGCGAAAATGTCTGAAATATTCTTATTGAAATATTAACATTTTTTAAAAATGAATTGATTCCAGAAATACATTTAAATATTCTTAATTTTTTTTAAAAATAGTAGTTGCTTCATTAAGTGCACGCAATACTAAGCCAATTTAATCAACTTTATGGAAATAACATTTTACATACGAGCTTCAATAATGTTTTGAGGCTCAAAATTACGAGGTCCATCGCCAATAACCCTCGTATTGTTTCTAGTGCGACGTTAATAAAACCAATGTAATCAATCCAATTAAATAATCTTCGTGTCACATAAATTGGAGTTATTTGTGCTTTTGAAAATGACACCAGACGCTTAAAATGCTGAAATGCAGCGGTTGCTGAAGCAAACATTCTTGCTATTGAGGTGAAAGCTCGCTTGTCTCCTTCACAGTAGCAACAAAATGTCAAATTCAAACCCCCCCCAATGAATATATTTTTAAGGCTAAATAAACATATTCTTACGTAATAAGAATTTATATAAAAAAAAATTCGTATCCATACAGTTTTTAATCAACAAGTGATTATTAATATTAATTTACGGAATTTTTCGTGGAAAAACATTGTTTATTTATTTCTGCAAAAAACTGAATTAAAATAATTTTGAAGCTTTAAACATACCATCGTTTTAAGAAATAAAAAAATTAACAATTTTATTAATTTGCATACGAACTTACAAAAAACATTTATTTCAATGTAAATCAAGGATTTTCTATCGATGTGGCTAGATTAAAATATGTAACAGAAGATTGATATTCGAAAACTTTTTCAAATTAGTTGGTTAGTTTAATAGTTAGTTTCGAATAATAAATGTAGACAGTAGTTCCAATAACAAATGTAGGCGCTGGTATTGTTTTACCTACATGTGATGCGCTTTCTTCAGTCAATAATTATTAGACTCTAAATGAAGATACATAACAGCAAGATAAGATGTTTTGTTAACAATCACTTACGAATAAATAAGGTTCTCAAATCTCATTTAACTCGTCAATTCTTAATTAGGATCAACTTATAAAGTTTTAGCTTACCAGTTCATCCCCTCTGATTCAATCACTTTTGCAAACAGACGGCTCTTATCTTAATATTTTAACGAAGATTCGCTTCAATTCAAAAGATTAACTGCAATGCTTTAATACAATATACAATTATATATACCCCTGACGTTTCTTCTATCTCCCTTCATTTTCCTTTCATTTCTGCTTTATTTATATATCACTATCTCAAATTTAATTCACTTCTGACTTCATCTAATTCACCTAATCACGTTTCCTTTTTTTTGGGGGGGGGGAGAAGAAATTGTAATTTTATGTAATTTAAATTACTACAAAGTCCCCGAGGTTAGTGAAGAGAAATTCGCGAATACCCCAACGTCACCGCTTCAACTAACACTCTGGGGAACTTTTACTGAATTTGATTGATTTCAAAATCCCTACCAAAGAATTAAATGTGACTTGTATAGTTTTTTTTAGCGTAGTGTAATAAACTGAATTGAAGAAATGCATACATAAGTTGAGAAGAATTTAATACTGAGGTTTGTAGTTTAGTGTGCAATATAGATAGTAAACAGATATTATCAAGCAAAGCATCTGTATTAGAACTGCATTTCATAAAGAGTCTTTGAATAATTTCAGATGAACCACCATGTAGTGTGTAACTCGAACTCTTAACACTACTTAGGCCTCGAACCCGATGGAGTTGGATATAAGAAACGCTTTTAATTTCTTTAAAAATTAAAGCGGACGCGTACAGCGGTTACTTACCACAGATAAAGTATGTTAATGATTAAATAGTGATTATTCGTTGATCTCAGTAAAATATATAAATTTATTATAATCTGTGGATGACTTTATTTTCCCTTGATTTTGTAATCTTGTGATTCTTTCTCAAAATAAGCTTAACAACGGCTGGAGAAGGAAGTAATAATAACGGCGCATTATATATAAGCTGGAAAATTTGATTATAGGGATAAAACGCTGAGAGATAATGAACAGTATATAGTTAATGCACGACTGAAGAAGTAATGCTGATTTGATATGTTTTTTTTAATTATTTATTTATTTATTTATTTTGTAATTATGTATTGTGAAGAAGGAATGCTGTTCGAATTCCTGTAAATAAATCAAACCGTTGGTTTATGCAATAATTTCATACATTTTAATGATTTTGTGTGAGTTATAAAAATGCCAATTAATACTTATTTTCGATTGCGTGGTTTAACTTTATTTTCTATCCATCATTGAAGACCACAAAAATAAATATTCTGAATGAAAATGAGTAAAAACATTAGAAATATATGTTAAATAGATAAAAACAAAAGGGCAAAAAATTGCAAAAATGTAGCAAATAAATATTAATTCAAACTAGGATATATTGCAACAGTTTTGTGGCCTCCAATCAAAAAATATATGAATCACTGTCCGTTTCGATGAATTTTTAACAAAACATATTCCATAAAATTTGTTGATTTAATATTGATGGTAAACGCTGGCTTACTGAAATAATTAAATGACTTTGTATTTGCCGCCACACATGCTTCATTCTAGTTTATCATTCATTCTATTAACATACAACCTGATCTAAATGACGTATCACACACCTGTTACTTCGCTTACAAGAATTTCGCTTTCAATGTCATTTTTCCTTTTTTGCGTTTTCCTTTTTCTTCTTTTTTTTTTATATGCTGTTCTGATTTCGAAGAAATTATTCTGAGTGTTCGCATCCCTCAGTAAAAGAAAAAAAAACAGAATAAGAATATAATCGGTATAAGTATTCGTACATTTTTATGAGCAGCATACGGAAGATTAACTTTTTTGTGAGTGCAGATCGTAACTGTATTATTTAGAAAATTGTGTAGAATCACCTGAATACAACAATAAAGTTTTATTTTGGAGAAATGTTTGTTTCATTATTATTTGAACAACGCAATTCATCCTGCTGTTCAAATTACATAAACTTCCTTCTTTACATTTACAGATGATCACATGATGACCATGCATGGTTGAGAAAAATAAAAAAAAATGAAATGTTACGATACTATTATTGTTGCTCTTCAATAAAAATAAAAATTTTAAGATCATAAGGTAACTGATGTGTAATTTTTAAGGTTTGTGTGCGTATGTGGGTGTGCTTTTTTAAGATAATTTCGAATTGAGAAAAATAACTTGCTGGTTTCCAAGACTACACAAAAACATACCTAAGCAATAAGGGCAGGTAAATTAAATTAATAGAATGGAATCCAACTGAAAAGGAAAATTTTCATTCTATTTCGTATATTCATACTAATTATATTACTAATGTTCAAATTAAGAATTCAAAGCAATATTTTTTGTTTTTTAAGAAGCATCATTTTTATAATTCTCTCAAATTATGTTTCCCCCCCTAAGAGTTGTATTAATATGACCTCTTAAAACTCTTTTAACGAAAATCTAAGGAATTTTAGAGAATTCTATTACAAAATATTGATTTGTAGTTTCTTCGCATACATACGAATTAATTTTTTCTTAAAAACCATGAAAAATAATTTCACATTATGCTTCAAAATATAGTAGGTTTATCAATATTAATTCTTTTAACCCGCCTTGAATTTGGGTTGTTTTGTTTCATTCCACAGAAAATTATGAATGTTTTTTCATTCACAAAAAGAAAGAAAAGAGAAATGTATTGGTAAAAGATGAAAACAGCTGTTTGGGAAAATTTCCATATGTATTTTTTGCAAATGCAATGACAGAATTTTTTTTTGTCTTTGAAAACAAATACATATTTAATTGAAAAATAAATTTCTACAGCATTTTTTACTTAACTTTTTTTTCGAGCTTTTTGATTAAACTTCTAAAACGTCATTTTTGAGTAATACAAGAATCATATAAATTTGGAATGATTCTGTATTTGTATAAACAGATTTCATTAGTCTATTTTAAATATTTCACTTGTTATTTATTTTGAAGCTAATGATTCGTAAGAAAATATTTCTAATTTGTTTTGCTTAGTTTAAAAACTTTTTTTGAAAAATTTGACTTTGATATTATTTGAGTAAGAAAAACACGAGGCTATTGGCGACCAAGAGATGAGGACGACACCTGAGCTAGCATTTTCCTTTCCAAACTTCCGCACCATGTCAACAGTACTGAGGACGTCGGTCAGATTTAACGTGCATTAGTTGGTGGCATCAGAGCTAGAAGGAAACAATGCCGGCCATTTGTTCGCGAACACGACTTCTAAGCTACCATATTCACATATTATATAAAACCACAGAGTGAAAAAATAAAGGAAATGTACACAAAATATTTTAAATTACATGAATCGAATAAATATATGCTTACTTTGGATTAAATTCAACAGCATAAATTATATTATTTCATTTATGATATGTTGTAAAATCTATATCGTGGCTTATGAAAACTTTTATAAAAAGCAAACCATTTAATTAACATTTTAAAATTAAAATTATCTGCATTAATGTAAATTTTTTACTTTGTAATTTAAAATTCTTATCAATTATTTATTGAACTCTAGTTTTTTTTTTTAATTGTGATTTCTTCTTTGATTCGCTTTTTTATAGAAGAGAATTCACGTTTTTTTTTTTTTTTTTTTTGTGCAAATATGATTAAATGATTCGGTAAAATATTGTGTACTTCTTGGTACATTTCTTTCATATCTACTTCCAGTTGATTCGTTTGCAGATATTTTGCTTGCAGATATAATGTGATGAATTTTATCTGTTGGAAAGCTTATATAAGAAATCTTATTTATAGTTTTATGTATTCCTGGATAATAATTCTTGAAAATTCTATTTACGGAATACAACAATCGTTTGAATTTTCGCTTGAACTTGAACTTTTCTATTTTTGTATGCCGGAGGTAAAGAGAACTGTATACATTTTTGAAATTTTACAAGAGTGCTGTGCAATGGATTTTTGTTTGTTTGTTTTCTCATTTATAGCTAGCTTGTTAATAAATGATTTTCAATAAACCTTTGTACATTTATTCATTGGGCTATTGAATTTTCAGACATACCTTTTTTAAGCCTAATTAACATGTGCTAACACGTTGTGGTTTTGAAGAATGGCTTTATGAAAAATGTCCGGGCATAAAATAAAGGATACATAGTGTTAGATTCAAAAGATTGACAATTTAATACATTATTATTATTATAATAATTACATTTAGTTAGCTTAAGGTATATTTACATTGCTAATATATATTTAATATAATATTTTATTCACTGCTTTTATTTTAATATCTGATCAGAGTATTATCGCCCACTTATGTAATCTATCATTTGCTGTTATTGTAACATTTAATTTAATAAAATTGTCTGTTTTTATTTTTGGTTAGGCAAAGTTATTGGCAACACTTTTTGTATCTTAGAATGTTTTTTTACTTATTAATAAAGAATGCTTTAGGAATTTGAAGAAGGTATTTTCTTTTCTGGATAGTAATTGCTTCTGTAAAGTCTTGGGCTCGGAAGTACTTTACACTAATTATTATTAATTTTTATTAACTCTACTTTTTCGAGAACTTAACAAAAAGAAAGGAAAAAAACGTTAGCACATATTGAAATGAAATTAGCAAAACCTATTTCAATTTTTTGAAACTGTTCAAAAGAGGCTATATGTTTAAATTTAATAGGTTTTAATTTTTTCAGTAAAGTTGAATTGAATTTTTCAGAAAAAACGTGAACAGCGATTTATTTAATCTTATTTATTGAAAGCTTTGACATAAAATACCAATTGAGACGCATTTTAAAATATCTACTTTCACTTTTTGTTTTTGTTTATGTAACGAATATTGAAATAATAAGTTATGAGATGTTGCCCCTTGCTAACATATTATCCTAAAAGAAAAGAAAAAGCCACATATGTGTGTAACAAGTATTCTCTCGATGCCGTAACGGAAAATTTCATATGAAATTTGTAGGAGAAAAACTCGCCAAATGTGTGTATGTGTGTGTGAAAAGGGATATTTCCGTTATATTTCCTCCCTTTTAGCAATCAAGCACATTGAATTAACTAAAATTATTTATATTACTTAAATACTTCAATTATAAAATTAAATAAATACAAATAAAAAAAAAAGTTAAATCGAGCTCTTATTTGAGTACCAATTATAATGCCCTGTCTTAAGAATCCTCTAATTCCGTAATTGCCTAAACATATTTATATTTTCATTGAAGTTAAATGTACTCTAAGTTTCTGCTTGGTCGAATGATAGGAAATTGGTTAAAATTCGAATTTAAATTTTGAATTAAGGTTTAGGCTTACAAGGCCCCTTTGATTGTATGAGTAACCAACTGTTTTAGTAAACATAGTTTTGTATTGGCATCGGAATTATAAACGCATACACATAAAATTTCAGATCGATTGGATAACAGGAAGTAGGGGAAATTCTAGAAGAAATTTTGAAATCTCCCTGGAAATATATACATACATATGAACAGAGCAATTTAAATAAAAGCTTGAAAAGGATCACTCAAGAGAGAACTCCGAAAAGACCGATCCGTTAGTTAAAATATAAGGCTTTCTTTAAGACTTTGGTTTATATGAAGGCAATATCTCACTTTATTTCATTTAAGAGTTGTTATTTTTAATATAACCTTCTACCCGCTATTTTGATTTCGTGGACGTAATATTAATCCTATAGAATTTTGACTTTCGTTCTCAAATCTTTACTATTTGTTCTATTTGAATACAATAAAGTCATATGAAATAGCAAAAAATAATGAAGGTTGCTGCGGAATTACTTTTCTCCTCCGATTTTTAAAAAATATTTAAAAATATTTTTAAATATTTTTAAGAATCACAAACGAATCAGTAAAGTAATGGTAAAAATATTTTAAAAATCGGTGGAAAAAAGTAATTCCGCAGAAGCCTTCATTATTTTTTGCTCTTTCGAATGCACTTTATAGCATTCAAATAGATCGAATAGCAAAGATTTGGGAATGAAAGTCGAAATTCTACAGGATTAACATTAAGCTGACGAAATCAAAATGGCCGGTAGATGGAATCCTTTAGATCTCACTTTATGTTATTTATTAATTGTTAATTTTAATTCCAAAGACATCAATTCAATCTGTCAAGAACAAATGTTAGGAATTTTCTTAACCATCAGTTCTTTCTCTAATTTTTTAGAAACAAAATTCCTTATAGTTGTAATTTTTTCATAAACTCATGATGACGGTTTGTACAAAATTGAACAATTATTTTGATATTTGCGATGAAAAATTATTACCGATTTTTTTTCTTTCTTCGGGTTAAGTAATCAAACAATTAAAAAAAAATTTCATTCACAGCCTCTTTTAAGATATTTATGATTATTCATTATACATTAAGAATGTTCACATCATAATAATGGGTGGCCACAGTAGTAAAATGTCATATTCACGAGTTCGTGGCACATCGCTGTTCCGTCGAATCATGGCTTTGAATCCTGTTGCCACTACAGACCCAGTGCAGTGTGACTGAAACACATTAAATATAATATGTCTTCAAAACGTATAGCCTGAATGGTGTTGCGTAGATCTTTAAAGAGTGAGGTCTCAGCTTAGGTGTCATTCTCGTTCCTTAACCATGATTCAAATGGCACCGCCGGCACTCAAGGTCAACCAACAACAGCTCTCCCCCTCCACGGGATCGAAAACCACTCAACGCTGAAAGATATAATCAAGCCGTATAAAAGCGACAGAAAATTGAATTGAAGAGAATTAAGCTTAGGGTAAAAAGAACAGAATAAGTGCGATGTGCGCGGAAATATTCCAGCGTGTACAGCTAATCAAGTGAGGATGGGTCTAAACACTGTCGGAGCCATTACAAGAGGAACTTGCATTTTATAACGATAAAGCATTCTTTAGTAGATTACAGAACTTGTTAGATCTCGCGAATAAAAAAAAGTAAACTGTTCGAGAACATCCTCCCTCCTTATTAGAGGAGTTAATAACCATATATTCTAGACAGAATTGACTATTTTATTTACTTAGTTTGAGATTGAACTTAGTTGAAATTTAGATCTTATAAGAAATATTTAACATGACAAACGAGACAGGTAATCGGATGCCATCACAACACTAACTCCAGAAAATTGCAAACTGGGATTCAAAAGTGCTACAGGTGAGAGTTTAATCGACTGTTGTGGCTGTATGGTTTATTGCTGTAGCTCTATTCGACTGAGGGTTGGACTCACTTTTATTAAGACGTTCTGAATGCTTTGTAATTACAATTTATAAATTTATTCCCTTTATACCATTTTTTTTTTGTTGCCGTTTCATAGTTTCTCATGCATCAAATGTATCCATTTGTCAACTGTTTTTGATTTAATGATCATTTAATTATGTTAACAAATTGATTGAGATGTGTTTATTAGTTCTACAGAATATATATGAAGAATTAATAAATACTGTGTCTTTATTTATTCTAAGAGAAACAATAAATCAGTTTATGTATGTCAAGATTAAATAAATAGCAAAGGAAACGAATGATCCTTGTTTGTTTATAAGTATCAATTCGTTTTATTTAAATCTATTCTATAACCTGAAATGTTGGACACAAATAAATATTTACAAAGCGTAAAAGAATATTTGTTCTACTTAGAAGTCATAAAATGGTTAAAAACAAACTAGAATCACATTATTTGAAGCGGTATCAGATTAATTGACTTCGGGAAATAATATCGGTCGAGGACAGCGAACATTTGTTTTTTTTTTAAACATGGGAAGAACGATATCTCAATTCGCTCGAGGTTAATAGTATGAGAAAGTCCTTTCTCCCTTTCACTTTAAAAGTACACCCGAACAAAAATATATCTTTTTATTACTCTATTATTATTATCGTTATCATTCTGTTGCAAAGTACAATTTTTTTTTTTATTGTAGCATATTAGACTGACCTCAGACATTGTGAAAAGAAACAACTGTCGAACTCGAACGCGAAAGAGATAATTTGACAAAAGAATCGAATACGAATCATAATCGATAAGATTTTTTTTCTGCTGTCAAATGTAAGCAATAAGTAAATGAAAATGAAATGAAAGTCGCTAAGTGAGAATATTATTTAATATTTTTAAACCAGTTAATTTGGATACTTTTTAAATTTATCAATTTAAAAAGTATCCAAATAATAAAGGAATTTTTTTAAAAAAAATATTTGAATTTGAAATATTTGACCTTGTGAAACAATCTGAAGGAGGAGGATACTTGGACGATTTAGCGTCGGGGGAGGGACGTGGAAAACTGGGGGTGGATTGCGAAAACTTGAGGATCGGTGCTTTAATGGAAGCATGTTAAGCTCGCGATCTGCGGGTTCCATGTCACACGCAGTGAATATAATTATGATCCATCACGATAACATATAACAAAAAGTTACAACATATTAAAGTAATGTAGCTTAGTCTTTAAAATTTCTATGTATACAATTGAAAGAGAATCGCAACATTCACCACTGAACTATTACGTTACCTAACAAGATTTAATTGACACGCAGAGATTGATTGGTTATATTAACGTCACACTAGAAGCAACACAAGGACTTTAGGCTGCAAACCTCGTAATTTTGAACTTCGGCCAAGTGACGAGGACGACACCTGAACTGACACCTCTCTCTCCAAACTTCCCCACTCCGCCAACGAGAGGACATAATTCAAAAAGGACGCAATAGAAGCAACACGAGGCCTATTGGCGATGAACCACGTAATTTTGAACCTCGATCAAGTGATGAAGATAACACCTGAGTTGGCACCAACCTCTCCTAACTTCCATGGGAGGTCTTTGATCCTCGACAGATTTAACGTGCACCAGCCCCAGCTACACGAGGGATCTTTAGAGGCATTTAGGCTGGAACCCAAGATTTGACGAAATCCACCGGCAGCGGATTAAAAAAATTAAAATAATTTACAATTTTTTCTGCTTCTAATACAGTTTAAAGTTTTGTTCTGGCAAAATAATAAGTATTTTGAATATCTTTAAAAAATTGTTTACGTCTGTCAAGAATCGAAACAGCTGATCACCACTTAATCTTTGATAATGTTTGAAACTAAAACACATACGCGTGCTATTTCCAACCTTATCAAGTGATTTCAAATATATTTAAATAATTTATTTCTATCTGCAACTTGTTGAGCAAAGGATTGAAGTGAATAGTAATAGCAGTTTGTACACAAATCTTATCTCACGTGGTATTCTTTTTTCTCGCTAAATGCAAAAAAAAATTCTTCTGTTCGACATACGTTTTATCGCTTCTGTTGATACATTATTCCACCCGAATATTTTAAAAAATAAAGTTTAGAGGAACTTGCAAATTTAATAAAAGTTTTTCTAAAATTAGAGAAGCTGCAGAAGAATCAGAGAAGCTTTGAACATCAACAATGCGGCATCTAAATTAATGTTAGATTAGTGTGATGAAATGTATGAAGATTTTTTAAATTCTTATGATATTTTTGACGAAATAAAGGACGTTCTTTTGTTTTCAAGTTCCTTAAAATTATATGTATTATGAGCAAAATGCCAAAAACAAGGCCTTCAAGGCTTGTATTAACCTAACTTTGGTCGTCAAATCCAAGATATTGGTTTCAGAGCTGTTAATATACTGTGGCAGACATGGCTTCAGTCAACCACTTCTAAATATTAGGATTACTAAGAGTTTAGCTAATCAAAAAGACACTTCAGGGTATGAAGTTAACACGAGACTTCAATGCGCACTAAGATCGATTGTCAAAGAACATGCTGATGCGAAAGTGTTTTGCGCAATGATGAATTTGTCTTTCCCACCAAACGGTTTTATGAATTGAACCATGTTTTAAATGAAAAAAAGAAAGAGTCGTAAAAGTTTCTATTGCATTAGCTGCTGCAGAAACAATGTCAAATTATGATAGAAGCCCAAATGTGCCCATGGCTATCAATAACAACTGGAATTAAAAGGGGACAAGTTTCTCGAAAGGTGTTGTGAGACAACATTTTGTGTCAATACTGAAAAGGTTGTTCATGCCAAAGTATTTTTAACATGTTCGTTCAATTTGATGAATGATAATATACACAGGGAGAGGTGTTGGAAATAGAAGAATGGAAGTTGGAGATGCACTTCATATCTTCTATCGCTCAGAAATATTGTCTACGAGCTACGCAGTATTTCGGAGATGATGATTATATGTGCACAAAGCAATTGTAAACTCCAAACCTTACAGAGATGTCAACGTTGAAAAGTTAGAATATATCGATCAAGTTGAGATGATGATAGGAACAATCGAAATGAGGATGGGGATTAAATCTAAATTGAAAGGTACAAAACATAGGGCAAAAATCTGTAGGTGGCTATAGTATCAGATTGAAGGACGCGGAAATAGATAAATTGCAACGATACTATGATTTGGCCGTCAGAAATAGCTCTGACAACTTGTCGTCCCTGAAGCAAGCTGTATGGGTTATCTTTTTTCATAAACTTTCGACAGATTTGGATCTACATCATGGTATTTGTCCCAATGGTGGCAATTCGCGGTTTAGATATAATAGGACATACTTAAAAGTGATTCTCAAAGGTACAGTTAAAATATAACATAAGCATAACTGTTGTATTTATAAACTGTATAAAAAATATTTAGAGATCTATCAAGTCTGGAATCCCTCTCTAAATGCTTACACGGCAAGACACAAAACTGTAATGAAAGCTTAAATAGTATTATCTAGTTCATTATCCCTACAAATGTGTTTATTCAATTAGGAACCGTAAGAACTGGGGTGTATATAAAGTTACTCCTTTATATAATGAAGGTTTTAATGCAAAGTTATAAGTTTTCGTATATATATATATATATATATATATATATTTCGCACCAATATTCGTATTCAATGTTCCGCTGTTTATATGTGCATTTCCTCAAATCCATAAGTCACGTTTCATTTATTGGGAGGAGTATCCAATTCAACCTAATTCCCTTAAAAATTTTCGAAGTGCTAGTTGAAGTTTAAACTCGATGGAAAGTCCACGTTATAGAACAATTAATCATATACTTTAGTTACCGCAGAATAATAAAAAAAAAAAAAAAAAGATTGTTCAGTTTTAGCTTTAACTAATTCTAGTTTCTCGAAACATAACAAAAAAAAATGAAACGAAAAGTTAAAGAAAAGGAAAGAGATAAGATAAAATTGGAGATGAAATCTGGAAAAACTTGAAATAGAATCTAATATAAACAAGACATTTTTAAGGCTCCCATCTACCGGACATTTTGATTTCGTGAACGTAATGTTAATCCTATGGGATTTCTACAGCCGTCCACAAATTTTAACTATTTTATGAATTTGAATGCAAGAAAGTGCATCCAATAGAGCAAAAAATAATGAAGGTTTCTGTGGAATTACATTTTCTCTCCAAGTTTTGAAAGTATTTTGGAATGTTTTTGAAAGGCTCAAAAACTTACAAACGAATTATTAAAATAAGGGAGCAATTTTTTGAATTCAAATGGAGAATGAGGACGGAAGTAGAAATTCCATAGGATGAACATTAGAATCCCGAAATCAAAATAACCGCTATATTGGAGTCTTAAGCATGTTGTCCAGTGATTTCTTTTGTTACGCCAGAGCTGCGTGAGGTCTTGCATTATCCTAGAACAGAACATTGCAATTCGCAATAGGAAGTCTTTTCGACTAATATACTGCTTTAATATTCTCTAAAAATTTTCAGTAGTATACTGCATTAGTCGTACGTCACTCATGAGGAATATCGAAGGAAAGGAAGGAGGTAAGATATAATTGGAGGAATATCGAAGTGCATATACTCGTAATAACCGAATCGAAGCGCATTATAATAGTATATAATAATGTAGTAAACAAAGTAGCGAGAACTTTTCCAGCAGATAACTGAACTTTGTTTTTAGTGTATCACTTTCACTTCTATGCACTTTTTCAGTGAGTGATGGTGAAGTTTAATGAAGCAAGAACCAGATGTGGCCATGCAGCCCCAAACAAAGAGTAACTCTAATCCAAATGTTTGGGGAAAAAAAAAGGTAAACATTGATTGACAAGAAGGAGGGTCGAAAATAGAGATAGATCGTTGAAGTATTCCGAGGACGCGTCATCTGTGTTTACCCAACAACAAACCCCATGGGAAAGGAAAAGATCATTGGGTGCCTCGAGGTCATATACCTACCTAAAGAAAGTTCGCCCCTTAAGGCATGCAACGTCCCATACTGGATCGCTTTGTGCCGGGGGATAGTGAATGAATAAATTAAAATATAAGGAATAAAACGATGCCAAATGATTGTTTAATTTTTAAATAACTTATCGTGTTTGCAATGGTGACATGAATAAAAATCGTCTGCCGTTATCAAAAAAGTATCGTTTATCTTTGATCCACTTTCGTGTATATGCATTAGAAAAACAAAAAAATCATAAATCTTGTTTATCCTCACAATTGTAAAAAGCAATGAGAAAAAGAAAAAATATATAAATATTCAATTTTCATTTCGTACATTTTTCTCTCTCTGTATTGGAAAATAAATACCTCAATCGAACGCCGTATTCTTCGAGGAAGGATGTAGAGAATATCGTTGGAGCTTTTACCTCGTCCGTGTTTTGATCTCTGATATTACATTGTAACTGTGAAAATTAACTTTATATCAACGCTTGCCCACGATTTTAATCTCAAAGAATCTTATAAGTTTTTGAGAAAGCAAAATTTTAATTTTTACGTGGAATAAAATTGTATTTTATTCATCAAATGAGTAATAATAATGACAAAAATCCTTTTAATAAATAATAAGAAAAATAATTTGATAGAATTTAAAAAAAGTAATGAATAATTTAAAAAATTATATATTTTGTATACAGAGTGAAGTTTTGAGGAACTGTTAAGATGATGGAAGGAAACTGGTTTCATGGAAAAGTTATGAACACAGATAGGCCTATTTCCGACACGATAAATATTAGTACAACACGAAATTCGAAAAAGAAAAGCGATATAGTTTAAGTTTTTTTCATGTTTTGTATCGATTCTTGCATCATCGAATTTCAATAAGGAATTCTTCTCAATAAATGGAAAACGCAAATGAAGAATAAATTGTTTATTTTTGTTGGAAGTTGTAGTTACGCTGATTAGATTAACAATGTGGTGTCAGATAACTGTGTTTGTAGTTGTTGCTCTTAGAGACGATTGTCAGGTGTGTGTCATGGAAGGGTTCATTAGTGTTAAGTCCAAGATTTCCTTAAATGAAGCATTACGCTCGATTGTTTTTCCAGGTGGTACTTTCAGCATTCTCTGATGATACGCGTTATCGGTGTTATTATATCGAAGTAAAAAAAAATAAGCTTGAGAATTTTAAGAACTGAAGCCATTTTAGAACATTCCAGAGTGTGAGTGATTGTTTATTAACGTCGTTCAGAAAAACAACACGAGCGCTATTGGCGACGGACCTCGTAATTTTGAAGCTCTGACAAGTGACGAGGATGGCACCCAAGCTTGTACCTCCTCTCCAAACTTCCATATCATGCCAACGGGAGGATTTGGGACCTCGGCAGGTATAATGCGCATTAACCCAGCCACAAGACGGGTTCTGAGTGCCATCAGGGCTAGAAACGATTGATCGACTCGACGGAAGCAGGGCATAAGGATCATGATCTCTAAGCTACCGCGGCCTAGAATATTCTAGAAGAGATCATTTCTAGGGCTGATAACATAATTTTTAGAAGACGCAGAAAAATAACTCATAATATTAAAAGCAATAGTATAAAGGAGTAGTATATTATTTGAATCATTGTGTTCTTTATATAAGAGCATATACAAAAATGAAAGAAAAAAAATCTATTGCTTGTAAAATTGTAGAAGTGTGTGAATTCGAATAATTTCTTGCACCTTTCATGACACTAGTAATGAAAAAATATATTTTTTTGCTATTTTTTTAAGAATTCTTATGCCGAGAATGGATAAAGCATTTTTACAAATAAAGTTACTTAATGCACCACTGACAAAACCTTTGAAAAATGAATTCTCATATTAGTACCTGAAGTTTATTTTGAGCTTGAGCGAATGTATAAGTACCGAAATGTAGGCATTTCGATATTTAAATTAATTGGTATATTATATTACATTTCATTGTTTAACATTTAATTGTGGCCATGGTAGCCTAGTGGTCATCGTTTCGGATTCATGGCCATCGATATTCGTTCAGTCGCAGGTCGATCCTTGGCCTCTAAAGACCTGCCATGTTGGCGAGGCTGATGCCCTTTAAATCTGTCGCAGCCCAAAGTCCTCCCAATGGCGTGGTGTGGAAGTTAGGAGAGGAGGTGATAGCTCAGGTGTCGTCCTCATCACTTGACCGAGGTTCAAAATTACGAGGTCCGTCGCCAATAGCCTTAAAAAGTACAAATTTATGTCTCTGTAGCTCTGTTGGAGATGCTGACCACTACTTTTTCTCTTGCCCTTTTACCAGAGATTTTCATTTAAAATGTCCTGTTATTGAAGCGAAACCTATTTGGCTGAGGTCCGTGTGTGAAAATCCCTACCTACATTCTAAGCTTAAATCCTGTATACTTACGGCTCGTAAAATTACCCAACAAATTTATTAATTTTTTTCAAACTTTTATTATATTTCTCAATATTTTTATCATCCCTTACCATGTAGCTATAATTGTATGTCTTGTATATGTGTTCCCACCTTTGCCTAATACTTAATTTTTGTTTACGAGTTTGTGGACGTTTTTGTATTGTGCTATTTAACCTGTTGTGTATCTTATTTCTGTGAGAAAATTTCAACTGTTTCTTGTGTTTCTGTCATGTATATTTTTTGTTGTGCAAATACCTTGTACATTTTGTTTAACCTTTATTTCAAAATAATGTAAATCTTATGTTATTTTGTCAATAAATGCTGAGTGCGGGGGTGATTGTTTCCCGGGGGTCCGGTCTGCAGCTCTAAACCCTTTGGGTGAGCTCGGTCCCCTTGGGTACTCTGCCAATAGCCCTTGTGTTGCTTCTAGTGCTACGTTGATAAAAACTAAACTAAAAAAAAACTTAACATTTAATTTCTTTCCTGAAATTATGGATTTCTATGTAGGGTGGAATTGTTATTATATTTATATACGACGAATAAAATATAGTATGAACTGATTCATAACTCAAAAGTAATCAAGGTGAAAGGTAAAAAATTCATATAAACTCTGAATTCCTACATATATATATATATATATAATTTCTGGTGTCCATAAGCAATCACATGAGCTTAAAGACAACAGAAAACGTCAGCGAAAGTGAGTTTTCTGTTTGGTTTATTAAACTGTCTTGTATGATAAAAAGAGGAAAGTAAAAAAGCACTATCTAAAGCAAAGATTTTGCTAGAATTTTCTCCAAAAATTGTCATATACGATTCAAAAAGTAATTGTTTTGCGCTCAGATAGTGTTAAGACTAATTGGTGTGTTACTCAATTGTGTTCTGAATTCTACTAAATTGCTTGCAAATAAATCTGACTCGTATTCATCAGTTAGTATTTTAATTGACACTATTTGTTGCCAAATAAAAATTTGATTCCTAAAGTTGTCACAGTCAATGAGATCTGGATTCCTCATTACACACCAGGAACCAAGCAACAATCAAAACAATGAGTTGCTTCAAAAAAAGACGAAAACTGTCTCGAGGGTCTGAAAAGTTGTAGGAACCATATTTTTTTAATATGCTAGCATGAAAGCCAAATGTTTTGAGATATATTATATAAAAAATTTTACTGAATAAATTTAACTTATAAGATACATTTTAAAGCGTGGATACGTACTTTAATTATATTAAAAAAAAAAAAAAACAGAAAAGAATAATACCATATAGTGTCTCTGCATAAGAAATCTAATATGAGTTAAAACATTAGAAATCTGATAAAATAATTCACTATTTTAAATTTTCTTTACTGTCTGTAGTTTTTTCCTGTTACCTCTCTGCATTTAAATATTTTAAATTTCAGAGAATTTATTATCAATACGTTTTATTTTTTTAATTATTTTATAATTTTTTAAAAAACAGAGTTTTTCAATTTAAGCACACAATTTTTTTCAAAGAGCTACCTTTGAAATAGACAGAAGGCATCTCATAATGGAATAATATATAAAATTCAACTGTACTGTTGAAAAAACAAATCTTTATGAGACTTCCATCATATAAAACATTCCTTGTTGATAAAATTCTCTACTGGAAACTACTAATTAGTATTGTATGTAGGCTATAACCTCCATGAGACTGAAGTTTTGAAACCCCTGTCATCAGCCTCTATTCATTGAAAATATACAGCTTAAAAGTACTCAAGAACAAACAGTTCTGGCAAAGTTAATCTTTCTTTTGAGGTAATGGTCGATCCAGCGTCATGGATATTTTAATTTATACTTGTTGTGTATCATTTCATACTGATCAGGGGAAAGACTTTGACACGTCTATTCCAGAGCGAATAGTGCGAGATAAAACGTGAGTTTCTCTTTACTTAAGAAACTTGGAAAAAAGGAGTATCAACTCAAAATAATATGTGGGGAGAGACTGTCTGAAGTATTAAAAGGGTGGAAAGAGAGGAAGAAAGATGGCTGCTATGGAGGGAGAGAGCTTTATAAGAAATATACGGCAAGTGATTACTGTTTATGCTAATGAGAACTGCACCTGAGCACTACTGGGAGATATTTGAGGTTTTTTTTTTTGAACTATGTTTAGAATGTGTAGATATATGTGTTTGGCTCCGGTGCTATGTAATTAGAGTAGCATGGTGTAAAAAAGAATCTAGGCGTGGAAAAGTGACAACGGTTAATCTTTTAACAGCACTATCGCCTCTGAGCTGTGTGATCCCCATTTACCACTGCACATTCAGGGACCAGACGTTACAGCCATAATTATTAGATATAAAATTAGTGGTAAAAGAAAGGTGCGATGTAGGCATTTAAATAAGTATCAGATGTCCGAACCCCATACCGAGTTTGACTGTATGTACAACGCAAATAGAAGCAAAATTAGAAGTGCTATTTCCAGTGGTTTTTTCTGCTGGGTGAGTGATCAATCGCGTTGTTCTACAAAAGTGATTCGCATGTTCGTTGTTCATTAAAAGTGATCTACAATGATACCTCCCACAAAAAGTGATCTACAATTGCTGGCTCCCTAAGTAAAAAAGTGATCTACAAGTGTTGTTCTGCGGAACGAAATCTAGCAGTTTTGTTTCATCATAAGTGATCTTGCAAGTGTTACTTTTTTGCAACGAAACTCAGCAGTTTTTTTATTCCATCATGTTCCACAATTGCTGTTCTACAAGAGTGATCTACAATTGCTGTTCTACAAAAGTGATCTACAAGTGTTGTTCTACAACGAAATCTACAGTTTTTGTTCATCATAAGTGATCTACAATTGGTGTTCTACGAAAGTGATAAAGATTCTTTACGTGAGAAGGAACGACCATCAGCTATTGGGTTTCTTCTACAAGCGACAGAGAGGTGAGTCTTTTCTTTGAGATTATTCTCGGGGCAGCATATTTTTATATCTTTTCTGTGTAGAATTTTGTAGAGTTTTATATATGCTAAGAAAATTGTGACACTCTGCTAAGAGATTGAATAGGTGTTTTTTCTTGCAATTGAATTGGATATTTTTGTAAATTTGTTATTTTATTTTGCGTATGTAGTTAAACTCTTAGTTTATTTATTTATTATTATTTGATGGGTACAGTCATTGCATATTAGGTATTTATTTTTAAAATTTTGCTTGTAATAAGGTGTGATTTATTTACTGAACTTGTAGTACTGTTCAGAGCATTATTTTTTGTGATATTTAAGTTTAGATTGAGAACTGTATTTACTTATACATCATGGCGTATCTTTTGAAGCTAAAAAAAGATGATATGATAGAAATAGCAAGGGAATTGGGTATTGAAGCCCAAAACAATTTTACAAAAGTGGAAATCATGAATAGAATTATTCAAAGTGAGTCCTATGAGGAGGAAATAGTTAAAGCAGTGATGGAGGGAGTCTTGGAAGAAAAGCGAGAAAAAATGGAAGAGTGTAGACAAATTAGGGAATTTGAACTCGAACGAATGAGACTGGCTAATATCACAGATAGGGCGAGTGTATCGTCGGAAGATTTAGCAGGCCAGGGGGTAAATAGAAGGGTGAATTTAAAAGATCTGGTGCCTAAATTTGATCCTAAGAATGCTGATACAAATTTATTTTTTGAAATTTTTGAGAGGCAAGCCAAAAAAGAAAAGGTAGCAGAGGAAAGATGGGTTTCACAGCTGATTCCGTTACTTCCGATGGAAATCGTGGAGTTAGTGGTGAAAGAACCACCAGAGATGGGTGACAATTACCCTCACATAAGAAATTTACTCTTACATAGGTTCCAACTTACACCTGTGGCCCTTAGAGATAGATTTGAATCCCATCAGCGAAGACCAGGTACATTGTGGTCTGATTTAGTGTTTGATTTAAGGTCCTACCTGGACAATTGGTTAGCCGGGATGAAGGTAAATGATTTTGTCGGATTAAAAGAGTTAATGTTAACTGAACAATTAAAAAAGAGAGCTCCCATAGAGTTGGTTGACCATTTTATAGACTCATGGGATGAATTCAAAGAAGCTACGATTTTAGCTGAAAAATTAGATCATTTCGAGACTGTTAAAAAAGTACGTAGAAAGCAAGGTGCGACAAAAACATCGGATCGTAAGTCTTTTGATAAACAGCCATTTGAAAGTAATAATAAATTAAGTCACTTTGTTGGCAAAGGTAAGGCCTTTAGTTCACCAAAAAAGGATTCATGTAAGGATGAAGTAAATCAGGAAAGCTCTCATTTTAGAAGAGAGAGAATGAGGGAAAGAGAGAGGCAATTTGAAAGGAAGAGGCAGATTATATGCTACTACTGCAACGAAATAGGTCATATAAAGCCATCCTGCCCAAAACTGAGGAAAAATAGTTTCGAAACTATAGCAAATTTAAATGTTAACTTCGAAAATGAGGATCCTTTTAAAAAATTCAAAGTTAAAATGGAAATTAATGGCGTAGATCGCATGTGCTTGAGAGACTCGGGATCATCCATAGATGTATGTGCGCGGAGCTGGATACAAGAAAGTGATCTCCTAGGGGAATACGTTTGGCTGAAAAGCCCTTTAGATGATGTATGTCACTGCCTACCTTTGGCTAAAATCAAAATTAAAACAAAAGGTGGTGAGTTTTATACCAAAGCCGCGATAAAACCTGACGGACGCTGTGACGATCCCTATTTGTTAGGCAATCATACGGCGGAACTTATTAATTCTAGTGAACAGGGCATACAATTAATTAACGCTGTAGTGACGAGAAGTGCGGGGAAAATACACCCCACTGAGGTTGGAAAGGAAATAATCGCTAGGGGACAGGTCGACCCCCCGTTAAAACTCGTTTCCCCGTCCGAAGGAAAAGAAGAAAAGGAATTTGAAATTCCTCCATTTGAAGAAGGAAAAGAGATAATTTTAGCTAAAATAAATAGTTCCGAATTTGAGGTGGAGCAGAAAAAATGCAAGGATCTCAAAGTATTATGGGATAAAGCCAAAACAGAAGTTGATAAAGAGTTTGGGATTTATAACGGGAAATTAGTTAAAGTTACGAAAACTAAACGAGGAGAAGAAATTAGACAAGTGTGCGTGTCCCTGAAATTCAGGCACGAAATTAGCAGTCTGAGCCATGACGAGATAGGGGGGCATTTAGGTGTGACAAAAACCAAAGACAGAATTTTAAGATATTTCTTTTGGCCGAATGTTTATAAAGATGTAGAAGAGTTCGTTAAGACTTGTGATGCGTGTCAAAGAGTAGGAAAACCTCAAGATAAGGCTAAAGCACCCTTAAAGTTAGTACCGATAATTACAGAGGTTTTTACTAAAATTAATATAGATGCTGTAGGGCCGCTCCCCATTTCATCCAAAAAAAATAGATACTTGATAACGGAGATTTGTGTAGCCTCTAAATATCCAGAAGCCATCCCTGTGGAAAGCATTACCTCTCTAAACGTGATAGATGCACTTTTGAGTATCTTTTCAAGAACAGGTTTTCCTCGAGAAATACAATCCGACCTGGGAACCTCATTCACCAGTGAATTGACGACCACTTTTTTCGATAGGTTCGGGATAAAGGTTACTCACTCGTCTGTTAACCACCCACAAAGTAATTCTGTGGAAAGAGTACATAGGACAATTAAGCGCATAATTAAAGCTTTATGCGTAGAATCGGGAGAAGATTGGGAGAGTGTCATACCTTCGGCGTTATTCGCTCTGCGAACGGTAACCCTTGAAAGTACGGGGTTTAGTCCCACAGAACTGGTAATGGGTAAGAATTTGAGAACCCCTCAAACATTAATTTATGAGAGATGGTTTGATGAAAAGGTTACGAGTCAACCGGTAGTGGAGTATATAATACGCTTGATAAATAGATTAAAACGTTGCCAAGATCTTGCTATGATAAGAATGAAAGAATGTCAACAAAAAAGGAAATCGTGGTACGATCGTAACGCAGTTGAACGAAAATTTTTTGAAGGCGATTTGGTAATGGTGCTGGCTACATCCAAACAGAATAAACTGGATGTGAATTGGATAGGGCCGGGTAAAGTGATAAATAAAATTTCATAGACGAATTATGTTATAGATTTACCCGGAAAAAGAGATCGCAGTACTATCTACCATGTGAATTTATTAAAGCCGTATCATAAGAGGCCGGAATTAGTTAATCTTGTCATAGAAGATATCGCTGACGAAATAGAGGTGGATGCTGAAATTCCGTATCCGGACAAACAATGCACGAAATTTGACTATCATGAAATACTGAGGGAAAGTCAATTGCAAGATAAACTAACACCTGACCAAATTGACGAATTACAAAATGTAATTTCTAAAAATAAGGAAGTATTCTCACCCGATCCTGGGACGACTCATCTAATGCAAATGGATATTAAGTTAATGACAGAAAAGCCAATTAAAACCAAACCTTATCGTATGTCGCCAAGACAAATTAACATCCTAAGGGAGGAAATTAAGCGGTTATTAGATTTAGGTGTAATCGAAATTGGCCAGTCCGATTTTACATCTCCCCTTATTTTAGTGGAAAGTCCAAATAGAGACCCTCGTCCGTGTGTTGACTATCGACGCTTGAATGCGGTAACTCGAGCTGAATTCTTTCCATTACCAAATATGGAAGAGATTGTAGAGAAAGTAAGTGCGGCACCATATGTTACGGTTATGGATTTGGCAAAGGGGTATTTTCAAATTCCTCTTACACCTAGAGCTCAGAAGTACGCGGCATTTGTCACTCCATTTGGCTCCTACATACCTAAAAAGATGATGTTTGGTTTAGTATGTGCGCCCTATTATTTTTGTAAATTAATGGCCCAGGTTTTGGAAGGGTTAGAGCAGTTTGCCTTACCTTATATTGACGATATTGCCATTTTTTCACAAAATTGGAAAGATCAAGTAAAACACATTGACATTGTTCTAGAGAGGTTAAAAAAGGCGGGTTTGAGAGTGAAACCCTCTAAATGTAAGTTCGCGCAGAAGGAGGTTTTGTTCCTGGGACATAAAATCGGTTCGGGGTGCAGATCCCCCAGCGATTTGAAGATAAAGGCCATAAAAGATTTCCCTCAGCCTACAACTAAAACACAAGTGCGATCTTTCCTTGGATTAGTAGGCTATTACGCTCATTATATTCCTAAATATAGCGCTATAGCTTCGCCGCTAACAGACGCTTTGAAGGGAAAAATTAAAAAAGAGAAAATTAATTGGGATGACAATTGTGAGAAAGCTTTCATTGAGCTAAAATCCAAACTTGTCTCAAAGCCAGTTTTATTCGCCCCGGATTTTTCTAAAGAATTCATCTTACAGACAGACGCAAGTGAGGTGGGTGCGGGAGTAATTCTGTCTCAAAGGATTAAAGATGAAGAGCATCCAATCGTTTACTTAAGTAAGAAATTTTCAAAAGCGGAAAAAAATTACAGTACGGTGGAAAGAGAGTTAGCCGCAATAATATTTGGCTTAAAACGTTTAAAACACTACTTGGATGGACAAAAATTTATCATAGAAACTGACCACAATCCATTAAAATATTTAAGCAAAATAGGGAGTACCAACCCGAGACTTCAAAGATGGGCGTTGAGTTTACAACCTTTTAACTTTGAAATCAAATATAAACCAGGGAAGCTTCATGGCAATGCCGATGGATTAAGCAGACTAGAATAACATGTTTTCTTTTTTTTAAAAAAAAGAAAGAAAAAACTGTATTTTTATTTGTACTTTTTGTAGACTGAATTATATATATATTTTTTTGAAAATCTTTTTGCCTCTTGATAAAGTATGTAATGAAAGAAGGTGTAAACAGGAAAAGTTTGAAATAATGTTCAGTTATATAATAGGATTGCTATATAATTAGCACATTTGTCTTATTTTCTTTAAAATCAAACCTGTACATTAATATGTAGAAAGGTTTAAAAAAAAAAAAAATCTAAGATTAGAATTTAGACTTTTTTTTTCTTGTGATGTATTTATGATTATATATTTTTTGAATTACTATTTTTGTGTTTATTACTGTAAATTGCTGCCCTGATTTATCTCATTGGATAGACTAATTTTCTCTGTGAGTATTCATTGCAGTGCTTATGTCCAGTGAAATGGACATTTTAAGGGGGAAGGGAGCTGTAGCGTAGGCTATAAATAACCCCTCCACAGACTAGTTTTGAACCCCGTTCGTTTCCCAGCTTCCCATTCATTGAAAATATACAGCTTAAAAGCAATAAAGAACAAAATCAGGTGCGGCAAAGTTGAATCCTCTTTTGAGGTATTGTCGATCCATGTCATGGATATTTTGGGAATTTATGGCCTAGCTGTGTGATGGCCGACACCGACTTGCACGGGGGAAAGACGGACATTGTTCGACCTGAGCGAATAGTGTTGCAGGGGACAAAACGGAGTTTCTCTTTAATTGGGTTGTTCTTGGAAAAAAGGAGAATAACTCAAAAAGAAGGCGGGGGAGAGACCTACCCGAAGTATTAAAAAGGGTGAAAGAGAGGAAGAAAGATGGCTGCTAAGGAGGGAGGGAGCGATACAGCTGTACGTGGGAGGCGATTGCCTTCGTTTGCTAATGGAGAACTTAATCGAATACTGAGATATTGGAGGTTTTTTTTTTTTTTGAACTATAAGTGTTTAGACGTGCTGTGTAGATATATGCGTTTTGCCTCGGTGCTATGTAATTAGATGTATAGCATGGTGTAAAAAGAATCTAGGCGGAAAAGATTAAACTTAAGTTAACATTCAGGGATCACGACGTTACAGTATGAAGTGCGTTATAAAAAAAAAAGAAAGAAAGAAAAAACTGTTCTGTGAGAATAAAATCAGTTTCTATCAGAATCCTTTGTGGTATTTGGATAGATTTTTTTTCTCATGAATTTCTAGATGTTTGTCGACCTCATAAAAGATAATCACAAGAATTATGAATGTTTGAAATTTCTTAAACAATCGTCAAAAGAATAAAGTACAATTAACTATTTATTTTTATAATTTTCTGATCTCACATAAAAACTACTCAAAATCATACTTATTTTACTTAACTGAAATTTGTATTAAGACTGAGTGAATAATGAGTGGATGATGGTAGAGTTTAATGATACAAGAGCCAGATATGACTATGCTGCACCAAACAAGTATAACTGTGATCTAGACGTTTGAAAAAATGGGGAAAAAAGATAAAAATTTGGTCGACGAGAAGAGAGGGTGGAAAATAGAAAAGGATCGCGCTATGATATCCTGCTGCGCATAACCCGTGTTTACCACAAACAATAAGCCCCATGGGTTTTTGATTTTACTAACGTCGCACTAGAAACAACACAAGAGCTATTGGCGACGGACCTCGTGATTTTGAACCTCTTTCAAGTGACGAGGACTACACCTCTCCTAACTTCCACACCACGCCAACGGGAGGACTTTGAGTCTCGACAGATTGAATGTGCATCAGTTCCGGCTACACGGCGGATCTTTGGTGGTATCAAGGCTTAAACCTAAAAATCGACGAAAAACGCTTGCCGCGACCATGACCACTAAGCTACCGCGGCCACGTGAATCCCATGGGAAAGTAAAAAATCTTTAAGGTGCTCCGGAATCAGGATTCCCACACCTACCTAAAAAAAAGTAAACCCCTGAAAGCTCGTATTAGGACTATAGATTTCTCTTTCATGTAACATTTATTTATTTCACGTTATAACTTATCGAAAAGAACTTGTTATTTGTTATATTGTATAAAGTGATTGATCATGTTGAGTCTTCGAATTATTTTTCAACAAAATGAGAAAAATATTTTTGTTCTGATGATGAGATAATATTTGTCTTCGAAAATATCGTTTGCTTCCTTAGACTGAGGGAGGAAATCTATTCCAGTTTTATCTTAATCATTTGATAATCGGGTTTGTAATTGTGTCTTTCTTATCAACCGGCCATGAGTTAGTTTTTTCCGATTCCTTTTTTTTTTTTTTTAAAAATTTTTTAAATAAAAATTAAAAAAAAAAAAAAAAAAAGGAGGAGAAAATGGGAGTAACGCTCCACAAGTGTCATCTAATTAGATTTTTTGAGAAATCTTTAAAATTCCTTTCAGTAGATTTTAATGAACAATGTCAAAAAATAAAATCGTTAATCGTTCATACATGAAAATTATTCTCTGCGGTTGAATATGACATAAAATAAGAACGGTTGTCTTTTAAGTCTTTAATTGATTATTTTTAAGACACTAAATTCATTTTTCAAAGTATACAATGTAGTTCTGAAAGAAGAAAAGTTTAATACATATTTCTAACCGATGAAAAAATTAAAAAGTATAAATATACATGTGTGTGTGTGTGGTTGTATTAACGTCGCACTGGGAGCGACACGAGCTGCTATTGGTGACGGACCTCGTAGTTTTGAACCTCCGTCAAGTGACGAGGACGACACCTGAGCTCTCACACTCTCTCATAACTTCCACACCACGCCAACGGGAGGACTTTGGGCCTCGACAGATTTAACGTGCATCTGCTCCTGCTGTACGACAGGTCTTTTGCAGAATGAGGGCTCGAACCTACGACTCAACGAAAACCTCTGGCCACAAGTCCGCTGCCATATTCATTAGGCTACCGTGGCCACAAAAACATTCATCTGTTTTTACAGAATTGTATTTACAGAAATTAGTAAAGTAACCGTAGGTAGATTGATTTTTGTTAACGTCGCACTTAAACGTAACAGAAGAGCTATTGGCGACGGTCGTCTTAATTTTGATTCACGGTCAAGTGACGAGGACGACACTTGGGCTGACATTCCGCTCTCTAACTTCCTTACCACACTGATGTGAGAACTGGAAGTCCCAACAAATGTAACGATCATCATCTCCTCTATACCGGGAGTCTTTATTGGATAAACCCAAGACTTGATTGAAACAATGCCAACCACTAGTTTGCGACCATGACCATTTGGCTTCCCCAACAGCAATGCAATCAGCACATAAAATTTTGTTTTAAAAAAGAAAAGAGTACCTTTATGTTTTCAATTTAGTTGCATATCAAATTAAATTTTCCGATCTATTTTTTCAAGCTCTTATTTTCAGTTTCGTACTCTAAAAGGTTTAAAAAATACTTTGCACAAACAGTAAATTGTCGATTCTTTTCCCTTTTCCTCGAACGGGAGTATTCGGAGCATAGACAGGTTTAACTGCCGCAACCCCCCTACACGTTAGGTCTTAAGTGGCATCAGGGCTCGAATCTTGCACTCGATGAAAACAACGCTGTTTGTAACAGTGATTTAAATATTTGAAAGAAAAGGAAGATAATGATAAAAATTGGTTGACAAGAAAGAGATTTGGAAGGGAGAATTATCGGTAAGGTATCCCGCGGGAGTGTCCTCCACTTTTAAAAAAGTCAGTTAATCCTAACGGAAAGAAAAAGATCACAAAGGTACCTAGGGGTCAAGATGCCCTTACTTTCCTAAAGAAAGTAAACCCCTGGATGTTTTTTAGAATTTGAATTCGAACCCATGAAATTCAATCATTATAGCTGCATTGACATCTATAATTCGATAAATTTTCAAATTTTCCACAAAAAAATATACAATAATGTGTTTTAATATTAGTAATAATATTATTTTCTTAAAAAACAAAACCTAATGTGGAATCTATGTATGTAGAAAAAAAATTTGAACAATTTTTAATCTCTAACGATAATGTTAACTCTTTTGGCACTAAAAATTATTGCCAAAAAATGTGGTAGGGTATATCCAATTCTACAAGTAATTTTTCTTGAAAATGAAATTTTGCAATAATGATGACTCATCGACTAGGGATATTTTTTATAGAATTCTAAAATGACATATTGAATAGACGCAGAAAAAAATTAATGTGAGCGGAATAAAATTATGCAATATTTTTACATTTAAAATATGAGTTAACGTTACCCTACTCATATCCAGCATTAATTTTTAAAAATATTTTCATCAGACAATAACTTTCTTTCTTTCCCATATTTCGTACCTTTCATATTCTACGAAAAATTATTTCACAAATGTCGAGATAAATATTTTTCTTCAAAAAGACAGACGAACAACATAAAAAAGATATCTGGAATAACATCTATCATTCTTGTTGACTTCGCAGGCTTTTAACACGTGTTATGATTTCCACGGAATTACACACTTATTGCTAGGCAAGATTGTTTCCCTTGGGGAGTAAAAAATTCAAATTACCCAACTTCTGGTTCGATAAACTCATCTAAGCTGATTCGCCATCGTTCGCGCGAAACTAGCGCCACCAACTTATTGAATAAAGGAGCGATTTTCAAAGCGTTCCAGAACTCCATTCGCCTTCTCTCTTGTGTGGTATGAGCAAATCTGTTTCTTGTGGCACTGGCGATTTGTTTCGTCTTGCGGGCTATGCTCGTTTCGAAAAAGCCTTCAGTGTGAAGATTTCGCATTTGTGTGTTCAGACTTAAAGATAGAAATTAATTTATCTGGTTTTATTTTCTTTCTTTTTGTTTTTAATTCAACTGAGAGAAAACAAATATGTTCTCCGTCCAAAGACACAGCTGCGCTTACTGCGAAAAACCCATTCAGTGGCCAAAAATAGTTAACGTAGCTTTGCTGCCGCCTCAAAAGACTCCGCCACCACTTCAACAACGTCGTAAAACATTCAGAGAAAGAAGATCTTTGGGTGAGTTTTTTTATTTTTTCATTAATCTATATTATTTTGAACTCCTGAGCTTTTATTTTTGTACATTTTATATAAGAATGTCATTATTTTAATAATCTTCTGCAAGTACATAAAAATTAAAATTTCTTCTTTTGAATGCGCTGTAAAGAAACTGGTTTCCACCAAAGGCACTCTTTTTTTCTTCGCAACATATTAGCTTGTTTTGATTCATATTTCGTGATCTATTACAAAAGCCCATTGTTGATAAATGGTAAATAAATTTTAAAATAGTTTAACCCAAAACGTTGCAAGAATGAAGTGAAAATAAAGAGTTCGAAACTCTTGAGACAAAAATGTCCGCCTTGAACTGTTTTAAAATTCTGAATAATGTTATACGGTTTCACTCGTTTCGTTATTAAATTATTTTAAGGTAATGCATCAATTGAGAGGTAAAATAAAATAAAGTGTATTTAAAGTTTTTATTTCAAAACATATTAGAAATTTGACACTCTTCAAAATTAAGCTCATTTCTGTGAAAGAAGGCATCAAACAAAAACTCAAACTCTAAATATTTTAGAGAGTAGTCGATTGCGGTATTTTACGGTGTCCAAAAACAATAGCCTCTTTGGCCAATATAACCTCCACCTTAGATTTTTTTTTTTTTTTTTTTTGGAAGATTTATTTTGAGTTTTTCAGATTGCAAAAAAAGGCATTTGAATTTTTTAAAATTTTATTCATGCTATTTCTACATTAGGAAAAAATATATTATTCTACGGTAAAAGAAATTTTATGTACAAATAGACTTTATAGTGAATGAAATTTCGTTTGTATTTGATCGATGCTTCCAGTAACAATTCTTATAAAACACGAAATAAAACGATAGACTTAAATTATTTTCACAAGTTTATTGGTTTTCTTGCGATAAATCATGTAGCAGCCATTAATAGTTTTCTGCTACGGAAATCCAGTTGCCTTGTTTTCATTTTTTTTTTTTTTTTAAGAATTCTGTCTACCGACCATTTTGACATAGTGAACGTGTTAATTCTATGGAATTTCTATCGTACTCGAGTCTTTATATATTTGAATGCAAAAATGTGCATCCGAAAGAGCATAAAAATAATGGTTTCTGCGGAATTGCATTTTAACCCTGGTTTTTTAAAACATTGTGGGTTTTCTGGCCTATAAACATTCTACAAACGATTCGTTAAAATAGCTGTAAAAAATACTTAAAATTGGAAGAAAAATATATAATTATGCAAAAAGCCTCAATTATTTTCTTTTTGTTCTTTGGGATGCATTTTTCTGCATTCAAGTATATGAAAGGATAAAAATTTATGGAATATCTACTACCGTCCTCAAGATGAACATTGTTCCTGAAATCAAAATGGTCGTAAATGGGAGTCTTAAGACTATAATTAACCTTGCATAATTAAACTAAGAGCAGAGTGCTGACACAATTTCGTGCACTCTACGGTTTTCAAAATATTTATTTGAACTTGTACTCCACTGCTTTATTTCAATGGTTAATCTTTGTCAATGTACCTAGTAATAAAGGTAGTGGACTCGCGGTTTTCGTCGAGCTTTGATTCCACTAAGTGCTCGTCATGTAGCCGGGTTTGATGCACTTTAAATCTGTCGAGGCTCCACGTTCTGCCGTTGGCGTGGCTCTTGCGCCATTAAAATTGACAGTTACTCACTCCCTCACTGCCGTTGGCGTGGTGTGGAAATTTGGAGAGGGAGGTGCCAACTCTGGTATCATTTTCGTCACTTGACCGAGGTTCAAAATTACAAGGTTCGTCGCCAATGGCCCTAGTTTTGCTCTAATAAGACAATAATTCCAATCTATTGTTAATGTACCAAATTAAATCTCAAACTGAAAGGATTACAAAAATAGCATAAATTCCCTAATATTTGAACAGTGTTTTGACTTCGGAAACTAAGTGTAGTGCGTAAACAAATTTAATACTTAAAATATATATATATATATTTTAAAATTATAGTTGTGCATGTATATTAAGCCGATGATCGCTTTGATTAATTTGCATCGTAAGTTGACAAATTTTGTATAATTATAAAAAAAATTGCATGAATCTAGTTGGCAAATTGTTTCTATTTTTAAACGCATGCCTAGAATGAATTCAGTGTCTTATAACCAAGGGGTGTCTGATGGAAAGTTCGAGGTGCTCCAATGAACGCAATCGCTTGGAATATGAGAATTCATAAGAGTCTAATATATCCTATCTGTTATTTGAGTGTTGTGTCGGCTTAAAGTAGAGCCCGATTTTGGTATTGGTCATTATTTTAGAATTTCTAAAAGGACAACTGTAAACGGAATTAGACTAGTTAGGCGATAAATATCGATACAAACAGGG
Source organism: Nephila pilipes (assembly GCA_019974015.1). Taxonomy (NCBI): domain Eukaryota; kingdom Metazoa; phylum Arthropoda; class Arachnida; order Araneae; family Nephilidae; genus Nephila; species Nephila pilipes. The sequence goes on from BMAW01055584.1 coordinate 864,167, forward strand.
TCTTCATCCAATTACAACTTGCTCGGCCCCAATTCATATAGGAAAAGACTCGGATCGTATGAAAACTATCAAATTAGTGACTAATTCGCTTTAGTACGTTAAAAATGTCTTCTATTGCCCTCCAAATGGAAACGATGGTGGATTTATTCTGAAATATTACTTAATATTTCAGATTAAATCTACCATCTTAATATTTCATGCCATATTACCATATATATTACTATACATATTAGATATATATTATTACCATATTACTTAATATTTCATTTCAGCAGAAAACCATAGAAAATCGATTTGCGCACACTTTTGCTACCCACACTCGATATAATTATGCATACAAAATTGTTCGCTATCTCGGAAGTCCCTTAAGCTTAAAATCAAGTAGCCCGGTAGTCGAGTGGTTGTGATCGCGATCTTGTGCTTGGGATACCCGCCGTACAGCGGGGCTGATGCGTTAAATCTATCCCCTCATTGTTGTGTTGTGAATGCTTAGATGGGAGATGCCAGCTCGCTAGGATGTCTGATCACGTGACCGCTTTTCAGAATTACGAAGTCTGTAGCAAATAGCCATCGCGTTTCTTAACGGTGCAATGTTAACATTCAAAAGATTATAATTAAGAAAAAACTCTTCAAATCTCATTGCACTCGATTAATCGCAATTAGCAGTGCCTTTCGGAGAGTTTCTGCTCATCTTATTTTCTTTATTCCTTTTTGAATTTTGTCGGCATTTTTCTAATTGTATTTCTTAAGTTTTCCCGACATTCCATGCTGAAGCATCTTATTCTTCCCAGTTCATCAGTTTAATTAGTTACTTTTTCCGCGTGGCCCCGGTAACTTAGTGGTCATGGTCGAGGCCGGCGCTGTTTTCGAGTCGTGGGTTCGAGCACACTTGACAGAGGCTCAAAATTTACTAACCCTCTTGTTGCTTCTCGGTGGGACGTTGATAAGCTATCGCATGTCCTTGTCACTTGAAGCTTGTCCGGTATTACGAAAATGACGTGTGATCACCCGGTACGTACGAGGGTGATTATAAAAAGTACCAGTTTTTGACTAATGTCATTGCTGAGATAAGTTGGCGTTGCCATTGTGGGTTATCTGTGAAACGACATCTAAACAAATTACCATTGAATGGCTGCTATATCAAACTAACCTACGAATCAATTCCAAACCGCAATCTGATTGCTTCGCGTCCATTTGTCACCGTCGATGAGACCTGAATTTATCATACGCCAGAAACCAAGCAACAATGAAAACTTCCGAACAATGAATTGCTTCCGGTGAATCCACTCCAAAGAAGGCCAAGACCGTCCCCTCTTCCAGAATGGTTATGGCGACAATTTTTTGGTATGCGAGGTCCCCTTATTCATGAACTTCGAAAGGGGGGAAAGATCAATAAGAACACCATTGCAGTCAATAACCTCATTCCGGTTCTTGACGACCCGTGTGGTGACCGGGGATGACAGAATAGTCTCACTGTAGCTCATGCATGTCGTAAAAGGCAACTAAAAGGGGTACCCAGCGTCTGGTTGGTATAGCCGGGCACCCTGCCCCTGGGGATTATATCAGGGGACCTCAGGGACTTGCCTTCTTCAGGTAAGTAAGGGCATCATGACCCCGAGGCACCTTAGTGATATTTTTCTTTCCCATGGGATTTACTGTCTTTGGGAAAACACGGGTGACGCACTCCCGGGATACCCTAGCGATCCTTCTCTATTTTCGACCCTTCTTCTCGTCAACCAATTTTACCTTTTTTCAACTTCACGTCTAGACCACAGTTTAATCTTGTTTGGCGCAGCATAGCCATATCTGGCTCTTGCGCCAATAAACTTTGCATTCACTCACTCACTCCGGTTCTTGACATTTACATTTCCCCATTCGTACTTTTTAACCGTTCTCGCAGCTTCCCATTTTAAGTTTCCTTGCTATTAGTTTCATTTTATTGGTATTTACCGCACGGATGGACGTAAATCAGTATAGTTTCAGGAAAGTTTTAAATAGGTAAATCCTGTAATCTCACTATATTTATACGCAAAAATTAAATTTGATCCCCTAGATGTAATCTTTATGGTGGGAATTACGAATGCTATTTGTGAAGTGCCTAGTTCAAGGTGTGAAAGTACACTTGTCACACGTTTGTTTTGATTACGTCATAATGAGCTTTATCTCTTAGGCTCTTTACGTCAAGTTCGACCGTGAAAAGAGAAATTAGTTGCATTCTGATTGGTTTGTAATGAAACAATGAAGTTGTAAATTGTGCTCTTCAGTATCGCAGGAATAACTTATCAACAGGCTGAAAGTTTAACTAAATGCAGCTCTTGTCAATGTTTAAGCAGATGGGTCTCCAGATTTTTTTTTGTAGACTTGCTTGTGATTCAACGTTATTCTTTTCACTTGGTTACGTGCTGTTTTTGTTTTGTTTGCCGTTGTTTTGCATCAATAAATGTTCGGCGCGGCCTAGCTCTTGCTCAAAATTTACTCTGCAATCACCCGCGTCCCCTGCTTTACAGTATTGAATTCCTGTTAATATGCTATGTTTCTTAAGCAATTTTTAAAATTAATACATTAAATGGACTATTTGGTAATAGTACCTCTAGGATAATATTACTTAAATCAGATTGTCGGGATTCTAAGTTAAACTAGTTTTCCGTTAACGTTTTGATTTTATTGTTCGGGTAAAAGTTTAAGCAAAAAGAACGTTGTTTTAATTAACATCGCACTAGGAAATACACGGGCTGTTGGCGACGGACTTGGTAATTTTTAACCACGGTCAAGTGACGAGGACTCCACCCGAGCTGGCAACCCTTTCTAACTTCCACGCCACGGGAGGACTTTCAGCCACGACAGATTTAATGTGCATCAGCACCATCTACTCGGCGACTCGATTCCTAGGCCTCGACGGGGCCGCGGTAGCCTAGTGGTCAAGGTCGTGGATAGCGGCCGGCGGTTTTTGTTCAGTCGTGGGTTCGATCCTTGGCCGCCTAAGACCCGCCGTGTAGCCGGGGCTGATGCACGTTAAATCTGTTCGGGGCCCAAAGTCCTCCCGTTGGCGTGGTGTGGATGTTAGGAGAGGTGAGTGCCAGCTCGGGTGTCGTCCTCGTCACTTGATCGTAGCTCAAAATTATGAGGTCCGTCGCCAATAGCCCTCGTGTTGCTTCTAGTGCGACGTTAATAAAAACTAAACCTAGGCCTTTACGAAAACCGTAGGCCACCAGTCTGACGCTTTATCCACTAGGCCGCGGTAGCCTAGTGGTCATGGTTTCGGAGTTGTGGCCGGTGGTTTTCGTTCAGTCGCAGGTTTGAATCTTGACCGCTAAGACCCACCGTTTAACCGGGCTGATGCACATTAAATGCGTTAGGGCCCAAAATCCTCCCGTGGCGTGCACCCGTGTGGTGACTGGGAATGACAGAATAGTCCCACTGTAGCTGATGCATGTCGCAAGAGTCGACTAAAATGGGTACCAATCGTCTGGGTGTATAGCCGGGCACCCTGCCCCTGGGAATTATATGAGGGGACCTCAGAGACTTGCCTTCAGGTAAGTTCAGGCATCGTGACCCCGAGGCACCCTATTGATCTTTTTCTTTCTCATGTGGTTTATTATCTTTAGTAAACACGGGGATGGGCTCCCGGGATACCTAGAGATACTTTTCCCTTTTCGACCCTCCTTGTCAGCCAATTTGTCTTTTCTTCCCTTTTTTTTCTCGCGTCTAGACCATAGTTAAATCTTTTTTGGCGCATCATAGCCATTCTGGCTTTTGCTCCAATAAACTTTACTTTCTCGCTTGGCCCTTCTTGTCGACTAATCCATTTTCATTGTTTTAACTTCTACATCATAGATTTACCTTGTTTGGTGCAGTATGGCCACATCTGGCTCTTGTGCCAATAAACTTCACTATCACTCACTCGCTCACCTCCCGTGGTGTGGATATTAGGAGAGGGAGTGCCAGTTCGTGTATCGTCCTCGTCACTTGACCAAGGTTCAAAATTACGAGGTCCGCTTCCAATAGTCCTCTTGTTGCTTCTAGTGCGACCTTAATAAAAACTAAACTAGGCTACGCTGTCTCGCTTTATTCCAAGCAAATATAAACGAGAAATGTATTGGTAATGTGTGGGCTCGTGGCTGATGTTTCAGTCGAATGGGGGTGGGGATGTCTCGATTCCGCTTAATCATTGGGGGAGGGGCGATTGATGTACGTTAAATCGGATGGGGTTCAAAGTGAAAGAATATTCCTACTGTAGCTCATGCATGTCGCACGAGGTTAATAAAATGGGTACTCGGTGTCTGGGGAATAGCCAGGTGCCCTGCCAATTTAAATTATATCGGGGATCTCAGGGGCTTGACTTTCTTGATAAGGTGTGGGCATCATGACCCCGAGGCATACTAGTGATTTTTCTTCCCCATGAGGGTACTCTTTGGTAAACACGGGTGGCGCGCTCCCGTGATACCTCGGCGATCCTTTATTTTCCCACTATCCTTGTCAACCAAATTTTCATCTTTTTCTATTCTGGGTCTCTGCTTTACCTTGTTTTGTGCTGCATAGACATGTTGGCTCTTGCGCCATTGCAATACTCTCCCTCGCTCGTCTGTTTTCAAACTTCTAGATCACAGTTTTGCCTTGTTTGGTGCAGCTTTCTCATAATTGGCTCTCTCGTCATTAAACTCTACCTCTACTCTCCCGAACCACCCTAATGATATTTTTCTTTACATGGGGTTTACTGTCTTTCGTGAACACGCATGACGCACCCCCTCCACGGGGTACCCTAGCGATCCTTCTCTATTTTCGACCCGACTTTTCGGTTAATTTTTATCTTATTCCAGACATTTGTGGGGGGAAAATTGGATCAGTTGCACCTTGTTCAGAACAGCGCAACCACATCTGGCTCTTTTGCACCATAAAACTCCATCACTCTAGACCTGATCATTTCACATGTGTATACGCACTTTTAAGAATACTTTTTTATAAAGTTTTAACAGATTAGTTAAAGAAAACATATGTTGCTTTTTCAAATGTAAAAATTATCTTTTGACTTAATCACTCTTGATTTGCCGTAATGGATAAAATGTATAGGAAATTGGGTCACGCTTATCTCGTGCCCTTGTCACAGTCATGACATCAATCAATTGGGTCATCTGTTTCAACCTAATTTAATAACAAATTGTTTCATAACAGATAAAGTTTTTGGATTCGCCAGAAGTAATTTTTACCGCTTATTCGCATTTAATTTCTTGCGATGCTGACATGCATCTCTATTAAATTTTTAACTACAGTTGTTCAGTTTTAACTATAGAATGTTCAGTTATTGAGATATAGCCGCGGTAACCTAGTGTTCATGGTAGAGGACTTGTGGTCTGCGTTTTTCAGTCCTTGGTTCGATTTTTGATGCCACTTAAGGCTCGCCAAGTAGCCGTTAATCAGTTCTTATATTAGTGTGGTAGTTAGGAGAGGAAGGCTAGTTCATTTGCCGTCCTCGTCACTTGACCGAGGATCAAAATTAAGAGGTCCCTTGCCTTTCGCAACCTCGGGGACCAGCCTCTTTCTAGTAAGTGATGACTCCGAGACACCTTAGTGATATTTTTCTTTCCCATGGGGTTTGCTGTCCATGGTAAACACGGGTAACGCACCCCTGGGATTATTCTAGCGGTCCTTTACTTTCGACCCTCCTTGTCAACAAATTGTCTTTTTTTAAAAAAAAAATTATCTCTAGACCACACTTAAATCTTGTTTGGCGTTGCATTGCCACATCTGACACTTGTGCCAATAATATTCACTCACCCTCGCCAATACCTTTTTGGCGACGGAACTTTATTTCTCTTTGATTTTGAAATTATGTATCTTATGCTCTGTCGATAAATGCTGAGTGCAGGGTCATTGTCTCTCGATGGGGGGGGGGGGG
>BMAW01055609.1:0-34315 GCA_019974015.1 Nephila pilipes
TGATGTACTTCGTTCGGTTGCATGCCTTCTGTCTTTGTTCTATTTTCAACTCAGCATCTTTGCTCTAATTCAGTCTTCACTTCATCTTCATCTGATTTGTTATGCTTCATTGGTGACAAGAGTTATGGTGTGAATTCAAAATTGCAAAGATCCCAGGGACTGAGTGAAGAGAAATTTGTGAATCGCTCAACATCACAACATGATTATTGCAAAAACTACTCAGAATGTCTGCGCAGCAATAGTCGAGTGATCAATGCATCAGACTCGTAGCCGTAATCAGAATCCAAATATTGCTTCAAATCTAAATGCAAATTCTGAGCCTTAGCATGAGGAAATAATGAACCTTAAACCTACTTCGAAGCTCCATTATTTTCTTCTGAAGTACTGACTTGTTATAGTATAGTCTTGTGAATCCTCAGCAATCAGGCCGAAGAGAAATTCATTCATAAGGAAACTAATCGACTTATTTTATTCTATTTAAAATAATCAATTTAATTCTTAATCCCAGTTTACTTGTGTGGCAACTAAATTCTTATACTTACCCTAAATTAAGGTTTAAAATATAAAGGGTTATGCTTTTCCCTCGAACAGTGAGTTATTTGTCAAACTTTATTTTGCACTCTTCTTCTTTCTTAATTTTAATTTATTTATCTAAAAAGAAAGAAATGTTGTAATATCTTGACCTTGTAATATATCTTGGGGAGATTCAATACCATAAATACCCTTAACTAACAGGGTCGAAACCCTTACAAGAATTAAATGCAGAGTTCAAATCCTTGATCTTTGTTGGTCCCTCTGGGGCTCAAAACTGCTGTTGGACCCGAAAATCCACCGTTGTGTCTTTGGGTCGTAAGGGATTCTCTTCATTGAATATTTGCCCCAGGGAAGCAATTAACAACTTCGGTGTTGAAAACTATAAAAATTACAGGCTGGTACGGAACAAAGAGGAAAGCGAAAAGGTAATGTGTTTGTGGCATGACAGTGCACGTCAAACACAGACAACACCATAACACCTACTCTTGGATAATTCGATTGGGACGTCATCATTCTCTGTAACCCTGATCTGGGCCTCTTTAAATTTCATTACTTCTCACAAACCAGTGGAAAAGTTTCGACCGTCTGAAATTATGGTACAAAACAATGCAGTGGCCAAAAGATGACAAGAAACTTTTTGAGAATATAACAATTACGTAGTATATTCTGCCAAGCTCAATTCTGTGTACGAAGGAGGGCAACTACAACGAAAAGTAGTGTTTGTGAAGGTATATGAATTTGTAAATTTTCAAATATATTTCAAAAGTAAGTATTCTTGCTATGAACATTACATAAATAAACAAAAACAAACTTATTAGTTGGATGTATTTTAAAATCGCATAGTAACACTTTGTGAAAATAACCTGCTACATGCCACATACCATTGCCGATTACAGTAGAACATCGATTATCAGAAATAATAGGAGACTGGGAGTTCAGATAAACGATCATTTACAGAAAGGTTGTATCAATGTCATTAGAACAATATGAAATATAGAATTGGTGATATTTAATTCAAAACTATGCATATTTTGTATCAAACGTCTTACAAGTAACACAGAGAACTGACTAGCTTGGTTTGACAATTCAAAATGGACTGAAAATTAAGCGCGCACAGTTTAGGAAAAGAAGTCCAAAATACTTTTGGTTAAATCATGCTTCGGTTGATCGATATTTGGATAATCGGTGCTCAACTGTATTTTTATTTGGTTGCAAATAGTTTTAATTCAGCTTTGACAGTTTTTCATTTTCATAAGAGGCAAAAATAACAATCAAAAGTCTACAATGCTTAGCTATCTATGTAGGTGACAATAGAATCAGCCATGCAATTTTTATTATGAGTATCCATGTGAAATGTAAATAGATAAAAAAAAAAATTCTGCATTAACATTTAATAACTTCGAATATATTTGCTTGTGATTTATTAATTTTATACCGCTCACAACCTTTAATTTCTTTGTATTTATTCTAGAATACGATAATCCATTACATTATAAAAATAAAAACCGACCACAATCATCCATTCTTTATTTTCAAGCAGATAATTTACAGTTGATGACACCGAAACTCCATTGATAAAGAGTGCTCAAGACGAAAGCATAGCTGATTCAATAAAAGACAAGGCGAAATGCGTCTATGAATAGCAACACTTCGCTGTTTCCGAGTCTGGAAAAGTCAGGGGTCGGCCGTTAAAAAAAGACAGGTCATTTGGAATGTTTTTTTTTTTTATTCGCAACAGCCATTTGTATGTTAATGCGCTTATTGTCAACAATTCAGTTGTTTTTGAAGAAAATTAGTTACTGCAATTTTCTGTTGTTTTTATAATAAGTTTTTTGTCCGGTTTTATGAATAATTTGAAAAAAAGAGGACATACGTCACACAAACCTTTTTATTCTACTGCTGCATTTTTGAAAAGTGATAATATGGGAAGAAAGTCTGTCTTTCAACGCCATTGTCTGAAGTCGTCTTTGGTTAAGAGAAAGAGACAAATGTTTCTCTCTCTTTTTTTTTTTTCCTTGTAAGCAAACATATTTCTACAAGTGGGAGCAGGAAGATATTGAGAAAATAATTTATCGTAAAAAGGCTTGAAGATTGGCACATTTAAAATGCTGTAAATTGTAATAAGCATTACTTACGTAATGATTGTTAACAAAAAATTAGGAGTTTTTTTTTTTATGGCTGTGACTTTGGGCTATATTCGCGATTTTCTCTTCATTAACCTAAATAACTTTTTGGTAAGTTGAATTGCATAAAATTGCAATTCTTTTCCCCATCCAAAATGAAACGTGATTAGGTAAACTAGAGGAAGATAAGTTCAGCGAATTGAATTAGAGATTGGATCAATAAGTTCCGAGACTAACCCAGAGATGGCGCTCGTAGTAAACCAGTAACCAGGTCTTTCTAGAGTACTAACCTTTGCTTGAAACGTGTCAAAATTTTAAGTCGATCGGACCAGAAACAGCTGAGTTATAGAGGTTGGAGTAAAGTCGTTTTGTAGTTTGTTTAAAAAATGGAAAAAACCGAGTTTCGTGTTCTGATAAAACATTGTTTTTTAATGGGTAAAAACACCGTGCAAGCGAAATAATGGATTGAAAAATGTTACCCGGACTCTTGTCCATCAAAAGCAACGATTTGTCGGTGGTTTGCCGAGTTTAAACGTGGTCGTACCGACACAAATGACGCGGAACGCTCGGGTAGACCTGTGGAAGCCGTTACACCGGAAAATGTGAGTGAAGTGACAAAAATTATAATGAAAGATCGTAAAGTGAAGCTCCGTGAGATTGCTGAGATGACACAGATATCATATGGAAGTGTATTTACTATCCTTCATGAAAAATTGAGCATGAAAAAGGTTTTTTCCAAGTGGGTGCCGCGATTGCTTTCGATGGAACAAAAACAGCAACGAGTCCATGATTCAGAAAGCTGTTTATTGCTATTTACTCGCCACAAAAAAGATTTCTTGCGTCGTTACGTGACCATGGACGAAACATGGATACATCACTACACTCCAGAGTCGAAGCGGCAGTCATCTGAGTGGCGCACAGCTGGCGAAAGCCGTCCGAAAACGCAGCAGTCAGCTGGCAAAGTCATGGCGTCAGTTTTTTTGGGATACGCATGGCGTGATTTTCATTGACTACCTCGAAAAAGGTAAATCGATCAACAGGATTATTATATTGACTTGCTGGTGCGTTTGAAGGAGGAAATCGCAAAAAAACGACCGCACAGTCTCGGGACTTATTGATCCATGTGTTAATCTTTCGGATAGAAGTGACTCCCAGTTAAAATACTAAGATACGAGTCTGCTGTTATCAAGAATTGATTGATTTAGAACGAAAAGATAAGCTATGACTGAATTTTCAGATAATAATCTAGGGCTGAGACAAGTTAAGAGGAATTCGAGATATTTAGTGGTTAGTTAAGTATTTTGTCTTTTTATTACTTATCTTCAATTGGAGTCTTAAGCTTATTTACCAGGATTTACTGAGGAAAGAGGGATTCGAGAGAATGACATGGCATATTCTTTGATAGATAACAAAGTGCTTTGCAGAGTCGTCCTTCTCTAAATAGGGGCCTAGGTACAAGAAACCACTTGGGGTCCTAAATTTTTTGTAAAGTAAAAAAAAATATTACAAACATGAATATATATTATTAATGTATGTTTATTTAATGCGCGATTTTGTTTTTGCTAATACATTTATTACGCCTGAAAAAGCACAATTTTTGCAATTTATTTTTCAATGCTTAATTTAGCGAGTGCAATTAAGCGTTCTGCACACATGCTTGACTAAAAAGTTCAGTTTAGGTGGGATTCTCAGGAGTTCCTCGAATCAAATAACAAAAACCAACACTCGAGTCATCAAGAATTTGAAGAGCGTCGAAATTTAGAGATCTACTATAGTAATGTTTACGACAAAAAGAACTTTACGTCATAATGACTGTCAAGCGATATGAATATTGTCAAGTTTTCATGCGCACGAGTATATTGTCTCAATTCTTGACCATGATAGAGCCCCCTCAATTGCGGGCCCCGGGGCAAAGTATCCGACGCCCCGCCCCCCCCCCCTCAGATGGCCAGCCCTGGTCTTTGTCCTGCTCTTACATATCTTCATCTGGAGTTTAGTAATTATGACTATTAAATTAGATTCAAAGATGTCCTTAGAAATAAATAATGAAAAAAAGGACATCACATGGTACGCAATAGTTTTATCGTTGATTCGTTTATAATTAAAAGCTGCTGTACTCTCCACCTTATTTGTGTAAAACATTTAATTCCATTTTAAGCTTTTTACGCGTTATAACTCACACAAATATTTATTCCGTTCAGATAATTCAGACAATAAAATGGCGCAATTTTTTTTTTCATTATTTTCCTATTAAAAATTAAAAGGGAGCTTCACTGATTCTGTAGGTGTATCATTTATGAGAATTTTGTAAATAGAACATTAGAACATTTAATTTTAAAGTTGTACATAAACATACTACGACATAGATAAGAAATATCTTAATTCGCGATTTTCTCAAAATATGCTTGTTTAAAATATTATGGTTAATTTTTCTCAAAATCTATTTAATGCATTGCGCTGATATTTTCCACATTATTAAATGAAGATAATTCCTACACACACTTGTGACTTCGGTCTACGTTGGCACTAACCTAGGAGACGCTTTGGCAATATAAATGGATTAAAATAACAACTTTTTTAAATTCTTGCTGTTAGCTTACACTCTCTCTATGTATGTCTTGTTCAAATTTTCAATCGTTAATAAAATACTTTTTATTCATTCACTCAAGTTCAAATACATTTTTTTAAACGTGTAGTGGATGACACTTGATGTTAATACAGTTTTTTCACACACTCCAAACATTAATTCATATAATTAAATTTAATTGTTAAAAATGCAGTTTAGCCCAACCACTTGGCGCGATTTCAAAAATTGCCAAACTTGGCTATTTTTTTGGGCTGAACGTTAATCGCTTAATATTGTGATTCTGTCATATGTATATACATATTTATATTAATTGTAATAATTTGATAAAAAAATAACTGAAATAAAAAAATTTCTTTTTTGACTTAAGTAGGAATTGACTTTAATTTTTTTTTTTTTTTTTTTTTTTTTTATATTTCTTGTTTCGAAATCAAAATGAAATGTGGTTAGGTAAATTAAATGATGATAAGAAGTGAATAAGACTTAGTGATGTGTAAGCGAAACAGAATTGAAAGGAAACAGAAAGAAGTTAGTGGATAACGACAATCTATTAGATGTTGCAGATTGGAGTGAATCATCGTAATTAATTGTTCACATTGATATTTGCAGAAGTAACTCTTAGAGGAAAAGCAGCCGAACCCGTTATGAGTAAGAAGCGCTCGATTCGTAATGAGTGATTGGGTAAGCTAAGACCTTATTACTGGAGTTTAAATTAAGATTAACTGAATTAGGAGGGATTCGAGAGAGAGAGCGAAATTACATATTCCATGTTGATGGATGATAAACTGTGTTGACTTTGTCTGACGTATCTTTAATTGGAGTTTTGAAGTTATTGAGCATTTAATTCGATTTTAAAATATCTGTGAAGTTTTATAATAAAGGAAACTGTTACACAGTGACCATAATTAATTTTAATAAACCTTAATAAATTACAGGAATATAATTTGTATAAAAATAAATTGTATAGAAATTAGGGAAAATTTTTAAATAGAAAATTTTTAAAAATTTAAAATTTGAAATTATAATTAAGTTCCTTATATACAATAGAATGTTGTGTTTATAAATATTCTGTGAACTTTAAAAATAATTGATGTCGTGGATTTTAAACAAAATGTACCTAAATGTAAGTAATCGACTAGCGAATATGAATGCATCTCTTTATTATTATTTGCTCTCAAATAGCTATTTATGTATATAAACGCGATTTTCCTTGCATAAACAGATGCGTAAGTATACAGATATCTAAATGAAAGAAATACAACTTTTATTGTGCTTTTAATTTAAAAAATCTGAGGATTATGGGAAATGGGTATAAAATAATCTCATTTTTCAGAGAGGACAAGACTTGTTTAGATTCATATGGCTTACTTACTTTTTATTGCACGTGTTTATAAGATCTATGCACTAAAAGATGAGAACGATTAGCATTCTTCCAAAAGTAGAAACATAAAGTACTTAAGTTAGTAAGGTGAATATACACTGATTAAATCCTAGGGATTTGTCGTAGTCAGCATCCAGCTAGAGATGCATCGAAATACTAACACATACAAATTCGTAATGCCTTAATAATTAATTACTTTTCAAATTATTACAATTGTATTTCATATATACATAGCTTACATGACGTTTCAATGACATTGTTATCGATAGTTTGAAATTCAATCAATATATATTATTATTAATAATAATGGTTGTCGGTCAAGTAATATATCTAAGAGGCTCGTGTGGAATTTCGTTAATTTCCAATGCTTATTAATATCTTGCACTGTGCATCAGTTTGGCACAAATTTGTACAGCTATTTTTTTCACCCACTTTCTGATTAACTAGGGGGAAAAAAACTTTTTTTTTTATTTACTCGCCAAAAGAATTCTTTTTTGAAAAACGAAACAAAATAATAATAATAATTAAAAAATAATTTACATAACAAAACTTATTTAAAAAAAAAAAAAAACTTCTATGTGAAAAATAATCTTTTTCTTCGGCCAGTCAAAAACTATATGAAGATGTGCTAAAAATGACAATTTTCCCTAATCATAAATATTAAAAAAAAAAAAAAAGGTGAAGATTTTTTCAATCAAGCTCAACTGGTATTCTTTGCAGTATGTTATGCAAAGTCTAAAAAACTTTAATTACATCTCCTATCACCCCAGTGACGAATAGCATATAAATGGGAAATGTAATAAAACAGTTGTGTAAAGCTCCCGTCTACCGGCCATTTTGATTTCGTGAGGATAATGTTAATTCCGAGGAATTTCTACTTTCTTCCTCAAACATAGACTAACGTATACATTCGATTGCATTAAAGTGCATTCGAAAGAACCCGAAAAGAATAAAGGTTTTTCTTGAATCATATTTACTCCTTAAATTTTAATATTTGAAAACATTTTTAAAGACAGGAAACCCCCACTGGTTAACCATTAGATAAATAGTTGTAAAAATATTTTTAAAAAATCAGAAAAAGTATTGAATTCCGCAAAATATTTTTTTTAAAAAATTATTACTTTTTTGCTTTTTTGCATTCAAGTAGATAAATTAGTATAGATTTGAGCACGGTAGGAGAAATTACATGTGATTGACATGACGTTCACGAAATCAAAATGTCAGGTAGACGGGAGCCTTAAACAAACTTCCATTGTTCAAAAAATACTGTCTTAACCTTCTGGAAATACAATTCATACTTTATGTGTTCAACATAAAAACAAAATTCAGTAAGTATGCTTTATTTTATATAATTTTTTTCTCAATTTTCGATATTTTGGACAGGTTCTTCTCCAATTGACTACGTTTTTTAAATTCTTGCTATTAGTTCACACTCTCCCAAAAAAATTTATATACATATTGTTTAAATTTTCAATCGTTAATAAAATACTTTTTATTCATCCACTCAAGTTCAAATACATTTTTTTAAACTTGTAGTGGATGACACTTGATGTTAATAAAGTTTTTGTCAAATATAAATTCATTTATCTAGTTTAATTGGTGAAAATGCAGTTTAGCCCAACCACCCGATTTCAGCCCGATTCAACCCGATTTTAAAAATTGCTAAACTTGGCTATTTTTTTGGCTGAACGTTAAGTACACGAAGCAGACCAATTGGCAAAATACCACCAAATAATTCCTGTCAATAAGGGTGGTTGGGCTAAACTGCATTCCATCCATTTAATTTACCGGATGAATTAAGGAACAAGCCAATGCTTCTATTATGTCATTTGTCTTGCAATGGCAAAGTTGGTAGAGCGTCGGCGTAGAATCTTCGTGCCTTCGGATCGAATCTCGTCGAAGCATAAGAATTTTTTATTTGATTTCCATATAATTAATTTTAATTTTATATGGGAGAAAAAAAATTCTCTTATATAAGACATTTAACAGGATATAAATTTAGGAATAAATACCGTCAGTGACGAAGCGTGTAAATCGCTGGAAAAAAATTTCTTTTGCCATTTAATATTGTGATTCTGTCATATGTATATTCATATTTATATTAATTGTAATTATTCAATAAAAAGTAACTAAAATAAAAAAAATTCTTTGTTGTCCTAATTGGGAATTGACTTTAATTTTTTTTTTATATTACTTGTTTTGTTCTTCATTTTTAGTATTTTTCGGTAATAATGTGTTAACGTGTTGAGCAAATAATTGTTGTTGTTTTTTTAATTTGTGATATAATATAACTCCATTCGATATGTAACCTATTACGCTGAGCCTTCGCAGTCTGGTTTATAGAAAAATGGATTCATAACCGATAGGTAACGTATTCGTGTCTTGTCTTCCAAATACTATTTTGTTATCTGACTGATGAACCTTAAGCTGTTGGGGCTCTAAATCCTCCACGTAGCGTACAGTTTTGAAGAGTGGGATGCCATTTCAGATGTCGTCTTCAACATTTGACTGAGGTTCTATATTATGAGGTCCGTCACCTATATCATTCGTACTTTGCTTCTGAGAGCAATGTTAATAAAAGCACTCAATGAATGAACCAATCAAAATTACTAGATTCGTCACCAATAACCTTTGTGTTGCTTTTGTAAGACATTAGTAAAAAAATTATTTGATTCAACTGATGCATAATAATTTTTATCAGATGTTATTCAATTGTTTTTTCTTTAACTATGTATGTTAAAATTCCTCTCTTAATTTTTTTCCCTGTTTTAATTTTTTAAAAATATTGTTAAAATTTATAGAAAATTATCCTATAATAATAATTCCTCTTCCCTAGTGCAGAAATTTTTCCTCCTTCTAACAACATAATTTATCCTACATACACAGTTACTCAGTTTCAAAACTATATCAGTATTTAATCCTTCCAAACAAGCATTATAGTTTAACGTTTAAGTGAGACATCATTACCTAATTGAGAAAAAACTATAAAAAGCGATCATTCATGTTTCAGAAGTCTCTATTTAGAAATATTTCAGGTTTTTTTTCTTTCATTCGCGTTACTTTCTATCAAATCAAGTAATAACATAGGCGACATTGTAAAAACATTTGATAATTCTTTTCCTCAACCACCCGATTGACATCCTTTTTAAAGACATAAAAATATTTTCCTCCTTTCGTTTACCAACACCTGATTCATCTCGCCTGACTCAACGATCACTGAATTAGTTGAACAAGGGGACTATTATCGAAAATGCATTCCGTTCCAAAAACCCACGGGAACACCCAAACAGTAAAAAAAAAAATAGTTATGAAGAAAAGGAACGTTGAGAAACTTTTTTTTGGCGTCCCCAAAAACTATGGGAAACACTCAAATAGTTGTGAAATAAAATAACAACCCATCCCACATAACTTAAGCGTTTCGTCACGCCAAAAAAATTCCCCATCCACTATCATGCATCTAGGAATAAAAACCCCTTTTTTAGAAAAACAAACAAACAAAAAAAAAGACCACAATGTTTCCCAAAAGGAGAAAGTGGTCCATCCATTGCCGCGGGCGGAACGAAAGAGAAATTTTAGAAAGGGAAACCCCGGTAGCCACAGGGTCCTCCACTTTCTTGAATCGTCGGCCAACTTCCTCCAAGTGGTCAGTGACTGTTTCTATCCTCATGTAGGTCAGTGGGATGTCCTCCCCCCCTTGCTAGAGTTTCCGTCGACGTTAAAATTAACTGCTGCACCTGGATGTTTGACGAAGACTACATCCGTTTTTGTGCATAACTGGTTGGGTCATTGACTGTTATTATTAGAGTCTTGTTATGGATAAGAGTTGCATCATAAACTCAAAGATAGAAAAATAATTCAAGTGAGAGTTTGTTTTCCTGAGGTGCAAAGGAGTTGTGAGTGATATGTAAACAATCGGAGTTTATGTTTTGATAGAGATGGCCTTTAGACCACATTATTTTTAATGACTAGGGCTCTGCGTTCAAGATCCTGCATTCGTTTATTCGAAATATTTATGGTATATTTGTCTATAATGGTGAAAAATATATGACCCAAACCCTTTAAAAAATTACATTCTGGAATTTTTTCGGATTGAAAAATGCTCCAACATTTAAATTATATTCTGACTTCTCTATCCTACACATAATAGGGCAATTTAAAATGGAAAAGTGTCTCTATTACCCGACTCGTCTGTGTCATCTCTAATATTTGTCTAATAACAAATCTAAAACTCTATTCTAAGCATAGATAACATAATTACAATAATGCGAGATGAAAACCAACGTTTTTATATGGTGGCAAAGTTTATTAAAAAAAATTATTTGGTGGTATTTTGCCAAATATGGCTACCCTGGTTTGCTTCGCGGACTTAACGTTCAGCCAAAAAAAAAAAAAAAAATCGCTAAGTTTGGTAATTTTTGAAATCGTGTCAAGTGGTCAGGCTAAACTGCATTATTAAAAAATATTGAAATATCAGTTAAAACTTGTCGCAAATGTCTAAATATTGTATTGTTAGGTGAGTAAGAATGATTCCCAAAGTTTCAGAGCTCTAGCTTGATGGGGAAGTTGGTTAAATTAACAGTGGAAAATTTGATGACCAACTGATACACAGACAGACAGACACCAAGTGAAATACATAAAAACGTTGTAAAAACAATTCAAGAAGGTAGTCATTTACTTTTCAAATCCTTGTTTATTGTTTCTCTGAAAAGGGAAATACTCTCTATTATATCCTTCCATTGGGATACTAATAACTTTTATAAAATATGAAATATTACTCTTATTGGGATAAGGGGCTAGTTAATCCACAATGGAGAAACGGGATTACACAGTGTCGGTCATTGTCTGTATTGATCACACAGAAGTGTAAGTAACTCTCGCTCACTATTCGAAGCTTATTAAGGTTACGCTATCGAAATCAAAATTGCCGATAGATGGGAGCCTTACTTCCTCTATTCAAGTTACGTTGCACAATTTCTTATCAACTATGGATCTATTTATTTCTTTCCCACATCGTTTTATATTGAAAACTACTACCTCTATTTATTTATAGAGCTCTACTGGTGATGCTGACTACTACGAGTATATGTATTATCATTTCCTCTAGCTAAAGAATGTCATTTACTTTCTTCACCTGGAAAGTCAAATAATTATGGTGACGCTCTATCCTTAAAAATCTGCAATTCATTATAAATTACAAATTCAGTCACGGATTGCAGTTTCATTAGAATTGCATTTACAATTGATGACGGAATCCCTCAGATGGGACTGGGTCCCTGTCTTTGCTGTTTTGATGTCAATTCTTTTGATTTTTATTCCTAATCCCTTGTCATGTATTGTAAATGCTTTGGATTGTATGAAAAAATCAACATGATTGCATATAGACTGTGATGGTTATTTATTCTTTTGACTGTAAGAAGAGTGGTATTATTTGTATTAGGGATATCGATTACACGATTTACTTTAGTATGCTATTTAGGCTATAAACTTTTTTTCTTTATCTTGTACATTTCAAGCATGATAAACACTTCGTAATTTTTTCTTGCTGTTACATATTGAAAGAATGTAATTTAATTCATGTAATTTCTTATTTTATCTGCATGAAGATTTCTGTAAGAGCCCATTTTATCATGTTAAAAAATATTTGTGATCAATCAATAAATGCTGAATGGGACATTGGTGTTTCTTTCTCTGGGGACCAGTGTGTAGCTCTAAATTCCTTCAGGTGAACTCGGTTCTCTTAGGCATTTTAAGAGGAGATATTTTTCAATAGTCCTCGTGATGCTTCTAAGAGCGACGTAAATAAATAAAAAAAAAAGCTATCAATGAATTCCTTCCTGTCCGTTTTCAGTTAAGAAAACTTTCTAAGTAAGTACTCAAATTACTAATTTCGAAGAAAATATAATGGAAACGCGCGGACTAAATAAGTAATAAAAAATCAAAAGGTGCCAAATGTATGAATTTTTGTATGGAAGAGGAGTTCAAGAGCAATCACATTAAAAAAGAAAAAAAGCTCTTTTTTTTTAAATCTTGTTTTCTTCCCACTTTATGAAAACTCTAATCCGGACAATATTTTTAAAAACAACAATAAAAACAATTTCTTAAATCCCAATCAAGACGGCACACACACACACACAAGTATCTTTATTTGCTTCGAAAACGTTACCTACATCAAGTAATATTAAAAAAACAAATTCAGATACAAAAGTACGCAATTTATAAGTGAAATCTGAAACTATAATGCACAATTATTTAAATTCTACTGCTTACGATTTAGCAAACGGATTTGATAAATAATGTGCTATTCCCTGAATTTAAATAAACAGTAATAAATAAAAAATTTCAAATATTTATCTCCGAAATCCAACTACTTGTAGTATTTTTTTAACTCGTTACGAATAGTTAGTTATATATACTTTGTTATTACTTGTGAATATAATCCGCTTTTGTGATGTCATATTTAGGTTGATTTGTGTGGGTCTTGAACTAGTTGCGTAGTTATGCATGAAAACACTAAAAAAATATGGAAATCGTGACACATACCTATCACTCATACTTCTTCTTATATACGTTTTGTCTTCAAAATTTCAAATTTCCGTTCCACTTTAAGCTCTCCAAAATCAGGAGATTTTGGCTGAATCATTTGCATGGAACATATTGAGACTTTTCTCCTATTTAAAAAAAAAATTATCTTTATACAGTTATAACCATATTCCTTCCTATCATATTAGAATTTCTAAAGCCTCTGGAAAGATCTATATTCTTCATAATGTTCTTAAAATTGGAAATATTTATGCTGAGATTAGGACGCTTTTTCATTATTTAATTCTGCACCCCACCGATATTTCTTCTAATTAAATATTAAATTAATGCTGGATTTCAACTGAAGATAAGTGAGAACAAGGTAAAATACTTTCTTAATCATCAAATGATACATAAGGTAACTCTCACTCAAATTCCAATTAACTCATCAATTCTAGTTTAGGATAAACTAATAAAGTCTTAGCTTACGAAATTACTCGTCCTGTCTCAATCCCTTCACGAAAACAATTATATTCTTATCTTAATACTTTCAGCTAAGATTCTATCAGTTTTAAAGATTAACTACGATGCTTTGATATAAATTACAATTATAAATCAACCTGATTTAATCTATCTCCCATCCTTTTCCTTTCAGTTCCATTTCATTTATACATCACTATCTCTAAAGCATTTCCCTTCACTTCTATCTTCAACTCATTTACCTAACAGCGTTTTATTTTGGTTGGGAAGAAATTGTCATTTTATTCAGTTCAAATTATTATAAAGTTCCTGTAGTTTATGAAGAGAAAATCCTGAATAGCCTTTCTTTACAAGATGTGTTTATGTCTGAAATCGTAGTTATATCTTGTATGAGAGAATAATTAAGCTGTATTTATAGCCTGTCAAATATTTTCAGATAATTCAAAATATTTTATTAAAATAATAGTTAGTCAAGTATTTCAAACAAGGTTTATGGCTTTCTTCGCCTAAGAATGGAAAAAATGCCATATTGGAAGGAATTTTAAAACCTTGCCTTATTTGAAACACCGTTTATGAGAAGAAACTCTGAAACCTCTGACAGCGATAAGAATACAGAAACTAAAAGTTTTTACAATGATTAAGTTATATTTAAAAAATTAAGCTTTATATTTAGATCAATTCTTGCAAAAATACCATTTCCTTTCAATCCTAATTCTTTTCATGTTTCATTTAAGAAGGAAATACAGGTCACAAAATGATTACAATTTCTAAAAGTTGCTTTGCATTCAAGAAATTGAATGTTTTAATATATACTTATATCACACACAAAACTGATAAAAATACTAATAACTTTTTTTTAAGTAAGTCGTTTTTTAAATGTGTGTGACGTTGGTCTGTTCACGGTTTTCTCCTCACAAACCTCGAGGATTTTTTAGCAATTTTAATTACATAAAATAACAGTTTCTTCCCTATCAAAATGAAGATAAGAAGTGCAGTGTATTAGAAATAATGATATATAAATGAAATAGAATTGAAAGAAAGGGAAGGGAGATACAGGATAATGATAGGCTGATAAACATATGTAAATTGGATTGAAGCATCATAATTAATATTTCGGACTGAATCGAATATTTATTAAAAAAACAAAGAGAAGAATAAACTATTTGTAAGAAGACTTTGAATCATAACGAATGATTTGGTAAGCAAAGACTTTATTATTAGATCATAATCTAGGATTGACGAATTAAGTGGGATTTAAGAGTGAGCAATCTTATCTCTAGTTGATACAGAATTTTATCTCCCTTTACGTGTTTTCGTTTGGAGTGCAAAATTATTAACTATTGAATTAGATTGCAAGATGGAGGTAAAATTAATTAATGAAGGGAGGACATCACAAATATATAAATTGCCACCTGTGACTTAAAATTAAAATTAATAATATTTTTTGAAAAAAAAAATTGCAAATACTTTACATAAATCAAAGAACTTAACACCAAATTTTTTTTAGCTGAAGTTTTAATAGAAAAGAATTAAATTTTGGTCTAAGTCGAACAATTGTTTTTCCTGAAAAAAAAAAAAAAGAAAAAAGAAGAAAAAAGAGCAGCATGACCTTCCTTTCTGTTCTTAAGTTTTTAAATAAATTACTAAAACCCCATTTGTCGTTCTTTTTTATAATAGAAAAAAAATATAATTTTAAAATTATGCGGCTTTCGACTAAAATTGTGATCACAAAAAGCATTTTGAATATTACAAAAAAATTCATTTTGAGAAAAGTGAGCAATTCCAAACGAAGTGCCATTGAAAGTATTAAGTTCCTAAACATAAAAAGGATACTAAAGTGACTGAAAAATAATTAAATCTCAATAATTTTTGCTCCTAATGACAAGTAGTTGTGTAAAAAGCCCCTATATATATATATATATATATATTCAGGTGGAATATTGGAATATTATTATATTCATTCCATTCACCATCTACATAATCGATACTTGTAGCTTGCTAAAATCTAATGATCATGATCGTGAATTCGCAATCGGTGTTGTTACCGTCGAGTCGTGAGTTCGAGTCCAGGTACCGCTGAAGAAACATATAGCTTTTGTCTTTGTTTTTCTCTAAATGCAATGCGCATTTTTATATTTAAATTGCTACTTATAATCAAATCAAATGACATTGAAGTTATGAAACGACATTTACCAATATCTGCACAATCTATCCGTACAGCCCCTCAAAAATAAAATATTATATCACTTCATATTATAATGTAGCAGTCTTTTCTATCGTTGAGTGGAAAAAAATTTATTTTCAGGGAATATAATCTATATTATAATCACACCCCACAAACATTTTTCTTTTTTGGAATCAGACCCCTTTTCCAATCACTGATTCAACTATTTGCTGAAGTTTATAGTAATTACAATACAAGTATACCATTGGATATTCAATTTAATAAATTTTTCAACAATAAGACTTCATGGAATAAGACAAGTGTCATGAAAAAAAATACTTGTGAAGATAAAGAAGAAAAAAACGATTGCTTATATTCTTTTTTATGTAAAGATACAAATTCAAAAACATTTTGATAATTTAAAACTGGAGAAGCATTCGTCGCTTTTTTCCATTTCATTTAATTCCTTTTTTACACAATGAAATAATTTTTTTCATTACGTTTAAATATTAAACAGTTTATTTCTCTACATTAAAAATATTACTCTGTTCTAATTTTTTTCGGTCATGCAGTTTATAAGAAATTCTTAATTACAAAATTCCTTTTGACCATCTTTTCCTTACATTTAATTCTAATTAATGATAAATAGTTTAACAGCAAAAATTTCAGTTTACTTCTAATTTTTAAATAGGTCTTATTAAAAATAAAGTACTGTCTTGGTAATCAGGAAGAGAGATCGCATCAGAACCCAGTCAGATTACCGAAAACGTCTGTTTATCGAAGAATCAATGTTAATAACACAATTAAACTGCAAAACTACGTTTTATTGTATAAAATTTAATGTAGTACATGTAAAAAAAAATGTCAAAGACACGATATAATACATACTTCAGTAGTTTTTTATTGTTGGCAAGTAAAATTTTAAGCAACATGTAGTTAAAATTAAATCAAATGCTAAGTTATTAAATTGAATATGTTTTAAGATAAATGTACTGAAAAATTTAAAGCAAACTCTATTAAATATTAAACTGAATATATTTTAGGTAAAATGTAGTTATTGCTACCGTAAAATAAATTAAATTTTATACATTTTTTTTTTTCAATTCAATAAAAAAAATGTAAGAGAAATTTATCATGACATTGTTTTGAAAATTAAGTTCATTACTGTGAGAAATCAGGCATCAAACAGGAACTCAAAAAATTTATGATAAAAAATTTAATGAGATATTTTTTTTTGAAAATTAAGTTCATTACTGGTGAAAGCAGGTATCAAACATATAGGTAAAAACTTTTACGATAAAAAATTTAAAAAGTGCTTAAATTACCATTTTATCAATGACAAAAAAACAATGTCCTTGAGTTTCATGGCTAACTGAAACTATAAAAAATGTATTGTTTTGTATTGATAGTCTACATTATTACTTTGAAATGAAAATCATAAAATAACGTTTGTAAGTCTCGTCTACCTATGTAAAAATGTTTGATTACTAACAGGACTGGAAAAGAGATGGGTCGGATTACTGTACTTTTGTTTTGTACGTTTATTGCACTTGCAAACTTCTGCTGAAATATTTTCTACATAGTTCATAACTGTTACCGTAGATTACGTTATTTTAGTTCTCTATTCTTTAATTTCCCTCGCTTTTGCTGATTCGATAATGATGCATTGTTATTTCGAAATAACCGCTACACATAATAATATTAATGCTCATCGAAATTTCTCCTTCATTCTTTGAACTGAATTTAATTAAGTCATTTGAGTTTTCCTTTAATTTATCAGAATCCATTTTCAGGTCTTCTTTAAACAAAGAAAAACAATTCTTTTATATTCTACTTTTTCAACTTCCACTTCCACTTTACTTCTTTCCCATTGTGAAATCGCAACCGTGCTCGCTCAAATGACGCAATCTCGCCCGATAAAGGGCCTTTATGAAAGGAACGATCTAGATTTCTAAAAGGAAAAGTGTTATTTCGGTATCAACCCTTGGGCCCCCTCAGATAACCCGGGGCTGAAGAAAAGGTTCTTTTTTTCCCCTCTTGCTAGAAATGGGAACACGAGGAAAAAAAATCACACCCAAAAAAATAACCCGACTGACCTATCTTATAAATGAAGGATTCTGGTTATATGAAGACGGTAAAAAAAATAATTCAATTTCCATTCTTTTTTTAATTCTTATTATGAGTCGGAACATCAGAATTCAAATAAAGGCATGATGTATGAAGAGGAAAAAAAGATGAAATTTTTTATTAGTTGCGCTTATTTTTCCCACGGTTATTAATTTAGCTTTTCACAAGCTTTTATGTAACTTATTATGTCCATATGTATATATGTCTTTCACAAAGAGAGTTCAAAATTTGTACTCGAATTTTATTCCACTTTCTACCATCCAATAGCGCCGAAATTTTACTTACAAGTATAGTTTTTAGGGCAATACAAAACTATGGCATGCTCAAGTAGTGACGGACTTGTGGGTAGAACCCTAGGGCCCAAACCTTGTCCTTGTACTCAAATTT
The DNA here is from genome assembly GCA_019974015.1 of Nephila pilipes. NCBI lineage: Eukaryota > Metazoa > Arthropoda > Arachnida > Araneae > Nephilidae > Nephila > Nephila pilipes. The sequence goes on from BMAW01055609.1 coordinate 18,300, forward strand.
TAAATATCTTCCTATCGAAATAAAAAAATTTCAAACACGAATAACACGGATGACAATACAAAAAACTATGCTAAGCTCAAGCAGTGACAAACTTGGAGGAGGAAGCTTGGGCCACAGGCCTTGTCCTTGTACTCGAATTTTAAACATCATCCTATCAAAATAAAAATTTTCAAACACGAATAACTTGGATGACAATACAAAACTATGGCATGCTCAAGTAGTGACGGACTTGGAGGAAAGGACAAGGAAAAGAAAAAATCAGTTGTATTCTTCGGGGGGGGGGGCCATGATTTTCATACCCACTTAAAGAAGATAAACCCCTAAGGGCTTAAGTCGAAATGAATGTAAATTGGGCAAGATGGTAAGAATTAACTAATCCATGTTAATTTATAATACATGTATAGGCTGGTTCAAAAGATCTGGTACAATTTAAGATGAGAATAACCTTTGAAAAACTAATTATTTATTTGTTTGTTCAAGGTTCCTTTGTTCTCCCACAGAAGGTGTTTGTGTGCCGATTTAAATTTCAGAAGGCCTCCTTATAAGCTAATAATATAGGCCTTGCTTAATCTTTTCGTGACACAAAGGTCTATTGAAGAAACTTACAAGTGCAAGAAGATTCGCTCAACTCACAAGTAGGCTAATATGATCTTGTTGGGGAAAGTATGGTTTCTAAAGTGGGAACATTGACTCAACACTTTTCTCGAGAACATGGAATCAATCTTCTTTTTCTCTGATTTTACTGTACATTAATTTAACCTCTTTGGTATTTTAAAGATCATTCTTTCATTAACAATCATAAAATCATTGCTCGGACCAAGACCAATATCTGTCAAGACATTGAAGAGATGGAGAATGCGAAGTGTAGAATAATGCTCTTTTAAGAGATTTTTTTCTTCCAAATCTAGCTTAAAGAGTTTCTAAAAAAATATTAACATATATATATTATAAATTCTATTATAAAACATAACATTTTTTAAACCCTTTTAATGCGTAAAGGGACTTTCAGCCCACTCTGTATTGGACTTTTTTGTCTATTTTACAAGTGTTTATGCCAAATTTGGCTTCGCATCTGGTGTGAATTGGCGAACTTTCAAAAAATTATTAAAGGTGCTTGCTTTAATTTAAATATCTGAAAATAATATCATTGCTCAGACAGCTTTGAGAGTGTATTGTTTTCTTTAATATTTTGTCTTGAAGCCACTATAAAGTGTATCCGGGGCTGATGTAGGTTAAATCTGTCGAGGCTCAAAATCCTCCCATGCCGTGGTGTGGAAGTTAGGAGATGTAGATGCCAGTTCAGATTTGCCCTCGTCAATCGACCGAGATTCAGAATTACAAGATAGGTCGCAAATAGCTCTCGTGTTGCTTCTAGTGTGGCGTTAATAAAACCAATGAATCAATCAATCATTAATATTTTATCGTTTGCTTAAAATTTTGTATTTGAAGGGAAAGAAGTTTGTAGAGACTTTAGCCCAATTGGGTTCTGATATCCGATATATTGTACTGTGTGAGGTATTGTATGGTTTCAATGCTTGCCCAAAAATTTATTAAAAAAGTAGTATTAGACAACTTGCATGGAATTGAAGAGAAAAAAAAATTAAGTTAAAAATGTACGGTTTAAAGTTAAATATTTAAAGATCTAAAAGTTAAAAATTGCAGAGATATTAAAAGAATTAACTCAGGACTACCAGCCTGGGAGCTGCAGTGTGAGGAGATGAAGTTTTGCCTATTAATCGAGAAGTTGACTCTCTGAAGAGGTGATTTGCTGTCAAGTGAGTTGAAATTGATCATTTGGTTTCATTAACGTCGAACGAGAAGTAAAATGAGTGCTATTGGCGACAGACCTCGTAATTTTGAACCTCGGTCAAGTGACGAGGACGAAAACTGATCTGGTACCTGACTCTCCTAACTTCATCCCCACTCCAATGGAAGGACGTGGGTCCTTGACAACTCCTCTGCTAGGCAGATCTTCAATAGCAAATGGGATGGAAACCATGACTAGGTATAAACCACGCAGGCGTGAGTTTTCGACCATGACCACTAGGTTACCGTGGCTATCAAGTAAGTTGAGCGGGAGTTATTCCACGAGAATGTTTATTGGTATTCTCTTTGAGTCATTTGGGGAGCTGTATGGTGGGCATTAAAATCTCCGTAAGTAATTGAGACATGTTCGATCTCGATAAGAATGTCTAAGTCGTTTTTGAACTCATTTTGGGTAGATTTCGAACGAACGTAAAGAGAGGTGATGTGTAGTGCGTTGACGTCGGACGAGGACAGCTCTAAAATAGTAACTTCTGAGCCATGTAAAATGGGCGTGGAACAGATAATGAGTAGAAGAGAACATTCGACGAGGATTGGGGTGTCCCATTTATGTAGGATTCGATTGATTTGGTCTATCAATTCTGTATGAGGGGCAATTAAGGTTATTGAAGTTCATGCTTTGACTAAGTTGTGTTCCTTGTAGGAAGGCAAGATCGGGACATGCTTATCTATAAAATTTCGTAACTCTACAGTTAGAAACCGTACTTCGTAATCCATGAGACCAGTGGGAATTTAAAAGAGATGCGATACACTATGGAACATTTGTAGAAATGAGGGCATTCCTTGAATAAGCAGATATATCGTTACTCGAATACAAATATAAATTTTTTTGGTGAAACTGTTTGTTCTGATTCATTTCGTTGATAAAACTTGACATTTTGTTCATATATTAGAATGTTTTTTTATTTTGCAGGATTATTAGTATTCTAAAAGGATAATACAATTGTTGCTGGTCTAAGTATAGACGTGCAGCGGTATTTTGTATTAAGGTAAATTCACGGGTATTCGGCACAAGTTTGATTTTGTGTTATAAAGGCGCACTACAGTTCGCCAAAGTTTAATTTTGTTCTGAATGTCTATACGAGTACTATAAAAGCAGCTGAGGAAATTACATAAATAATATTTATTAGTAGAAGAAAAAGGGCAAAAGTACATAATATTTTTTCATGAAAATTCAGCACTGCCTTTCATTTAGACAGTGTACTACGAAATAGAGTAGGATGATATTATGGGTAATGTGGTCGAGGACTATAACACTAGCGGTGAATTAAAAAGTCTCTAATTTAATAACAAAATTAAGGGGCCGATTTAGGAATATGGCAAACTTAGATGGAACTCGACTAAATTTTATAATATTTTTCTTGATTTTAATAAGAAAACTGCTTTAGGCAACAAGAATAAGACTTCTTGACAAATTGTTTCTAACTCATTTTTTCAAGAGAAATGAAGTATGCGAGGAATTAAACAAAAACTTTCTTAGGATTTGTTTTGCTCTGAAATTTGAGGCAGAACTGGACACCATTAGGTAAATAAACCGTAGCTTATTATCTGTAGCATACCATCAGTATTTCATAATGAGCAAAGGTTAAAAGTGGTGAGACTTTTGATTCTCGTATTTCAAGGTAACCGTACATCTTTAAAACGTCATTTTTGTCAAAATTTTCGATTTTCTAATTTTAATGTTAGTTTGAAATTTAAACATCTCTCTTTCTAATAGTGTTTGGATTTTGTTTATATTTAATTTAGAATTTAAGTCACAGGGATTGGAATTTTACTCGGTAGCTTATTTTTAATTGCATTTGAAAGTTTGTTTTTGATTTTTCTCAAAATGAGTTTTCTCGATATGTTCACATGTGGCAACGTAGATATTAGGAAAAGAATATGATCCAAATTAATTAAATTTTGCAAGTATCTTCCTAATATAGTTTTCAAGAACTCCTACAACTTTCATGGTTGTAAAATTGTTACGTTTTTAGTAAATCATGTATTGTTATAACTTTTTTATTTTTATTTTTCATTGTTATTTGACTCGAAACACAATAAAAATTGTAGTCATATGATTTTAATCATGAAAGTAGTACCAGCCCCAAAACATGTTACGATGAATAAGATAAAATTTACAGAATAATGATATTTTTGTTTACTTTTGACTTATGAGTGTCATTCTGATAATCAATTTATGCACTATTTTCCCCATGTTTTCCACTCCAAACTTTTTTTTTAATTAAAGCAGATTATTAAATGAGTTTTTCATAGTTTTAGGCTATATTTTACATTAAAATTTTTTTTGATAGGAAATATCAATGTTTTTCAAAAACTTTTCTCCTAAGGTGTAAGGATACCTTAAGCAACTTGACTTGATGACATTGAATTGGTCTGAAGTCGCATACGATGTTTCATAAAGTATCTGCGTTTGAAAACAGATATATTGTTGTTAAGGTAAGTTGGCGTTATCATTGTGTGCTGCCATAAGTTCAACGGCGTTAAAACAAATATATATAACACTGATTCCTAACGTCAGGTTGTCACTATCAATGAGACCTGGATGAATCATTATACATCGCAAATCCAGAAACAATCAAAACAATTGCTTAGTGTTTTGATTGTTGTTCCAAAGAAGACGAAGATGATCTCACTGACTGATAAAGTTATGGCGACAATTGTTTGAGATGCGAAGGGTGTCATACTCATGAACTTACAAAAGAAAGGGGGGGAAGGAACGATCAAAGTGCAATAGCTACAGTAAGTTACTCCATTCCTATTTCCTATTCTTAATACAGGTGACTTTCGGAATTAACTTTCACGGAGAAAAAAGAAATACTCAAAAATGAATACCTAGACGTACTCATTTTGAAATGAGTATGTTTGTATCAGATTTGAGCGTATACCTTTATCGAATGTGAACATTACAAGTATTCAAAACCAAAAAAAAATGGGAAATCAGCATTCTCAAAAAATTATTACAGATATAAGGACTATAAAAGTTCCTTTTATATACTGACTACGTATTTTACAAAGTGGGTTTCAAAAACAAATATGGTTTGCTTTAATATTTCGAACTATATTTCGTATTTACCACGCTACACGCGGTAGAATACAGGAATATTAAAATGAGTAAGTACGCATACTCATTTTCGCGTCTGTGTTTGTTTACATTTTTTTCCCAGTGACTCACTCACCACTACAGAAAGATTCTTTTATTTAAGATATAAAAATGTTGTTGAAATATTATTGATCATGATTTCTGATTTATGATTTGAAAATGATTTTCTGTGAGTAATTATTTGTGCTTTGCAGGTGTTTTTTTTGTCTGTATTCATATTGCATCGTGATCGTAGCTTAGTGACTTCTTACTTTAATTTGCATTAAAATTATTTTCATGCATGTAAATATTTGTGTATGAAGCTTATATTTTATAGAATAACATTACAGTATTCAAAAAACAGTGTTATTAAAATTTTGAGCCATTTTTCTACATTTTTTTTTAGGTAAAATCCATTCCAGGTAAAATCAAACTTTGATGGATCCCCTTGGCGATTTTTTTCAGATGGCGCCAAAGCGGGTGTTTCAAACTCGGAGCTTCCGAAAGAGAGAGATTGGCTCTTGCGCCATAAAACCTCACAGTCACTCACTCACCGAAAGAGAGAAAAAAAGATGGCGTCGTGCCTGGAAGGCAAATGAAGTACCAGAATGACACCAAGGCGGGTATTTCAAATGAGAAGCGAGAGAAGATGGCGTCGAATCCCCTTTTACAGATTTTATAGGGTTACCATAAACAAACCTGCATGGTAACTACATTAGCGATTTATCGCCAAAAGAAAGTTAAAGTTCGCCAGGCCCCCTCCAACTTCGATTCAACCGAATTTTGAATCGGAAGTTTTGTAACAAAAACTTCATAAAGTGTAAAATAATATATAAGATGAAGAAAATGATACTTGCAAATAAAGGAGCGCTTATTTATTTCCCTGAAAATTTTAATTGATATATATTTTTCTGTTTAAAATTCATTTTCGATACAACAACAGTATCGGAAAATAAATTCAAAACATACTCACTGGATTGTTTGATTCTCATATTTGATGCAGTAGCAGATTCACAAATAAATACATGACACTCATTTTTCTATTCTACACTCATAATTGATCCAAAATTATATTCAAAAATGAGTATGTGAAGTTTCCATTTTGAGTACGTACAAAAATGAGTATGTGCGAGACTCAAATATGAGTATGTTGGGATAGGAACTATTTTGAGTATGTGACGTATTCAAAAGTGAGTACGTGAAGTTGCCATTCTGAGTATGTGCTTGTTACTAAAAATGAGTATGTGCGAATCTCAAATTTGAATACGTTGGGATCGGAGCCATTTTGAGTATGTGAAGTATTCAAAAGTGAGCACTTTCTACTCGATTTTGCATACCCGTTTTTCGCAGTGTTCTACGTTGTAAGACGCAAACTACTTAAACAGAGAAACATTTTTATGTAATATAATTTGTTCCTATACAGTTTGGTTTCAAAAATCTAACTTGACGTAATACATTTGAAGAAATAAATTCTATTTTGCTTATTTTCTACGGAGTTTTCTGATTCTTTTTTACTTTCAACCGAAAGTTCTTCATAATACTGCCAATACGTCTAATAATTTGAACTATAGTCAGATGACGAAGTCGATGATTGAGTTGGTATTCCCATCTCTAAATTCAAGTCACGTAAAGCATTCAGTTCAGACATCGCGAAGCTCTTGATTGACATTAATATCTAATTAAGATTCTCGTCTACCGGTCATTTGGAATGGGTGAGGGTAAAATTAATTCTATGGAATTTTTATTTTCTTTTTTGAATGCTATAAAAAGTGCATTCAAGAGAGAGAGGAAAGAAAAAATACAACATCCCGATGAATTTATTTGTAGAATTATATCTTGTCATCATACACACATAAAACAATTTTCTCTCATATTATATGTACATTTTGATTATTTGTTTATGGGATTTCAGATTTCTTTCTTTTAAATATTTTCGAAAATCGGAAGAACAATAAAATTATAAGAGACAATTTTTTTCTTTATCGGGTGCATTGTATAGCGCTCAAATAAATACAATAGTCTAGATCAGGGGTGGCGAACCTTTATGTATTGACGTGCCATTTTTCTAAAAAAAATGTTTAATGAGGTCATAGACGTGCCGTCAAAAAATTTTGACTTCGTGATTATTGGGAAATTAATAATACTAAATACTATCAACTGAAAACTCTTTATTTACTACAAGAAAATACGTTTTGAAATGTTTCAGTTATACGCGTATTTCAAAATAAAGTAACATTAGTGTAACTTCTGTTGTTGTAGATAAGATGACAAATAACTTATATTAGGGTTGTAAGATATTACTTTTAGCAGAATGCATGCTGAACTGGAGTCTTCTGTCAAACGGTTTCTGAGAGAATCTTTAAAGTTATTATCTCTGAAAATAATGACTCGCAGGCATAGGTCGATGAAAATATGATTAATATAGCACGAGTCAGCTTCTACAAACAGTTAAATGTGTCTGATAACGAATTCCATGTGTCCAAAATTTTGTTATTGACATTTTTACTTATATGGCTTGTCAATCTTTCTGTTTCGATGAATTCCAACTCTTTCCTTGTTTCAATAAATTTTTGAACCCATATTAAACTAGACTGGAAATCAATCAGCTGCATTTCAAAATTTTCAGTTTCCAACCAATCGAATGGGGACAGGTTCAGTTTATCAAATGAGGTCACATCACGGTGAGCTCGTTGAGTGTTTCCGATAATTCTTTGAACAGAGAAAATCTCGCTGAAAATTCATTGATCGAAGAATCAATTACAGAAATAAATTCTTCAGTGACTGTTTCTGTGCCTAGTTTCTCATTTATACCTAAATCGTTGATATTTTTTTTTTCAAGTTTGGAAAATACTTTCAGTTTCTTGTAATAATATCGTTCCTATGTGTGAAAACATGCAGTTTAGCGTCAAAAGTGCAAATGAGATCGATCCTGACGATAACTGTTTTATTTGTGCCTTGAAGATTCAAGTTCAATTCATTGAAACGTTGGCCTATGTCTGTAAGAAACATGAATTTTGAAAGCCACATAACATCCAACAACTGTGGGTATTGTTCAATTTTCCCTCATTTTGCAGAAACAGTCTGATTTTTTCTAAGCAATCAACAAATCTTTATTGTACGCTCCCGCGGCTCAACCAGCAAATATTACTATATATCGGTAAGCCATTATACACCGAGGTGATTTCATTTAACAAAGCCTCAAACTTTCGTTTATTTAAAACCTGCGACGAAATGAGATTGACAACTTTTGTGACTACCGCCATTACATTATCAAGAAATGCTAAACCACTCTTAGCACACAAGACTTGATTGGGAATGATGCAGGGAAATTCAAAACTCTAATGTCCTTCGTCTGTTTGAAATAAACTTATTAAACCTTTTTTTTTTTTTTTTGCCCTTCATATTTGGAGCACCATTAGTTGTTACTGAAACAATTCTTTTCAAACCAATTTTTTTTCTCAGCAAGCGAATTTTTAACAGCCTTACAAATATCTGTGCCCTTTGTAGTTATTAGCAACGATGTTATCGCAATTAATTTTTCCTTAATGACGTTTCCTATGCAATATCGAGCAAAAACAGCTGAACATGCAGATTTAGTGCAGATTTTCGTCAAGATATGGCGACATAAAAGGAGAGGAGTTTATGTCAATTTTTTGTTGATCTGCTACATTTCCGGCCATTTTTAAGATTCTTTTATTGTATTTCTAGATAGAGGAGTATCTTAGATGCGTAGAATTATTTTATCTTTATTATCAAAATCATCGAAAAGTGCTAACCAAGCTTCCTTTAAAAACTCTCCCTCTTGAAAAGGTTTACTATGCCAAGCAATGACATTTGCAGCCGAGTAACTTGCAGCGATCGTATGACAATTTTTGCCAACATATTTAATTATAGCCGTCGACTATTTATTTCTGTCTTTCATTACACTTGCAATTAATTCCTTTTGCTCTGGTTCACTTTTTTGACTAACGAAATTGTGATTTGCTTCAAAATGACATTTTATATACGATGTTCTACATACCACTGTTCCAGAATATAAAACACTTACCTCTTTGTCGCCTTTACTAATCATGCCATATTTCTCAGTCCACCAAGTTTGAAATTCTCTGATACACTTACTGTCTTGCACTTTTTTTTTTTTTTTTGCTGAACTAGCAATATTATATAACAGTTAAAAATTGTAAATATAATACAAATAAACTTTAAAATACAGTTGTGTTAACGAAATTGACTATTATGCTATGCACAAACAAACTATGTGTCATTAGTAATTGTAGACCACGATGTAACTACAATAACAAACGTTCGTTCGTAATATGCTTCATAGTGAACTTCGTGATCGGTGGCGTGCCCAAAATATTGTGTCGCGTGCCATTGATGGCACGCGTGCCACTGGTTCGCCATCCCTGGTCTAGATGTAAGAATAAAAACTAAGATTTAGAAGAATTAAAATTACTTTCACGAATTCAAAATAACTGGTAGACGAAAACCTCAACTAACCTTATCGCTCTTGAAGACAATTTAATAAATCTTAGGTACACATAGTCAACACGCTAAAAATAACTACTGCTTAGATATTCAAGTTAGTAAAGATGTTCAGCTTGCAAATTTTGTCTTGATTTATTTAATATCTTAGGAAAAATATAAGTACGCTTTCTATGTAAATTATATGACAGTGTTATGAATGCTTTATATTAATTAAAGATGCTTTCTATCTCTTCTAATACTATTTTTCTAATACCTTATATTTCTTACTTTATATCTTTATACCTCTTCACATTTTCTATTCAAGTAGAATTTTAGTTAAAAACTTCCATTTATAAAAAGCTTCTCTAACTGGGTTACACAATAATCTTTTTTAATTAAAATTTTAAGCGGTATGCGTTTAATTATATAATTTCTCCTACTACTGGATAACTGTAATAATTTTCAATGATTGATTGTCTTATTAAGGTTCTCGTCTACTGGCCAGTTTGATTTTGTGAATGTATTGTTAATTCAATAGAATTTCTTATATGTACACATATATATACCGTCTTCAAATCTTTACTATTTAACTTGTTTGAATTCAGGAAAGTACATCCAAAACAACAACAACAAAATCATAAAAGTTTCTGTGGTATCACATTTTCCCTCCTATTTTTAAAATTATTTTTACCTCTTCTACTTTATCGCATTCAAATAGGAAAAAAGGTGAAAAACCGTAACAGAAATTCCAGAGGATTAACATTACGTTCATGAAATCAAAATAGCCGGTAGACGTCTCTCACAGAAGCAAAACGGGGGTTATCGGCAATGGGTCTCGCAATTTTGAACCTCGGTCAAATGCCTAGGGCAACACCTGAGCTGGCACTTCAAAATGCAAACTTCCACATCAAGATCTGGGAGAACATGGAGCCTCAATAGAATTAACGAACATAAACCTAGCTACAAAGTCGGTCTTTGGTGACATCAGGACTCGAACCCAACTCCCCCACACAACACCGACCTCGAGTTCTCAACTATGACCCCTAGGCTACCATTATCTGTAACGAATTATTAATATTAATTATTAATTGACTATAATTCCTTTAAAAACTCATTACTATAAAAAGGTAATAACTAATAACCTTGTTAAACAACGATTCAGTTAATTTCTTTAAGAAAAACTTATTGAATGATGGTATCAATCATGAAATTTTTTTTAAATAAGAATACGAGCAAGATTGAAGAATTGAGTTGATTATTGTGATTGAAACCGTTTTAAAATCCCTGGTAAAATTGTTTTTTTTATTGAATTTAATCGTAATTTGAAAGTAGCTCTTTTTTTTCCTTTAATATTGCTGAGTAATAATTAGGCAGTCATTGTTACATTCATGACGGTTTTGTCATTGTAAAAAGACAGACTTCTTCGCGCTTGAAATTTTATTTCAGACTTCACAGAAGTAATCTTAATATTATTCTTCCCAGAAATATTTTTTCCCACAATGGAAAAATTGATAAACCAAATAAAACGCTTTATCCAATGAACAAACACCCAACGTATTTCTTTCTAGATTTACAATAAATTTTAAGAGGAACTATTTCCTCTAAGTACTGTTACTTTTATTAATAAAAGTACTATTACTTTTGGACGTTTAAAACGGCGATTTTTAAGATATTTTTGAAATTTAATACAGAACGTTATAAATATTTCGAAGCAAACCACGTCTAAATCAAAGGAAAGCGATGCTAATAGCAATAAAAAAATGTCAACATTAAGGCTCCCATCTACCGGCCATTTTGATATCGTTAGCGTAATGCTAATCTTCGGAATTTTTATTACTGCTCTCAAATATTTACTATTTTATCTATTTGAATGCAATAAAATACACATGAAAGAGAAAAGGTAACAAAAAATTCTGAGAAATCATATTTCAAATAGTTTTTAAAGACCGGAAAACCCACAAAAACGAATCATTAAAATAAGGGTAAAAATATTTTTAAGAATTGGAAGAAAAATGTTCAAATCAATTCTTTTACAAAAAAGAATTGATTTCTAAAAATTCATCAAAATCTTACAAAATATTGTTAGTGAATTAGATTTAAATTAACACAAAGAAACAAATTTAAGAAAATTGAAAAATTCTTTAAAAGGTTTTCCAAATTATTCTATGAATTTTTATCGTTTTTTTTTTTTTTTTCAAATACTACATATTTACATTAAAAACAACGATAGCAAACCAATTAAAATAATTAATAGTCAAATTAGTCAATAGACTAATAAATAGATATTTGAGACTGTCAATTAGATATTTGAGACTGAATATGCAACTAGATGTAAAAACATTGATTTATCACTATATTTAATTTATCAGTTGAAATTAACTTTTTTTAATATGTGAAGTATGAATTCGTTGCACATTTTTATTGAAGATAATTTTTGTAATCTTCATACAATACTGCGTAACATTTAAATTGCTACACTTTGACTTCCAACCATTAAAGTATGCTTTTCCTCAAAACACGTCATCAACAATTTGTTAAGATATTTATTTTTCATCGTTTTTCTTCGAATACCTGATACATGTTGAAGTAAAGTAAGGAAAGTGATACTTTTCTAAGCCAATGACAATAATTTGCATTAACGAAAAAAGTAGATTTATTAAATATTTAATGAAAATAACGGAAAATTTCTTAAATTTCCTCAAAGAAAATTTCAAAATGGACACCATTAAAGAAAACCAAAATTTTAAATCTAAACGAAAATTATTTCACAAGGTTTTTTTAATCGAAAACTCATAAAATAATTTTTATATTTATTTAAAAAATTATATCTACGAAGGAGATTATTTATAGAAAAGGAAGTAAAATTGTTGCAAATTAAAAGTATTACATAATTAAAAAAAAAATCTACCTTGGGTAGCAATCCTTTAACATCTGTAATTCTTCTTAAAATACTCAGATCTACAAAAAGTATAAATATTCTAAAGTGCAAAAACGATGGCTACTTTAAGGGGACTTAGTACCTTTGCACCTTCAAAAATTCGATTTTTCAAATTTGTTTTTAAAAAATAGTGTTGAATGTTTGGAGCATTTTAAAGCAAACCGCGTCAAAATCTGACAATTATTACGCCCTGTGCAACAAAAACCGCAAATGTTTAAAGAGGCTTGTTCTATGTAATGCAATGTAAACAAATCTCTTTTTCTCAGTTTGTTAATTTTACACTTTCCCACAGGATTCAAAAAAATCTTTTGCATGCAGAGCTTTAAAATTTTACATGAGTGTTGTAAATCTTTATTCTGTGAACCTCAATTTTGTTAATAGGATGATTAGATTAGATAGGATGATTAGATTAACATGATACATGAAAAAAAATTACTAAATACAAACTAGATAACTTTTTTAATTTTTCAATTTTTTTAATATAAGATAAATTTAAAATTTGAGGTTCACAGAATAAGGACATTATTTAGCTTTAATTTAGTATAAGAATTATGGTTCTACTGTACATCTTTCAAATGTTATCTTGTGGGTAACGTAAGGTAAGCTAATTTATTTTTAAAATTTTTGCACGCATATTTCATGTTGTATAAGAAAGTATATTAATATTGCAAAACTTGACCCAATATTTTAAACTACACACTTTATTACACAAACTGGTAAAGTGTCATATTGAAATGAGCAAAAATAGTTGATTTATGAAGAATCGAAAAAAGTTTGTCAAAATGTTCTACTTTTGATTTCGTAAGGTACTAAGTCCCCTTAAAAACAAAAGGAATCAAAGCAGATGTTTTTGTGAGAAAATTCAAATTAGTTTTCAGGTATTAAAATTAAAGCAAACGATAAAATATTAGAGTAGATAATAAAATTATTACTACTATCGATAATATTTTGTACAGATAATAAAATTAAAGCAAACGATAAATATGGCAGGAGACAAAAAGTTTTTGAAACCATCGATAACATTTTATTCAAATATGAACAACAAACGATAAATTACTAAACTAAATATATGTCAAGATAAATGTAACTATTGTTGCCAATAAAAATAGAATATCTACATATATCTAATATCTCCATATAGTAATCTATTCTCAACAGATTCTACATTACTGACTAACAATCATACTAGTTTTGATTCTAATTATAACGAACAAGTTTTTACCATGTTGAATATGCATTATATCTTCCGTATTAAAAACAACTTAAATCAAACTATTGCATTCACGTTTCCGGACATTTGCATGACGAGTTTATTTTTGTCTTTAATGAGCATCATTAAAAAATTCTTCATGAAACTGGCCGGTTTATGGTTCATTCTTTCTTCTGTTATTTATGCAAATGCACGTAAAGAAAAGTTTTTTTTTCCATTTTTAGTTTTAAGAAATGTACCTCGAGATATCAAACTAATTTAGATTCGTTCCTTTTAAAAAAATGATAAAGGGTGTCGAAGTCATTAGTTGTGGTAAAATAATTGCTCATGATACTCCGGAAAAAATTAAAAATATGTAAATATAAGTAAATAACAGTAAAATATAAAAATAATAACCAACTGAAATCAAGGAAGTAAATAAATAGAAATAAGTAAATGTTAAACAAATATATAAAAACTTTTCGAATTAATTATGATTAATAAAAAAAACAAAGAATTTCTTAATATTATTGATCTGGATCCATGATAAAATATTTTGTTTTGAAAGTTTGCTTCTAATTTTTGGTACACTTTAAGTACACTCGGCCAAATGAAAGCGTTGCTTCTACATTCGATATTAATAAATGCTAATAATTTTTTGAAATAGAATCAATGTATGATTTATACCTACAACCAATTAAACATATGCTGAAACTCACAATTCTTGTTGAAAGGAAAATTCATTGCTCGTACCAATCAATAAGAAACTAAAGAGTTTTTTAGTTCTTAAATTTGTTACCAAAGGGGCATAAAAGAATAATAAATGGCAAATAAATAAATAAAAAAATTTTAATGGAAAAACTGTATTATTAGATGAACATTTTAGGACATCTATGATTTTTTAAAAAAAAATTTCTTGCATGCTATGCTTTATGCTGAGCTTTTGTTTTTTAATTTTTAAATGATAGTTAGATGCACACACACACACACACACATATATATATATATATATATATATATATATATCCAGAGAGAGAGGGATTTATAAGAAATTTAGTAGGGTTTTTGCTTAGAAAAATTTAATTAGTTGCGCTAATCTTAAAAAAAGAAAATATTATATTATTTAAAAATAAGGTTTATAAACATATTAAAGATATATTTCAAGGTAAGTCTTCAAATAATTTTTTAGCCAATATTTGTCAATATTTTCATGATGATATTTTTTACTTGAATAGTTTTAGAATATTTAGATATATTTATCGTGTTATTTTCTTTCAATTTAATAATAATAAAGATTTTAAATCTTTCTTATTTTTTATTCAGAATATTTAAATTTCTACAAACCAATATTAATATAAATGAAACCTTATATATATATTTATATATTTATGTGTTCTCTATGTCTGAATAATTTTAGAAATTTTTATTCTTAACTTAACATTGCATAATATCAAACTTGTGTACTCTTATATAGGATATTTACATGAACCAGGATAAGTATAAAAAAAAAATTTTTAGATGAAAAATTCTCTTTCAGTTTTATTAAGTTTTGTTTCAAATGTAAAGTTCTAATTTTCAAGTTTTTCTTGAGTTTGGTCTTAAAATTTGTTTTTAATTTTTAAAATTTTGTATTATGTTACATTTAAATATGAGTTTTTCCCTTTTTTTATTTTAATTTTAATTTTATTTCTCCTTTTTTACCATTTTTTTATTTCTTTTAATGTCTGTAACACTCATTTGCAACAGTACTTTTCTTTCTGATAAAGGGCATTGCTGTCTTTCTGGTTTTAAGAAAGGGAGAAATTATTGGTGCATTAATGTTAAATATGAAGCTTGTTGTTTCAAGGTATTTGTCTGATGTAAGCTTTTCAATATTTTATATTCTGACTGATTTGTTTTTGGATTGTTCTTTCTCTGTTTTCATTGGTTAATATTAGAGTATTTCTATTTATCAAAGCGATTTTAAATTGGCGATTAAAATGGTATTTTTTGAACAATATGGAATTTCTATATTTTTATGTAACATTTTTCTATGGGATACATTGGGCTTTTAAAGTATATTAAATTTGTTAATCTGTCACAAGCCAGATTCAGAATCGATAAATGTTGCATTTCATTTCCTTTTTTGACTTAAATTTCTCCTGTGACATATTATTACTTGAAACAATCTAACACTGCAGAAAATATTTAATTTTAGTAAAATGTAAATAACGGTTAAATATATTATTAACTAGTTATTTAATTGATGTCGTAATATTAAAAAAAAATTGGAAAAATGTATCGAATTCGATCTTAAAATAAATCAACAGATCTGAAAAACATTGGAATATATATATATATATATATATATATATATATATATAATATATATATATATATATATCTCTCTCCTCCATAACATTTGTGATCAATAACTCCACGAGTCTAACGTGAAACAATTTTTGCAAAATTTTTATTCGTCAACACCAAAGCACTGCTTTTGTTTAATCACCTTTTGGGGGAGCAATGCGTAATAA
>BMAW01055611.1:0-71032 GCA_019974015.1 Nephila pilipes
TATATGAATGTATATATATATATATACGTAATGAAGTTATTAGACATGCATTTGGAAATTTGTGCCACATTGTTTAATGAGTAAAATATTGAGAAACAGTTTTGAATCTTGGTGTGCAATTATATATCCTAACATTGAGTTCATATTAATAATTGCTACTCATAAAAAAGATGTCAAAAATATACTAAAAACAAAATTACTGAAACCAGATGAAAATGTGCATTTCATTAGTTCTGCTTCAACAATTTGATGAGATAGTCTTCTCCATTCTTTTTTAGCTCTTATGAGAGAATTGTAGAGTTCCTCATTAACACTCATTTTCTGTTACAATAAATTTGAAATTCTTAAAAACATGAAATGGTACATTTCCTGGTGGGAAGAGTTCTTAAATTTCAACTTTTATTTGAATGCTGTATTTCTCTTTTTTAAAAAGTATTCTGTTTTAATGAGAACCTCAACTGATAATTTTTGCTGCTGTAATCTAGTTGATCACTTGCAAAAATTCGTTCTGTTTACACTTTTAAAAATGCATATTTGTAAAGTTTCTATAAATATTATGTGTATATATTGGCAAGTTATTGTTGTTTATAATGAAAATCCAGAGGTGTGTGGTGAAGGATAAGTAATTGGTTAATTTTCTCAATTAAGAAAGAGTTTTTTTTTCCGTTTCATTGAAGTTAACGGTTTTGCTTGCTTCGAAAGTGTTTTTTATGTGACAAAATTATACCACTAAAATAATTCAATAGTTGAAATTAAAAGTCATAATAAATACAATGTGGATAAGAAAAAATAACAAAGAATGTTAATCTATTCCTTCAAAACTGGATCAAAATTTCGCATTTTTTTTTTTTTTTTTTTTTTTTTTTTTTCCATTTTGAAATTGCAACCATTTCACGATATTGTTATTTTAATTTTAAAGGATTCCTAATTCTTTGTAAACTTCTCACCCATCGTTTCACCGTAAATAGACACCCTACAATAATACTAACAATTATTTATAAACATGATTGAATTTTAATTACATAATTTACTAACAAAAATATAATATGCCCTTAAAATATACTTATGAGCCTTTATAATATTAATTGAATGCAATATCTTTCCATAATTTATGTATCATGCATTTAAAGCAGCAATGTATAGTTAAAATATTTAGATTAATTTATTTTGTACTTAAAAACAAATATTAATAAAGTTTTTTTTTTTTGTTTGTTAAGAACACCTAAAAACTTCTAAAATCATGAAATGAAAGAAATAAAATTCGTTTGAATACTCTCAAAATAAAAAGCATTTTGCTTAAATTAATAAATAACATGAGAAAAATTAATATCTAAACGAAGAATGAAACACAAAGAAAATTTTCTTAGGAGTACCATCTAGTGTGCATTATTTTACTTATAGATTCGAAGGGCAGAAAAATTGTTCTTAGTTTTTGGTGTCGCCATCTGATGATCAGATTTCATGATTAAAATTCTTAAATATAAAATAACACAAAGCTTCATAAGAAAATTATCCAAATGAAATTTACATAAGCAGTATCACATTTGTTATTTTATTCCACGAACACAAGAGCATTTTTTTTATATTAATGTTAAATATAGGCTAATTTTTATCACATTTATCGGAATAAATTCAAAAGTTTTAACATCTTAATTTGTGAGAATAATCATTATATTAATTCATTTTATTAAAATTAAGAATTTAAAGTGTGAGCCGAATTTATTTCAACAAATGAAATGTTTGTAATTAATCATATATTAATATATTTAAAACGATTAAGTAACTAGTTTTATATTAAGTCTTAGTTTTATATTTTTATTATTATTATTTTAGTTTTACGTTATAGAAAAACGATTTACATTTTATGTTATTCCTAATGTACTGTGATTCTAAAGATTTTTCTGAATAGTAAAGATGTAATACTGAGCTCTGTGTCGATAATTTATACTTGTTTAAAAGAAACTTTAGAGGTTCATAATATATATATATATATATATATATATATAACTTGATTTTATCCCTGCGAATTCAGTTATATTTCCTCCCACTGAAACAAGCAAAAACAGAAAGAACACATTTACACTCTCAGTGCATTGTACATTGATCATAATTTATTTGAATGACAAGATTTCGTTAATGGATAAACAAATACCTTTATTGTGCTTAAAATTTAAAAAAAAATAGCATTTGTTTATTTATAGTATAATTCATATTGGATTTCAAAGAGCACTATTAATTTTTTATTAGTTTGTCAAAAGGTTATATTTTTTCTAAGATTTGAAAGAAAACATCTCCTTTAACCGAAACTTATGACGCCTCTTACTTTGAGGGTATTTTAATTTCAAATACTTTATTACAATAAGCTTAATTATGAAGAAAGTGTTCTTAATTATTGGTCAGTTTCTTACTTTAATAAAAATGAAATCTAAATAAAATACAACTCTATTTTCTGCTTGAAATGCACTAAAATAAATTTCTTCTCTCTGCTTAACAATGAAAAATATTCAATTTTTATAACAATGATTTATATGCGAAGCTTTACATGTGTTCTTACACACACACAAATTCTTTTCATTATTACTTTCAGTGCTATAATATTAGGTATGTATCTTATTTTAATAAAGTAGCAGTTCGGATGAAGCAATAACTTCATTAACAAAACTTTTGTTTTATGAATGAAATATGATAGGAAAAAAATTTTCAGCCAAATGTACTACATATTCTTAATATGTATACCGATCAAAAATAAAAATTATCTTAAATTCTTGTGATTAAAGAATCTGATGAGTAAAAAAAAATTAATTTAAACTATTTCCCATTTCGAAAATTTTGTTTTGCTTTTAGATATTTCAGATATGTTTAGGTGTTTTTCTTTTCAATATTTCAGAACAGTTAAGGAAATTTAACCTCAATCAATTCTCTCTATGTATTTCCAGATGTAACTTTACCAAATTTAAATTAACTATTTAATGAATAAATGCATTGTATAGCATATTGTTTCACTTCCCAGTAGCAGTTTGTGATTTAATTTAATTCTAACGAGGTACTGTGTTATTTTTAATGAAATCTTGTAATTGTATTTTGCAGCTCTACCGACCAGCTGTCATTTTGAAGGTACTCGTTATTCATGTAACATAGGTTTAGGTTGTGTTTTTCAAGGAAAGCGTCCCGTTGATTTATGTAATGGTGGCCTTTTGTGGAGTTGTTGCGTCCCAAGGAATGTAGTGCCATCTGTGATCAATCTCGTCAACGAACCAGGTTAGTACTAGTTTCATACAAAAACCAGTGTTTCTCAAACTATAGTATTTTCAATTATTATCTGTTTAAATTTTCAATGTTTTAAGCAGCTAAATAAACAGTATAACCAAAAACCTGATCTACGACAAAACGTAGCACGTCTTTTCACACAATGCACGACGTTCAGTAGCTAAAATTATCTGTATCAGGGCAAAGTATATGAAAAGTATACTGCTAAATACTGCTTGATTATAAATGAATACAAATTGCAAAATTTGATATCTTTAATAAACGTTTTCTTTAATTTATTTTACATTTTGCTCTAGTTTGTTGGATGTAAATGGTAATTTTTGAAATTTTTCAATGTTCGTTCATTGAGTGGATCATGATGGATAAGATCTATAAGCAAAGTAAGTTCTTCCGTAACATTTTCTAAATTATTTCAAATTCAAGGATGGAAATTTTAATTTTGATATAACTTGGGATGATCTGAGAGTTTAAAGAGAGTAAAAACAATTAATAAATGTTTATTCTCTTCCAAAAGCATTTAAAATATTTTAGATATCTATAATAAAGTTTTTACTCCTTCTCTCAATACATTTGGTATAATAGACTTAAAATATTCAGAAACATAAATTCTGTAATATAAATTAAGGTAAGTGTAATACCTATATTTTTATAGATAATTTTTGTTAGTATTATTCAGTACGAAGTAAATGAAAACTTCAATAATAATTACTGACTATAATCTTAATAATAAAAAAGGACTCAACACTTTAATATTAGATTTTGAGTTTCTTGTTGTGTCTTATGGCTTTAGAAAAATAATAATAACAATATGAGCATGTTTCATAAATTTGATTTTCTACTATAACACTTTTTTAAAGAAAATAAAGATAAAAATGTATAGAAATAACTAACTTTATAGTAAAACACACACAAAATTCTACCTATTATAATTCAAGAGAAAACACTTTGTTTGAAGTATGTCGAAATTTGATGTAACTCTTCTGTCTGAAGCATTAGTCTAAGAGGACCGTTGTTTGAGTTTTTTTTTGTCTAAAGTGCTCTTAAAAGTAATTTTTATAGCTAGGCTGTTAGATTTCTCAAAAAACTTATGACTAAGTTTCTAAAACATTAGGAAAAATGAAATTTTCTCTTTAGAATTGTAGCTTTCATATATAATCAATTCTTATTCCTATTCTAAATAAAACATGGATGAGTAATTTGTACTAATTTCCAAAAATGCAATATCTTGCATTATTTTTAATTTCTGCTCGCTTAAATGTGATCAACACTTTGAATGCGATCACCGCAATTTATTTAGAAACACAGCCTAATCCTATGCACATACAAAATTTGTTGTGATAGAAAGCACAGGACTATTTTCTATTTTTGGACCAGGATTCTTTTAATAAACTAAAATGGTCTGAATATGGCAAGCAAACCCGATCGTGTCATTGGTAAACATATGCATGCCGCATCACAGGATTCTGGCGACACATATACTGAAACATGCATGCCGTGTCTCAGGATTCTGGCGACACATATTCTGAATACTGATTAAGTGCAGGAGATGTTTTGCTCTAATCGTACTTTCAAGAAGAGAAATGAAAATATTACACATTATTTCTTAAAAATAATTTTCAATAAATGTCTACACACATTTTGCTGGTTAATTATTAAAAATTTCTAATTCTTAACTATTTTTTTCAGTTATTTTAACTATTTTTAACTATCCCTTTTCCTGATTTTTTTACAATTTTTGTTAACTAAGTTTTCCTTTTTCACAGTAGCAATAAATGAAAAGATGGATAGTTCCACATACATTTCAGTATTTTATAATAATTGTTCTACTCTGCCAGAAGCAAATTCGAAACATAATTTTAAATTTGACAATCAAGAATGGCTTTTTCTTCCTTGAAGAAAAAGTATTTTGACTGAAATTACTGTGTAATAAATTAGAAAAAAAAGTTATATATAAAAAAAAACACATTAAACATTGATTTACCAAAATAATAGAATCAGAGTAAAGGTAAAATACTTAAAACTTAGTTTGATTTGCGGATCTATTACATATTTTTAAAATTATTATCTTCATTTTTTAAGAAAAATAGAATATTACTCTTATTTCACATTTAATATATTGGATGTAAAAAGATAAATAGATTAAAATGTTTCAAAATTATAAATTCCTGCAACTTAAAAGCAGGCCATTTACAACTCAAAGTCATGAGAATGAAGCACTTGGCTCCTCATCTCTCACACGTTTCCTTCGAAATCAGCAGCAGAAATTAGACGATGGTTCACAAGAATAGCACCGATGTGGATTAAACTAAGCAAAATTAATACAAAATCAATTAAATTGATAGAATGTAGATTAAAATTGCACTAAGAAGCAACACAAGGATAAACTGACGACGGACCTCGTCATTCTGAAACAACGTCAAGTGATGAGATCGACATCTGATCTAGCATCTACAAACTTCCACACCCCTTCAATGGGAATACTTGAAGTCTCTATAGATTTAAAGTACATCAAACAGTCCCTCAACACCACGAGTCTTCAATGGAATTAGGATTCGAACCCACAATTGAACGGGAAAAGCGCCTGACCTGAGTTTTTGACCATGACTATCGCGGTCGTTAAATAATTCAAAAGTATATGGTAAAAGGCGTAAAAAATATATAAGTAATTTTCAATCAAATGCAAATATGTTACTTATATTAAAAGAAATGGATTTAGAAATGTAAAGATAAAAAATTACAGGAAAATAATTAATGAGAGCAAAAGATTAAAAAATGGTGTTTGGCACATGCGTACATGGCGTGGCTATTAAAAAAGTTGACTGACCCTGCGACAGAAGTACGCTTGAGTCAAATACAAATACTCTTCTAAAATACCTGGAATATTTTGTGTTCAGTTTAGAAACTAATTACATTTGAAAAATTATGTGTGTAAAATATATGAAATTCATTACTTGTATTAGTTTTGTAGTACAAAAAAATTACTACAAAAACTATTAGTTGTGTTTTGTAACATGAAAGAAAAAATGTTTACATTCATTAGCATATTTTACATAAAAAATTTCGTAATTTAATCAAACGTGTATTTATGAAGTTCTTTGAAAATAAATCAAAGAAATAAAAATTCCTTTTACGGAGAGAGAGAGATCATATGCTGGTAAATTTAAATTCATAAGCGCTTACATTATTGCTGAACAACATAGACTTTTACCTAGTAGTGATTTATATTTGATTTTTATTAAAATTGATAAGATACAGAATTTTCTATTAGATTTGAAAAAAGATACAGATTCGTAACTTTTACAACTGGTATTCGAACACTGAAATAAAATGAACTTGTATAATTTTAAGTTAATATTTATTTTCAGTACATTGAATAGTACTATTCTTGGTACTTTGAATTTGCAAGAATAATTTGTAGTAAAAAATGGAAATAATATACATGCACACATATGCAAAATAATTAGCAATACTATAATACTTAAAAGTAGGAAACCGTAAGGTTCTATAAAATTCGACTTAAAAAAAACCTTAAGGTTTCATTTATGAATTTCTAAGCCTTTGTCTGGTTTAAAGCATTATAAAAAATATTAAAATACAAAAATGGTTAGAATATAATTTTTTATCTGAATCTGAAGTGAGAGATATATTATAAATCAATAGAGACAAGATGAAAAGATGTCTATATAAAAATATATTTGTGAGATGACAGAAAATAACAATACACAGAAAAACTCCATAAAGTCGTATTAATTGGGAACCATGGCTGGTAGAGGATATTAAAAATCCAGGCTAATAAGGAGAATGGGAAAAAATGAAATAATGTAAAGCATTTTTACAGAAAATTACCTTTATATTGAACAAATCGAATACTGAATTCTATTTGCAGGAGAAGATAAAGATGTATATTTTGTGAACAAAAAAAAATTAACTTAAAGTTGTTTTATTGCATTCCCATTTAAACAACTTAGCAATGATTGCCATTTGTCATTGGCGATAGGAGTAACAAAGATTTAGTTGACTTTTCTCAGAATATATTAGTAGCCCCTCATTCCTCTTTCCTTTCATATATTTATAGCTGTAAAAAGACTTCAGTAAAGGAAATAATTTTTTTGAAATACATTGAATGAGACAAATGTTGCTTTAGAAGTTTGAAAATCACACTTTTCAAATTTAAATAAAAAAAAAAGAAGACCAATCCAAGTGAAAGGCTTGATAATGGAAATGCATATTTAAATTTCCCTATGAAAATATAATCGTAAATATTTTATTTTCCTTTCACTCGTAATTAAAGCGGAAATTCTGCTGTCGAAAGAACGAAAAATTAGTCATGTTTGCCTAGCAGACGAGCTATTCAAAAATGCAATTCTTAAACACTGAGTAACTCCAATAATATAGCATTCAAAATCATGATTTGTTTTATTTAACCAGTTGCAAGCAATTAAAAAATTTTGTATCCGAAAATAACTATAAAAAACGAATGAAAAATTAAATTTTTAAATTCAACGTTTAAATTCAATTCGTTGAATTTAATTAAAAAATTAAATTCAACGAATGAAAAATTAAATTTTTTTTTTAAATTCTCATATATTCTTTTATAAAATATTAAATAACTCCATATATGTAAGAAAAGTTTGAGAATTTCTTTATCAGTAAAAATAAAATCACATTACGATTAACTTAAGAACTAATCACCATATTTTTTTAAATCACTATGCAGTTGATATGTTGAAAAATTACGTATGCATATGACCGTCAGAGTTTGCATATCCGACACACTGATGAGAACATGTATACTCCGACGGCTATCCCTGCAGCCAATATGCTAACAAAAATAGCTTAATATTTTTCTGTCTGCGATAAAATTAATCATTTACCTTTTGATGTGGTTTGAATGACTGATTTCTTTTAAATGACATTAGTAATTAAGTTTGAGAAACACTGGCTATATATATACTTATGAAGAAGCTTGCTAATTTTTGAATATAATCATAAGTAGATTATATTTTCATGATAACTTTGATATTAACATTGATTCAAATTATTCAGCAGATTCATACGTTATTGTGAATTTTAATTATGCTAATTTCCATTTTTAAAAACTTAGATTTTGCGTCGAAAACGGGAAAATAGAATGAGAACTTATAAATCATAGTTACATATATTTTTATTTTAAGCAATAGAGGAAATAATTCAATATTTTAAATCAACCTTCAGAAATGTGAGTGTATATCGAAAAATTAAAATTAATCGAATTAGAAAAATGAATCAAATTTTTGTGAAAATCATATCACTATTTAAAGCTATAATTAATACATGGTATTATTTCTCTTGAAACATAATATTCTATTTTAGTTTGTCATTAAACCTTCATAATAAAATATGTACCAAAATAGGGATTAGATTTTGTTGTCTATTGATAAATATAAGACCAAAACCTCCAACTAATCCATTTTCTCTTTTTAATTGAACGACTGAAGTGAGAAAAAAAAATCCTTAAAAAGGTAATCATAGATAAATATCAAATTGATAGTCCCTTTCTTTATTACGTTTATTTGTCAATTAAAATTTCTAATATATGCAGTTTCTAATTCTTAAAATAACTTGTGTACTTTAAAATTTGAAAACGCCAGAATTGTTATCAAACAGTTAAAAAAATAATTCTATATGTAGAAGGTAACAAACAGAAAATATAAACTTCTCTTGAAAATTCTTCTGTGTGTAAATGAAAAATATTAAGAAATATTTTTTTAATTCACAGAGAAGGGGCTTAAAAATAAATATTCGTAATGAAATATATAATAAACAAAAACAGAAAGGAAGAATACTAAGTCTAAATATCGGTCTTTAAAAAATGTATCCAAACTTAGGGAAAATTTTGGAAAAATGACTAGTTCAAAATTATGAATAAATGGCTAGAAATATTATCGACAGATGTTTTTAAGTTACTTTTTGAAAGACAAGACCATATCTGGTGAGAATACTAGAATTAAAACTAAAATACTATTTTTGATATTAAAAAAAAATCTCCTCCCGGTGCCTTAGTAAGTAAGATTGTTTTAATTATTTGAATAAAAGCAAAATTTCTCAAATGGGAAGGATCTCATTTTCTCAAGGTTAGTTCAATTGCGTTGTTGTTATAACTGAACTACAATAACATAACTTTAAGCAAATTAATACATTAAGTCTTACACTGTTTTAACACTTACATATGACGTTTTTAGGTATACATTCATAGTTTGCTTATTACACTTATCTATTCATGGAATAATTCTGCTAAAAAACAATTTTAGGCACTATTTTATGGATTATTGACTGTTATTGAACTTAAGGATTGAAATAAATAATGTATAACTCCTTTTTCATTTGAATTTGAAGCTCTGTTCACTAACAGTTTTCAAAAATCCTTAGAAATCTTTCGCCAGTAATTGAGCTATTTTTTCTTTTAAAAAATACATAGACAAACTACGGAATAAACATCTGCAGTTTGGTAGGTAAAGGTACTATTTTTAGAAAAAAAAATAGTATTAACTGCATGAATTCAAGGTCAATGATTGCTTGTTTTTATCAACATAAGTTGAATGGTCTGGTACTATTACATACGCCAAGCTCAGGTTTCAAAAGTAATCAATCTCAACATTCAACCGCAATACTTATTTCAGAGAAAAGGGCAAACACCCTCGAAGCACTCTAGCGAGGATTATCTTGAACGGCTTGCTTGACAACATTTCAAGTTTTTCTTGGTTTGGCAAACAAAACAAAAGACCTCACACTTGATTGCGGTTTTCAAAAACAAGAGCATGGAAAAAGAAAAATTAAAGAATTTTTGTACAGGCTCTAAATGTTAGTCACAGTATTCATTTGAAGCTAAAATTTTGAGCAATAATCAATCAAGAGTCGTGATCGTCTTTGAATCTAATTAGAATTTTACACGATGTTTAATTAATTTTTAAGTTCAGAGCAGAATTTACAAGTGTTTTCTTACGCATAATCTTCCATACAATTTACGGAACCTGCAAAAAATAATTATATTTACGAAGGAGAAGGGTTAAGTCAGGAAAAATTATTGTAAAATTGCTCATTTCACAATATCGAAAAAATTAATTAATAAAAATTAACTGGGACTTTCTAAAAAATTTTTTTATCAGTCTTATTGCAAGCATGTAGCCAGGACTAAACAGTAGGTCGGGCACTGGACGAATCGGGCGAGATAAAATTTACTCGTAAATTTGATATTTCTTCAACTTTCAGAGTTATTTGAAACTAAACTTTATTTATGAACATGATTACTCAGTTTAATTTAATTAATAGGATACAGGATTGTAACACATATTAAAGTAATGTATGAATACATTTAAAAATATTACATTTTGTTATTTTTATTATTTAAATTCATTTGAATCATTTCAATATAAAAAGTTATTAAATAATGTTATTTGAACTAGCCTTCAGAAAGAATTTTAGTTGGCAACAATGAATTTCATTATTGCAAGGCCTTACATATTCCTAATCAGAAATGTCTAATGTAAAGAAGTTATTCACGCTTTGTTATTAATTTAGATTAGAATAACCGCTGTTTGCGGTCTCGTTTGCTTGAAAATTTCTTCAGTACTTCGTCAAAATTTAAAAGGCTTGTTTTTGTTGAATCTCAAACTCTAGAGAAACAACATTTGAAAATCATTAATGAGTCATGGATAATTTTTGGGGTCGATGTATGGCAGTTAACGTTGAAATTATTGATTCACTTGCTGTTGTACAGCACCCCAATCAATTATTGTTGCAAATAACTCAAGTGTCTGCTTGAACACTGCTTGGTTTTCTATAAAACACCTATTAAATTTTCTCTAGGATTTGATAAAAATATGCCTTTACTACCATTGATATCTCTTCTTTGCTTGGTACGATTACACATAAATTTTCAAGAGTTTGCAAATTCTCTACTTTGAGTTCTTATGAGCTTTCAAAACCCAGAAAAAGATCTTTATTTTCTTCGAAACTTTCACCTAATTTCACGATTACTAAATCCATAATCTTGTAAAAGATATTCGTTAGCTGTTGCGATTCCAAACTTTTATGGAATGTGACAGCTACAGAGTGTAGTAAATATAGTCAATGCTTTTACTTGTCTTTTGGGGGCTTTTTTGTGTAGGAAAAAAAATACAGGGACAGAAGATTAACACTCTGGAACTGGTAGCAAACCACTGGCTTCCTTTCGAAAAGTTCTTTTCGAAACTCACTCATTTCATGTTTGACATTTACAGTTGCTTCGTTTAAGTTTTTGGTGTGAGATTGAAGTGAATTATCAACTGGTTCCGGCTGTCAAAAACTGTATTCTGTGTATTCAAAATATTTTATGTATAAACTTCCCCACCGCCTTCTTCTATATTATAAATTCCTCGTAGAGTAAACTCACTGACTGTTTAAACTGTATCTCTTTTATTATTGATTTAACATAGTAACGGTGTTTTCAAGAGTCATTTCATTTACTAGTGTTGACATCTAAACAAATTTCTCATTCCTTCTGCATTTACATTGCATGAATATAAGTTTCCAACATTTCTCTGTCTTCCATGTTTTGGAAGCCCATTTCTTAACGTCTATTTTAATTGTGAAAAGATGAAATATCAGGCATGCATTACAAAATGTAGCATGTCTTAAAATAGAATGCTGCAGCCAAGAAAATTGTTCATACCATTCAGGTCGTATGCTAAGACTATTACTTCGTTCAGGGTAAACTCCTAATGAACTTGCAGTATTGGCTCACCTCTTTTTCTTTCTGCGGCAAATCAAGATTATCAGGCTTCTTTTTCCTACGTTCCTATTACAATACTGATGGAACTG
Source organism: Nephila pilipes (assembly GCA_019974015.1). NCBI lineage: Eukaryota > Metazoa > Arthropoda > Arachnida > Araneae > Nephilidae > Nephila > Nephila pilipes. The sequence goes on from BMAW01055611.1 coordinate 12,106, forward strand.
TTGTCTGTTATTTATGTTGCTGTATGCAACCTGGGCTTCTGGCCTTTACTCTGCTTTGCGCTTGCAAAAGAAGTCACATATCCATATATTTATTATTCACTATCACTTCCCCGAGAATCAAGAATTAAGCTGAAAGTATTAGAGTTAAGAATATTAATTCAAAGTTAAAAATAACAACACTATACTACATTTCCTTCACAAAAACGTCAATTAGGAGAGCTTAGCTTATTCTGATCATGAACAATGAGAGATAAAATTCCTGTTCATGACTCGTGATTTTTAGCTCAGTAGATTTTTTTTATTTGCTTTTATATTTAAAACAATGTTGAGAAAAATGTTTTTAACTCTCCTTGTAGAGGAAACAGAAATGGCTTTTTAATATTACGGTAATATTAGTGTGGAACAACCCTAATATATAATTACATTAATAAATTGTGTAGTTAATAAAATAAATTACAAAATTTTGATCAATAACATGATATTTGTTGTTTATAATAATACTATTATTATTTTATATTGAAATATTATTGTACGCCAGGTAACTTTTATGTGGACGTGTTCACGAAATATCTTGTGGAGTCTCTTTTTAAACTGTTTCTCTCATAAATTATTATTGAGAAACGTGGTTAGAAATGAAAATTTAAAAATAAAAGGCTAAATAAGAAAATGTATCAGTAGGAGAAAATATTTTTCTAGAAAGGGCACCTGCCCAACGTGAATTTTCTTTTCAGGATGAATTCTATCTAAAATTTAAAGAACGTGTAACGGTAAACGGTAAATCAATGTTATTTTTTGATGGTGAATAAACAAAATAATAAGAAAATGGGAATGTTCAATTGTTTTTTAAAACAAACTTTTTCAATATTTATAGGGAAAAAATTATCCCCCTAAAATATCATAATAAACTGAAAAGATTTTGACTGGATTAATTTCATTTTCTAATTTCTGTTAAAGAGTTTAATAAAACAAAACTGAAATCTTTAGTTTGGCAATAAATTTCTTATCATTCACAAAATTTCTTCAATTGAATGAAAATTGTACATATTTCTTTCCTTAAAAGTATTAGTATTATATTCCCGAATATTATTACTAAGTAGTATTCAGTATTTTAATGCGCTAGATTAAGTAACATTAAACACGCTAAGTAACTATTTTAACATTAGTTAATGAACAGTTATATAAATTTAGTTAATGAACGTTAGTAAGTCTATTTTCGTTAAAATGAAAAATATCATTATTTTTACTAAATAATAATAATTTCAAATTCTTAGATTCTGGAAGAAAAAACTGTTTCAATGGTGTTCCATGTTTTTTACGGAATAAGAGTTCTTACAATCGAATAATTTCTCGCCTTCACAAAAAAGAATAACTCACCGAATTCAGAGAACACCGAGTTTTGTTTCCCTCTAGTTTCAATTTTAAAGAAAAATGCGGGCCTGGCACACATCATAAACATAATTTTATTAAGACACCTTTTTAAATTTTCCCTAACAACTCAATATCGTTACATTCGAGAAGTGGCTTTAAATAACGAGACTGACGCTGCCACAGAAGTACACTGACACCGAAGCTGTTTAGCATGAATCCTTCTCTTCCGAATGCCGTTTCTCGCTTCTGTAAACATATCCGTATAGCCATAGCCTTCGTTCGCATAAAAGTTTCTTCTTTTGTTTCACCGGAAAAATGATAAGTGTTACAATAGAGCAATGAATTATTATTAAATTTCACATGAAACTTGAAAAAACCGCTACTGAAACTCATAATTCATTGAAAGAAGTGTATGGCATAGAGTGTTTATCGCGTGCACGTGTTTTTGTGTGGTTTAAGCCTTTTCTAGATAGCTGAGAAGAAATCGAAAGTTATTCTTGCCCGTGGCGATCTTCCACCTCAAAAACGGATGACAATATCAAAAAAATCGATTATCTGGCGCGATCTCACCGTCGGTTAAGTATTCGTAAGAATGCTGAGAGTTTTGGAATTAACAAAAAATCCGTACATGAAATTTTACATTACAATTTTAACATGCAAGAATTGTGTGTGCCAAAATGGGGCCTAAAATTCTCAAGTTTGAAAAGCAAAAAACTCACAAAAATGTTTGTTCGGACATTTTGAATGTCATTGAAAATGACCCAAGCTAATTGGAAAGGATAATAACGTATGACGAATCGTGGATTTTTATTTATGATCCTGAAAGGAAGTGCCAATTCATGCACTGGAAGAACCCATCTTCACTGAGAGCCAAAAAGCTCGAATGAGCAAATAAAAATTCAAAGCAATGATGATTGTGTTTTTCGACATTCATCGGATTGTGTACCTTCACTGGGTTTCTGAAAGTCAACATATTAATCAGCATTACTACTTTCACTTTGTTGCTGAACTTCGTGAAAGAAGAAGGAAGAAACGACCCGAATCTTGGAAATACAAGTCATTCCTCATTGTCTGTCAAGAGATTTCAGCCAAGTACAGCATCCTAGTGTTAGATCATCCACCTTATTCGCCAAATCTTGCGCCATGCGGTTTCTATCTTTTTCTTAAGGTGAAATCTGCATTAAAAGGAACAAGATTTGAGTCCGTTGAAGCTGTGAAAGAGAAAGCGAAATGCGTCCTGAAGAAGCTGACAGAAGACTTCCAGGACTGTTTCAAACAATGGAAGATTTGCATGGGGCGTTGTAGCGGTAAAGGAGGGGTGTATATTGAAGGTGATAATAAGTAAATATGTATGAAATCAAAATAATTTTTTTACAGCATCAGTTTCATTATTTAATAGCCACGCTTCATATATATGTTTTGGTGAAAAGCTATCAGCGCCACCTACAGAGACTAATGAATAAATAGTCCAATTTATTTAAATTTTCATCTGGATAGAAAACACCAAAAATTTTATTCCATCGATCTATGAAAATATAGAGCTCATGATTAAAGGGTATATTTTACTGAGCTATAAATTAGGTTTAGTAATTCAAGAAAATAACTTTGTAATAATTGGGAAAAATACTTAATAATTAAACGAAAAAAAAACTTTACGCTAACTTACGTTACTAAATGGTAATAAATTTTTCTCGGTTATTTATATACAATGATGAATATCTTATTCACCTTTAAGAAAGGTTATAGATACATATCTGTATTATAACAGAAGAACTCAGACCATACAATCAGTGAATTTCCACTGCGACTAAATTAGTCCATAGCCCTTTATGAAAATCATGTGTATAGTATTCCCACCATCTGGTAATTTCAGGTTCCATTTCTATACGCTGAAAATAACATAAAACCATTTTGGTCTGTCTGAAATACACTTCGAGACTACTGTAACATTTGTGTTACGTGTTCAGATTTTTAAGCTGATTTGTCATAAAGACTATAATTCCTTTCTCTTGCAAGTATTTATGAATTGTATCCACTGATACTTAAACGTCAAGATGTGCTTTTAATTTCTACTAAGTTATCCTTTGCGTATATGCCAGACTTTGAATTATTCTGTCATCTCTATCATCAGGTAACAAATATTTGGTATTTGCCTTAATATATTTGGTCTGCTGATAATTTTGGTAGATAGACTTTTCAGATAATAGACATTTTAGCAGATGTTTTATTTATGTTGTATGAAAACTGCAATTTTCAAAACAATCTACCCTTCGACTTTCAACTTCCATGTTTCCTTTATTTCTTCAAAATCAATCTTTGTCACCTTTAACATCATAAATAATTGATATAATTGTGTTTTAAAAGCTAAACACTGAACGTCAATGGAATAGTATGTGACGAATTTTCCTATTTCGTCAATCAGTCTGAAAAATTCTTGATTGCGTCCAAACTTTTTCAAAATTGAATTACATTTTTTATATATAAATCGAAAAATATTTTCAGAAGTATTTGATATTCCTTACACTATGTACAGTAAAATTCTTTTTTTTTTTTTTTTTTTTTTTAACTTCAGGAGCCAATTTCATCATATCTAAAACTTTGGGATGCGCTGCAATCTTTTGTTGCTCAATAATTACATATATTTCAAAACGTACTGAAATTCTAAGAATTTTTGCCCCTGAAGTTAATGTACTCCGTTTTCCTCGTATTTTTTACCACATTTATCTTTGCAGTGAGTTATTAAGTTGGCCAGTGAGTTGCGCAACAAATCTAACCAGTTTATTTCTTGATTTCTGTAGTTTTTCGGATTACACATCGTTATATTATCTCTATTTTTTTTTTCCTTGTTTACAATGCGAATCTGAAAATTCTACCTGAAACGCTCTGTTTTTCTTCTTTTGTAAAGCAATCAATGAACAAAACACGATGGCCTCATATCAGCTTGTATTATACTGATAAGTTTATTCGTTCATTTTTATCACCATTATTGAGATAAAGTTAATGTATGCTTTAGATTCTTCTTCACGATGTATGTCTTTAATAAAGGACAATTGTATTTCTTTATATTATTCTATCTTTAAAAGTCTTTCTTAAATATTCCTTACATCAACAGCTAGACTTTTTTGAAGTATTTGCAATGTAAACATCAAAAATGCAAGTAGAACCTTCAAGAAGAGTAAAGTTTAACGTGTTTGAAATCTCGATTGTGAACCCAGTTTGAACTAAAGTACAATCTTGTTTTGTACGAAGTCGTTCAACTTTATTTCTCTCACTCTCGCTTGATTAAATCTTTTACTCACTTTAAATCTCATAAATAATTCTTTTCAAACCTTGCCTGATAGTTTTTTTACTCTCAAAAGTAATAACGTGTACCTACTATGCATACAAATAACCGATTTATTCAAGATTAGATAAGACAGTTAGATGAACCTGAATCTACAAAGTCATAGAAACTGTAATTGTTATAATTCACTTAAGAAAAGGCGGCAGGACATAACAACTAATACGTTTAAATAAACTATCTGTGAAAATACAGAAATTTTTACATGTTCAAACAAACACATTCATCCTTGAACTTTCAAATCGTCCATTTTAATGTATAAAGAAGTGAAAAATAATCATTTAAATTCAAAGGGTGTCAAATAATACAGATGTGAAACTCCTTTAAGTGATGTTAAAGACTTCTGGATGATATAAACAGGCTCTAGTTAAAAACTCATTTAAAAGCAATACGCATTTAAATTCAGAAATCTAAAACACAAATTTGCAAGTTCCTACTTTCATGTTTCACTTTTTTTATTTTAAAAATTATAATAAAAAAAATCTAACAAAGTGTAAGATACTTGCATCTCGATTTTTTTTTTCTTTCTTTTGAAAAACGTGACATCATAACTAAGCATCTAAATTCTTAAATAATGTCCTGGATTTTAATAATAATGGATTATTCATATAAATGTTTTTAATCTCATCTGATTTATTTCAAGCTGGTTTCTTTCGTCAAAAATTCATAAAATAATTGAGGTCAAAGCACTCTTTCACAAACTTTGATCACTAAAATTTACAAGTTTGGATCATTAATTTGATATGCCAGTAAATAAAAAAGCAGTTTATATTATAGTTATATCGTAATAAATTTTATTGAAAAACCTCATGTTAACTTTTTAAGCATTTTTTAAAAAAATGACCACTTTTGAGTATTTCAGTTGGAGTTATAAATATTAATACTCTTTTGAAATACATCAATCATGTATACAATTCTATTATGGTAGACTTTGCAAAAATATTTTCTTTAATATATTTATAGTTTTACTCGATTATTTACAATATATCTTTTACTTTTAGAATGTGGAAGGAGCCATATGAGAGATAGCAAAATAGTAGGAGGAGAGAATGCTAATTTTGGTGAACAACCTTGGCAGGTACGTATCATAATCAGATTTTTCATTTATCAAAATAAATGTTTGTTTAATTATATTCAGGGAGAATATTAACTGAAAATAATATGTCTCAGGAAATCGTCATATATTGAATGTCCTAATAAACATTCACTTTTCATACATATTTTAAACATATTTTCAAACATATTTTAATATTCCTACAAAACTTAAATAAGTAATTTTCTATCACTGAAGGGGATTACATAATTATTTATGGACCTACAGGATATCCAGAAAAAAAATTTCCCCTCACGGAGATGACATGTTTTCAAATTCAACTTAGTTTTTAGAAAGATTGAGTGCACTTTAATTTACAAAGACGTGCATTATTATAAAATCCATAATAAGCCCAGTAAGGTTTTGTATTTATATTGTTTTTCCTTTTTAAAAAGAAAAACAATATAAATGCAAAACCTTAATTGGCTGACTTATAATAGCCAAAATAACTTGTAACATGGGCCATTCACGATACTTCTCTCCGAGTGACATCTGGGGTTTCTTTCTGATTCTGTATTTAAGCTCCCTAGCTTCTTCCAAAACCAAATGAAACGTGATACAAATTCAGAATACTTTAGAAGTGGAGTAAATAGGTATATGTAATCAAGTCGCATAAAAGCGACAGATAATTATCCTTTCACTACCGGAGGGAGAAAAAAGAAGTGCTTCTCTGTGCCCGCTGCTTCTTACCGCGGAGTGTCAAGCTGTGCCCAGACGATTTTAGATATTAAGCCTAATTCGCGAAAAAAATCCCTCTAAAATCAGCTATTCATTAGAATATTTTGGTTTTTACTTATAGTATTTAAAATGCATTAAACTTAATATATACGAAAGAAAAAAAGATTTAATCGAAAATTGTAAGTTTTATACATAAGATTGTTAAATAAAATATCATATCTTTTAAGAAAATATAAAATATACTTACATTTGTTACATAAATTTGATGGTGTAATGATGTACTATTACATGGAATATTAAGATATAAAAAATGAATCTTATTTTGCTGCATGGTTATTTTATATAAGAAAAATTCTTCATTGCATAGTCCAATGTCACATGTCTTACACACATATTTTGTCAACTTTTGTCGATTCACGCAAGATTTTGAGCGAAGGGCACATCTTCTTCGTCCTTTCCTCCCCCCCCCCCTTTAATGGCTATGTACAGATTTGGATTACTTTCGCTAACATCACTGTCAGATTCATTCATTAATTCACAAATCTCAGTATCAGATAATTACTTGCTTTTCCTCACATCTGTGGCTACAAATAAAAACCGACCGAATGAAACGAACAGCTGAGAGCATCTGCTATTAAAAGCCGTAGCCCCCATAAACATCCATAAGTTCTCATTCAAACTTCTAAGAAGGAAACAAAAAAGCAAGACGAAAGCAAATGCACCTTTTAAATCATGTCATTACATTTAAAGAGCAGCGCCGCAACACGTGCTTTTTAACAATTACCCTACTCCTGATAGCCAGAAGTGAAATCCGAGCCCATATCACTAAGGTCAACACTCCAAATAAGCTATGTATATAGAATTCGCGGTATTGTAACTTCATATAGTAACATTAAAAAATGAAATAAAACATTCTCATCAAGCGCATCTCTATTGATACGTTGGTCTACAGCAGGCATTCTCGGAGCGTATCTAATGTAATACGCTGGGCACAGGAGAGCAAACGCGAGCGTATCGCATGAGATACGCTAGGAGAGAACGGGTTAAAGAGAATAATACTATTACAGTAAATGGAAGGGTATCAGTATGATGAGCGAGGAAATCTTCTGATATGTGCAATTGATTGGGTAAGACTAGGTCTCAACGTTGTGAAGCATTTGAATATTTGAATTAGAAAATCGCATCGTATCCCATTAAGCGTATTCTTTGACAGAGTATAGAAATTGTTAGTACTTGTGAATAGAGACATTAAACTGTTTGACAGCATCCCTCTTATCAGAGGATCAATAAAAACTATATTTTGAATATAATTGACTATGAGTATTTTAATTAACTTTGTTCGTGCTTGAACTTCAGCTAAACTATAGATCTTGTGATTAGAGTAATAGTGAGAATAACCGACGAGACGGGCAATAGGATGTCTTCACAAAGTGAGAGAGAAAATTACAATTATTCAGAGACTTCGTCTATTTTAATTGTGGGACACTCATTAATTATTTCATTGTAGAGGTCATTGTTATGGACTTGTATACACTGGTAGAGCTTCCTATGGTCCTGTATATGAATACAGTGAGACCATAAAAGGTAGGCAGAATGTTCATGACGAAGGATATGAGAGCCACGCACTAAGGGAGACAAATTTGAAAATAAACACTAGAATGAAATCCATCTAGGAGTGCTGTAACGGATAAAAAGTGTCCCATTTTCATACAGAATACAAGAGTCGAACGTTAAATGATTGCGAAACAACAAAGAAGTGAATTTGTGAAAAAAATTAGAGAGGGCTCCTTCTCAAAATGATTGTTTCAATTCAGTTAAAAAATTAAATTAATTGAATAAATTGGCGAATCAATATATGACTTTACATCATATGTTAATTTTCCTATAAAATACTTACAAAGAGGTGTTATAAATGCTTCTTGACAGGAAAAAAAGGATTTACTGATAAGGAACATTACTAACACTACCCAATCAGAACAATTTTAAAATAAATTAGTACTTTTTTGCTACCTTATTAGGACAGCAAAAAGGTGCTCTTTATCACAAATATCTGCAGTAATTATTTATTTAAATAGTAGATCCAATTATATTTAAGAATGCTTAGAGACAAGAATTTCACAAAAATACCGTATTTTCTTTCAAACAAAAAAGAGACACTAGAGTTTTCGATTTGTATCTTGTTTCTTCCCAAAGGCCATCCCCACCTTCGAAGTCAAGCATTATGGGGAGTGAGGGATTAGCTCATGTGCTGTACTCGTCATGTGACCATGGTTCAAATCTGCAATATCCGTTGCGTAACTTTCGTGCAATGTTAAGCACTAATTAAGACAAACAAGCCTTTGATTAGAATTCTTTAAAATATGATTAATAAAAAAAAGATTAAAATTATTGTTTATGTTGTTATTAGTATTATTAAAAATAGACTTTAAAGTATTGTACATTATCAGTAATAAAGTTTTTATCAAATTATTATTATGAAATAGAAAGCTCTATCACATTCACTATACATATCATTTTGTGCGTTGCATTACTTCTACCCGACTCTTGTGCCATAATATAATCACATATAACTAACTCTAAAAGTCAATAACCTATGCAAAGACAAGCCAGTCAGTTCCAACTCAACTATTTATTTATCAATTACTGTAATGTAATATTTAATGAGTTTTAGCTCTCTCTGGGACACTAATTCAGATATTATTGAAATAATGCAGTCTTACCAAAACTCATTCAATTGAGGTTGCTTTGATACGCCAAATCCTCTGCGACAGCTACAGTCCGTAACTACTCTCGATATTATGGGTCTCTTGCTATAAATACACTCAGAGTTAACCACGCTCTTCCTCTATCCTCTAAATTTCCCTTTACTTATATACCATCATATCTGATTCACTTCACTTTATTTCCACCTGCATCTAATTAACATAATCACGTTTCATTTGGGTTGGGAAAAAATTCATATATCATGCAATCGATCTCAATTAAAGTCCCCAAGATTAATGAAGAGAAAATCGTGAATAGCCCAACATCACAATTTACACGATTTCATTATTAAATTTGTTTTATTTTACAGGTTGCTATTGTAAAACAATCATTTTTGTACAGAAAGATATCATGTGGTGGAGCTCTCATAAACCGTCAATGGGTTGTTACTGCTGCACATTGTGTGGCAAGGTTAGTGTTTTTAATCGTTTCCTTAATCAACTTTTTTGCTTATTTTTTTGCTTAGCTTTTTTTTAAGTTTCAAGTGTTAAATAACGAATATTTTCATTTATTTTGTAATAGTTCTCAAAATTAAGAAATTAATTATTTGTTAAGTCACAATCAAATATCATCCAAACAATTTTATCATTAATTTAAATTATAACATATATAAGACTATATTATGACAATTAAATTGAATTAAATGATAAAAAAATATCACAAAAATGCGTTAATAATAAATCCTACTACGAAAACAGAATCCTTGTTCATTTCCCCATAATATAATAACTTCGTACTTATTTTAACATAAAAATATCTTATAGTATAAAAGTATTATGTCTCGATGACATTCTATACATGTAATTGAATAGTTTAAAATCAAAAATGGCTTAAAGTTTCGAAAAATTAGGTCTCAAAATTCTTTGGAAGAACAACAAAACGCTTCAGTGAAGAATGAAATCAATTACACTCAATTTATAAATATTTATACTCAATTATACTCAATTTATAATTATATTATTACATATATATAACATAAATATTTTTAAAATAGATGAATCAGCAATACGTACTTTAGGAACTCAAATGATTGTGAACAATGTTGTTAGGTGAAATGCTTTAAATTTTCACAAAAATAATGTGAGGAAGTGAGCTATAATAAAACAGGACACATATATGAAGACACTCAAATAAGAAATTCATAGTAATAAATTACCTATAATACATGTACTATAAATAACTGTATACTAAATATACAGTCATTTATAATGCAAAATAAATTCCTCTTGAAAATAAACTGCTGTTTGTAGAAAATGCAACACCATGAAGGAATCATCAGAATCAAATGAAATTCGCAGCAAATGTCAATTATAGGATATTATGCAAATTAATAAAGTTTCAGAGCCATCGCGCGTGCGCGGCGCGCGCAGCGCCCTCTGAATTGATGCTGAAAGCGTATAAATAAAGTGCTGTAGCGGGACGTTGAAAAAAGTCTATGATTATTTGTTAGTGGCAAACGTTTAGTGAGACCTGAGTATGCCTCCACGACGGAAGAATAAGAAATTCAAGCAACTTACGGAGTTTGAACGAGGGAGGATAATCGGCCTTCGAGAAGGAGGATTTTCCTATCGCGCAATAGCAGCTCGTATGCAGCGGAACAGTTCCACAGTGATGCGAGTTTGGAAGCAGTGGACCGACGAGCACCGAACAACTCGAAAAACAGGCACTGGACGACAGAAGGTGACGTCAGAGCGCGATGATCGACACCTGCTCCGCATGGCGGTGAATGATCGCACAGCTTCCTCCAGGCAGCTGGCAGCACGTTGGTCTACTGCTACAGGTGTACAATTGTCGGCTTCGTCAATTCGTCGTCGTCTGCTGCGCCGTGGATTGCGTGCAAGGGTGCCTTTATACAGGATTCCCCTCACGGCGAATCATCGACGGCTGCGTCGGCAGTGGGCTCTTGAGCACAGAGACAGGCGAGCTGATTGGCACCAAGTTGTCTTTTCAGATGAATCACGCTTCAATTTGTGGACCCATGATGGCCGTGTTCGTGTTAGACGTTATGCCGGTCAACGCTGCCTTCCTGAGTGTATTATTGAACGACATAGTGGTCGAACACCCGGAGTTATGGTCTGGGGTGCGATTTCGTATCATGGACGATCCAATTTGATACGAATTGAGGGTAATCTCAATAGCAACAGGTACGTCCGTGAAGTGCTACAGCCCGAAGTCGTTCCTTTCCTTCAAGGCATCCCTGGAGCTATCTTTCAGCAGGATAATGCACGCCCACATGTTGCGCGGACTGTTCGAGACTTCTGTTCAGCACAACGCATGCAACTTCTTCCTTGGCCTGCTTATTCACCGGATATGTCGCCTATTGAGCACGTGTGGGATATGGTTGGTCGGCGTCTCGCTCGTGATCCGCGTCCTGCAGTTTCCAAAGACGAACTTTGGTTGCGCATACAAGCGATATGGAATTCTCTTTCTCAAGCAAATATTCAACATCTGTTTGACTCCATGCCACGTCGTATAGCAGCACTTATTGCAGCGCATGGTGGCTGCACCAAATACTGATTTCGGACGCTTAATTTGTTTCTTTTGTTTTGAAAATTTCATCATTTATTTGTATCAGTACAAGTCGTTTCTGCATTAAATTTCATTTGATTCTGATGATTCTTTCATGGTGTTGCATTTTCTACAAACAGCAGTATATATTTCACTTCAGCGTGTGCGAGCATTCTTAGACATCCATCATTTCATCCTTTTTCATGATTTTGTAATTCCGGTACGAAACACCGTTTTACTCTTTGCTCTATAAAAAAGCAAGTGTTTACATTTCCTCCCTGATAAATTCTTCATTCATGTACTGAAACATTACCCTTAGTTTATTGGTTGAAGCAATACTTTATGAATTGGATACAACCAAATGATTTATAAATTGATTTTGATTGAATAAAAAGAAGTTCTTAGTAAACTGCTCATTTTAAACCATAATAACTAATTAAAATTGTGTTTCATAACTCAATAAATAATTAAATTTTAAGCGTAGTTACTGAATAACCAATTATTTAAATATTTTTTCATTCATTATTTTTTATCCTAAACTGAGATAGATATAACACAGTATCTAATAACTCCAGGACTAACAGTAGAAGATACTTTTTGCAAAATGTTTTTATTTAACATAGCTTTATGTTAATCACCTTTGAGATTGATACAAGTGATTCAACGCTTTTCAAATCTTTTCTTTGCTTTTCCCAAAAAATTTCTTTCTTTTTTTTTTTCAATGAAATCTTTTTGTTGCGGTAAAATAATAACAGCTTTCTGAATCATCGACTCGTTGCTCGGTTTTGTTGACCATCGAAAACAATCAGCTTACCCCTTGGAAAAACCTTTTCTTCTAAGCCTAAACCTTTTCGATTTCACTTCCATATGATTATCTAGTCATCTAGACAGATCAACTAGACCTTCACTTGCGATCCTCCATTATAATTTTTCTGTCATCTCACATTTTCCGGTGAATGCGGCTTCCGCAGGTCTACCGGCGTTCCGCAGTCATTTTGTCAGGCTAGACCACGGTTTAAACTCGAGAAACCACCGACAAATCGTTGTTTGAATGGACAGAGTCCAGGTAACATTTTTCGTAATCCATTGTTTCTGCTTGCACCATCCATTGTTTCGTTTTACCCATTCAAAAAACAATGTTTTATCAGAACACGTAATCTTCATTTTTTAACTAAACTACAAACGACTTTAATCCAGCCTCGATAACTCAGCTGTTTTCTGGTTCCATCGACCAAATTTTGACACGTTTTCAACAAGGTTTACTCTAGAAAGATCTGGTTACTGGTTTACTGAAGACGCCATCTCTGGGTTAGTCTCGAGGTTATTGATTGATGTGTTATATGTATCAGATCTAGCGTAGAATAAATGATAAAATATTTCTTTGTGGTCGTTTTGTTGATAACTTCATCCAAGGTTTTAAGAAGTCATTTCAAAATTTTTTAGCACATTCCAGTTACAGATGTGTAAAAGTGCTTTTACATGATTTTTAGGATGTCCTTCAGATAATTAAATTCATGAATTTAAAAACATTGATAGGAAAATAGCAAAATTATTAACAGTTCGCACACAGTTAAACCAAGCAATAAATTTTAAATGTTCATATTTTTTTTTCCTCTTATTCCAGAAAATTTTGAGATTATATTGACTGGGTCTCCCTGCATAGGTAACACATTCCCAAAAATTACTGTAATAGTATTTGTAACATACAAGAATAGTATTTTCATAAGAATTGTATCTTAGACATTTATTTTCCCTTTAAATTTCCTTTTTTAATAAATACTTTTAGCATACGCATTTAATAAACGCGAAAACAGATATTAAATTTTTCACGTTTTCTTGAAACGTTTAAAAGGATTCCTCGCTGTGAATTACTTTTAATAATTCTACACGAAATACTTAAATAAAATGAAGTATTTTATCTGCACTAGTTATATTTCATATGGTTTTCAATTTATGTTTTAGAGTTGCACTTTGGGAACCTGCAGTGTGATTGTAAAATTATCAAGCTTATCATATATATATATATATATATATATATATATATATATATATATATATAGTATTCTTTTTACAATTAATTTTATTTCTAAAGTTTAAATTTTTTTCATTTTTTTCACAGAACACAGACTTCTGGTTTGAGAGTGAGGCTAGGAGAACATGATATTAAACAGACAACCGAGAAATACCCACATGAAGAAATGGCGGTAAGAAGAAAAGTTGTTAATCCAGGATACAACCCGTCAAATTACCAACACGACATTGCTCTTCTAGAGCTCCAGCGACCTGTCAGGTTTCGCAGACATCTTATTCCTGTGTGTTTACCTCTTTATGGAGAAGATTTTGCCGGTCAAAAAGCAATAGTAACTGGTTGGGGTCGAACTCGATATGGTATGTACCGAAATCTGTTGAAAGAAGGAATCATATCAGTCTATCATTTCATTAATTAACTAATTAAGCAATCAAGTTATATTTTTGAAAAATCTTTGACAATTGACAGTATCAGATCACTGTTATTTAAGTGCAAAAAGTAATCCTTCTGCTGTGCCCATATAGGGATAGTTAAAAGTTGAAGTATTGTATAAAAATTTTTTGGTTATGCCAACTATTGATGAACATTTCCGACATTCATCCGATCTAACTAAAATTCAGTGGTCGTGAGAAGTTTCTTTCACAATTAAAATTAAATTGAACAGGGAAGTCGAATTTCAGCATTCTTTGTTGATTTATTATGCCATTCTTAAGTTATTACAAGGTCATTTCCACAAGATGAGCCACTCTTGATAGGTAAAAAAAGATAACGAATCATATTTAACATAAGCCTTTATTAACATTTGATGATGAAATTAAATTCAAAGTCCTTTGGAACAGTTCTGCAAAATTACACAGGTTACGTTACAAGAATTTAAATTTCTCATAGGTACACAAAAATAAAGACACATAAAAGTAAAGGTATTCTTAAGGCCACATCTAAAGGTTTGAAGGGGGAAATGTACGTAAGAATATATTCTAAGATATTTATTTATTTATATTCGTAGCTACTTGAAATAATTTCAATGATTCATTGGTTGGGAAGATTATATCAGGACTCGACGAATATAATACACATATAAATTGTTATGCGTGCTAATAATACTTATTGGTGCATACTTAAATAAACATTGAAAACGTTATCTTTCCCAATTGCAGCATAATTTATTTTCTGTCGTGGCATTTAAAAACCCATTTTTCCAAATTCCTTTCAGAATTTCGTAATTTTTGTGATATTCTTTTTCAGATTTCCTTTGTCTTAGAATCAAAACAGGGTAAATAAACTTTCGGAGTGGTTTAAGTTAGTTCATTCTGAAGGCTTATTTACGCGCTTTGATATGGAACAATATTTATCTCTTTTTATCATATTACTTAACATGATAAAAACAGATAAATGTTGCCCCCTATGTCTGACTTATATTATTTTTTTTTGGTTCATCACCACAAACATATATTTCTACATTTCTACATTTCTACATTGAGACAAAAAATAAAAGTTCCATTTTCAGTAAAACTAGTATGTATATATATATACAATATAAGTCATATATATTATATATATATATATATATATGTATGTATGTATATATATATATATATATATATGTATAATAATATATATATATATATGTGTGTGTGTGTGTGTGTGTATATATATACAAATATATATATACAAATATATATATATATATATATATATTTGTGTGCGTGCGTGCGTGCGTGCGTGCGTGCGTGAATGTATAAACAAGTTATATAAATAAAATATTTTAAAAACAAAAAGCATTTTTAAAATATTTAAAACGAAAACAACTAAGAGAAAATAACGTTTAAGAAATAATAAAAAATCAAATTAAAATACTTATGAAAATCAACCAAAAATTTACTTAAATAATCAAACTGTAAAATTTAAAACTATTTATCCCTAAATAATCGTAACAAACTATTAAATAACCAAACCAATTCAAAACAAAGCACAAATTTGGAAAAATGGAGATAATGTAATTAATACTGTTCCATACTTTGTAATGGAATTATGTGTAATTTTTGCCGGCAATTACAAATCTAACCATCACACTTCAATGAAATACATTATTAAGACACGATAGTAAACCAAATATCAGAAATTCAACCACTGGGGGAAAAAAAGATATAAGATCAACATCAGAATCATATTCAATTATACTTAAAATACCTAAGTACACTTAAATATTCATCTAATATCTTTTAACACCAGTTAATAATTTTAGCTAAAAAGAGTAATATTATTTAAACCACCAATTATTATATAAAGGTAAGCAGATTTAAGCATAATAAAATATAAAATACTTACCAATGACCCGCCATCATAGTTATAAAATGAGGAAATGTAGATATATACTTGAATAAACACTGGTGAGCAAAACTTAAGAAACAATATAAATTTTAAAAACATAGCCATGAAATTGCAAAAAAGGAGTTATTGCGATCAGTACAATGAACACTCAACTCAGTATAAAGGTGATGCTTATGCAAATGTCAGGAACAAAACATCATAGGAGCGTACGCAGGAGGTCAGCGCGCGCAGCTCGAGACAACAATAAAAGGAAGAATGGAGGCGCAATTAAAAACATTCGCTGCAAGTGCAAGTGAGTTCTTTCGGGAAATATGGATTGAAGAAATAACCTGGACCACTTCACACATGGAAGAATGATCGTAAAGCTGGAGGAAGGGCGTAGTTTGACCGGTGTAGCTGAAATGTTCGGAATCAACAAAAGTGTCGTTTAGCGCTTGAAAAGCCTTCCAAATCATATGTACAAATGTTAGAAAGGTTGGTGGTGGCCGCTATAGGACAACAACTGCAGTGGATGATCGATATATCGCCCTGCAGGCGAAAAGAGACCAATATCAGTCAGCAAGCGCCGTTGTTCATCAACTGTGTACAGCAACAGGGCTACAAGTGCCACGGTTTACTGTGGCCAGACGCCTTCACAAAGATGGCTTATTAGCCCACCATCCTGAATTCTGCATTCCTTTGAAAGTTGGCCATCGACGGCACCGTTTAGAATTGTGTAAGGAGCACAAAAATTGGACATCTCATCAATGGAGTTGTGTCCTCTTTCCGAATGAGAGTCGTTTCAGTGCCACAAGCGATTCTCAATGACAATTGAATTGGAGAGAGGCCTGGAAACGGTTTCATCCCAGAAACATCACGGAAAGAGACCATTATGGTGGTCCTGGAGTTATCGTGTGGGAAGACATTTTTCTGAACGCGTTGACTGAGCTCCGCGTTTTTGATAGAGGTTCTGCAATCGGAGATCACTATTGTTAGGAGATGATCCTTCCCCATGTGAGTCTGTTCCGAAGCGCAATTGGATGAAACTTCAATTTTATGGATAACAATGCAAGGTCACACCGGACTGTTTAAGTTCAGAAGCTACTAGAAAGTGAAGATATCACTTGAATGAATTGACCAGCATTCTCCCCTGATTTAAATCCCACAAAACATGTGTGGGAGACTTTGGGTAGATGCCTTGCTGCACGAATACATCCTTCGGAAAACACCCAACAACTGAAACAAATGCTGGTTGAGGAATGGGCACTCTTGCCTCAAGAAATGTTAGACAATCTGGTGCTGAGTATGGAGAGACTGTGCGAAGCAAGCATTGTAATAAGTAGAGGGCATATCTCATACTCAGGAGCATCTAATTGATGTTTTTTCCTCTTGGACAGACAATCATATGTAACTATACTGTGACGGCAAACCATTCCTGTTTGCCTCTTGTGCCATGGCTAAACTCAATGTTTTAACACTAAAAGTCAATAAGTCGAACAAAGAGACGTTAGAACAATAAACACAATATTTATTGCTTGATTTCTAAAATAACGACAATTATAAATGCTCTCCCGGACAAGGCCTTAACTATTCTAACTCGATCTACCAGTAATAATCTAACTGACTCTTACCACTAAGGCTATCTTGACTTCTAGCATACATTAAAAACTAGCATACATTAAAAACAGCCGATAACTTGTAACAATTCCTGGCACCGACTTCAACTCCGACTCTGGAACAATTGCTGAACTTTAGAATCACTCAACCTCTACCTCTCTATCGCGACTCTCAGTCTGTGTTTATATATTTCCTAAATCTCGCGCTTCATTTCTACCTGCTTTCGTTTTACATATTCACGTTTCATTTTTCTTTGGGCAAAGGTAGTTTAGCAAAAGCAATCAATCTTAATTAAAAGTTCCCAAGGTTAGTTAAGGGAAAACCGCGAATAGCCCAACGTCACAATACTATGAGTTCAATAAAGCCTCTTTTTGTTTGTTTCCATACTATATACATTGTATTCATTTTTGCACAACTATGCTTTCGTCACCGTTTAAGTACAAAATGCTGTCTCTCATCTCTGAATTTCATGTCACTCAGATGATTTCTCGGGGAGTTATAGCAAAAAAAAAATCTGTTGCTTAAGATTTGCACACCAGTATGTGAATATATATATATATATGATATACCCTGGAGGTAAAAGATACTAATTTCATTTTCTAAACTCGAAACCAGTAAAACTTAAAAAAATAATAACGCTTAAAAAACGATTGTAATTTAAAAGCCTGTAGTATAAAGGATAAAGTACACATGGGCTTATTGAAAAATATTCATTAATAAGCAAGCTGTTAATAAAGAAATTTAAAAAAGACCTTTGAGATGTTCATCTGTATATCAAAAGCGGACATAGTGCCCTATGCTTGCGACTTACCGATATACTCTCTATAACAAAACAAAAAAAAAAAAAAAAACGACAAACCAAAAAGGAGTTGCCCGATTTTTTTTTAATGAAATTTCGTATGCAAAGACATTTAGATTGAATATGCAAATGATTAAAATTTGATGTCCGATGAATGAATAGCGGGAGCTACAGCTCATTGTAATTGCACACTCAGAAGAGGCGTTACTGCGCACTGTATATAAGAAGCGATTCTCAATCTGATGGTCAAAATTTCTGTTGCATTGCGATTTAGGATACCTTTCAACGACTCAAAAAATGCCTTGTCGCAGGATTTGAGCTCATTACGAGCAACTGTAAGAGTTTGAAAGAGGTCATATCATTGGATTGAAATAGGCAAGTTGGGCAAATCGGAGAATTGCTGTAATCATAGTACAATTATTATTTGGTGAGGTGATCTAGGAGCATAAATAATTCCTATTGCACATTTAAATTCTTTTATGGGAGTTTTCGTTTTCATTATATGGAAGCAAGTTGTTAGCAGGTAAACAGTTGAAGCAGAAGAAGCCGAAAAGGGAAAGTGGTAATCCAAATGAGTGGTTATTTATTATTGCTTAAATCAATAATAATTGTATAATCATTACTGATTTGCATTAAGATGGCTTAATAATTTTACTGAACTATGAAAATAGTCTAATGCATTATTTATTTATGAAAACAACAAGTATTATCATGATCTAAAAATGTATGTATTATTTTTACAGGTGTTAGAGATTCCCCAGGAATCCTTCAAAAGGTAGAACTTCAAGTTGTAGATCACAATGAGTGCCAAGATTGGTATAAAAGCATAGGAAGAAAAGAAACTATATTTCCTACAATGGTTTGTGCAGGTTACAAAGAGGGTGGAAAAGATTCTTGCCAAGTAAGATCATGTCTAGTATATTGTACTCTAATTGCTGCTAGGAATGCATAACGGACCTCATTTCAAGTTATGTTAGAAATTTCGAAAAACTAACAAATATGTCAAGAATTCTTTACCATAACAAATTCTTTTCATCGAAGTGAACTGTTTTAAAAGCTTTCAGTCATTAACTTTGACAGATAATTTATTCTTCTCTTACATATAGGAGATAATATTCAATCATTGAAGAGTATAACACATTAAAATAGCTAAAAATAGATTATTAAGTAAGGAAAATTTTGCAAGAAAACTAAACGCAGATCTTTGTTTAAGACATTACTAAATACTCAAGTGTAAAGTATTTAAATATTGAAGTACCAAAAGCTTTATTTTTATATTAATTAAAATATTTTTCGATTTAAAATTACCGTAGAAACATGCTAATACTACAATTGTATTCAAAGTAAAAAAAAAATTTCACTTTTGGTTGATTTTCTCCAGAAGTACTGAACAGAATTAAATGAAATTAGGTATGTGTATATATAGGTTTATATAATATCCAAAAACATACAACAGATATGGTGCACATAAATGATCGTATATATGGCTCGTCAGCGCAGGAAAGTCTAAAAGAGAAGTTACAAGATGGAACAAAAAAATGAATGTGTGAATAGGAATTCCCACTTTACAGTTATACAGATTTCACAGCATGAAATCATGCAGGAATATAAACAGATGAATCATTGTGAAAGCCGCCTCTCCCCCCCTCAACAATACTATTTTAAGGTCCTGGTAGTCGAGATGAAATTACCCTCCCCAGAACATCTTAAATATGTTATATAAGGTTAAGATCTGAAAATCTGTCTGGTCAGTTCATGGGGAGAAATATCCTCATTTTCCAGAAACTCGATGGCCAAATTAGCTCTATGTGGACGAGGTTGCCATCCATAAAAAATTATATCAGGGTCAATTACATCCCTGAAAAGCGAACAAGTGACTTTTTATTTTGTCAATTTTTTAATAAAATTGTTACCAAGTAAGATATAATTCTGGAGTTAATAAATGTGGTATATCTGGTTATATTAGCATATAGTCTGAGAGAGAGTACTCGCAACATATATATTACTAGTTAAGGTAAAGATAATTTTTTTGATATTCACATGGTTAAACAAGAAAGTTTTCATAAAAAACGATGTTTAAGAGCTGCAAAAGATTATGGTTTATGATAGTTCTGATCCCTATTATGAGCTAGATCGCTCATCAAAAAAACAGTTGATTTTGTTGAATTTTCATAAAAAAAAAAAAAAACAATAACAGAAATAATGTGCATAACATATCTAATGCCTGTGTGTGTGTGTGTGTGTGTGTGAATCTAGCTGAAAATTTCCCTCCTTCTTTCCACTCGATGAAAATATTATTATATACAATACCTGCCGAGGTGGCATAAATAATAGGAATTACTGGTCTAATTGATAATTTCTATTTCGTCAAGGTTATATCACGCTGGATTTTAATGGTTCAATAGCCTCGCTTATTAGGTACCAGACAGTGGATTCAAAAAGTACATTATTTTGCAGTGATAATACTTCTGTTGTCTTATCCTTATGAGAAAGAATTTTCATAAGGAGACTACCACATAACACATCATACGTTCAGTGCTTAAAAGGAAGGAAAAATTTATAGAAATGAATGTGAAGAGGAATACTATTTACGGTTATTACTCAATTAACACATTTTATTAAAACAAATTCTCTATACAATATGTGGAGAAAAGAATCGAAAATTATATTATCAACCGCTCTTTCTATACACTCCAGAAATATTTGTTCATTATCCCTTTAATCAATAAATAATACTGGTTTCTAGTCCATTTTATGCCATATTGGTTACCAAAACAAGTTCTTGTGAAATATTAGCAATCTTTTGAAATCTATTGGTTCAAATTCATTTATAAAGTTAGTATGTAAGCAAATATGCACTAAATTTTAATACAAAACATTATAGGATAAAATTCGTTTGATTTAAAAAAAAAAATATTGCATCAAAATATTGCAATTTTATAATGTGTTACAGATGACTGGAGTAACAAATTATTTTAAAACAATCAATATTTGTAATGAAGTGTTAATAATGATAATATCTAATTTGTTAACTCCTTGGCAGCTATTTAAATGCAATGTTGTTCAGTCTAACATTAGTTTTGAATTTTCATGATTTTTATCGATTTCTCCTTAATATTTTTTTTTATTCTAGGGAGATTCCGGTGGTCCTTTAACTGCAGTAAAAAATGGTAGATCAACTTTAGTTGGCCTAGTGTCTTGGGGTGTTGGCTGTGCAAGACCGAAACTTCCAGGTGTTTACACAAAAGTATCTGAATATGTTGAATGGATTGAAAAAGTCACTACATAATCAAAATGATGAGGATAGAAAATTAAGAAGTAATACTTTGTAACTAAAATCATGCTTCGATTCTGAATATATGTTGCTTCAAGCAACCCACAAATGCAAACTCCTTCAGCGTCAAGAAGCTATTGAGAAAATCTGATAATCAAGAATGTCTCAAAGAATTTAAGTTTCAGAGACATTTTCAGTGTTTGTTTGCTTTGGAAAACTTTCTTCTAGAGCTTTTTTTCAGTAACTCATTTTGAGTATGTTTTTTTATAAAATATTTGTGTGAATTTCTTTTATATAATAATCGTATCGAAAAAAAAATTATGAAAATTCACGTCTTACAACATATAGAATTTACAACCTCTGTTTTTTGAATTTCAAACAAGTTATCTGATCTTCAAAGCTACTAATTAATATAAAATTTAAATGGAGCTTAACATACATTGATATTTAATATTGAAACATTTCATTCGTACTTTATACTGATAATTTTGATTTAAAAACAAAGAGAGAGAGAGAGAGCAAGGAATTTATTTCATTTTCATATTTTCATCTGAGAATTCATAAAACGCAATATTTTGTTATCATGATCCAATGAATTCAGTTTTAATCTAAATATCGTTCTTATAAGTAATTTTGAATGAAACTTCGTGCAAATATAGAACTATTTAATAAATAAAAGTTTGAAACTGAATATTTTGATTTCTTATCTTCCTTTTAGAAAAATAATAAAAAATTCTGTAAGATGATTTACACAAAATTAATATAAAAATGCATAATTCTTTCTTCATTCGTTACTGATGAATTCCAACAGGGGTGTGTTCAAAAACTACTTTGTCTAATAACAAACTAAACTTACAAAACTTAAACTTTGCACTTAAAGATTACCCTCGAATTTTCATTACTATCAAAGCATAATTGCTGTGTAAATATACAGCTCTGGAAAATGTATATGTTCGTTGATAACAATCAGCTTAGAAACATGTGTTTATATTCACAAAAGTTTAATTGAAATCAAGTTATTTCTTTTCTAAGCAAGTAATAAAACTATACATGTTTAGTATCTACTCGATTTAAACATACTATTTTGCTTTAATTTTCTTAAATTATTTCTTTTACTCAAATTAAAAGACATTTTTATTATTAAAATGGGAAGAAAAGTTCTAGAGAGAGAACTTATACACTATGAAACATATCCAAAAGCTTCAAATATATTTTCCTAATCACTTCTAAAAACGGAAAGAACACAGCTGTATTGAAAAAGATTGAAAAGTTCCCTTTTGTAAACCCAGAATTAACTCATATGGAATTTTAAGACTATACATAGACATTGTGCATATTTCTAAAATATTTTTAAAAACTTCTATAAATATTGTAAGCTAGCAAATAATTTAAACAGTTAAAACGATGTACAACCCAAACGTAATCTGATAATAATTCCATGCCTCCATTCCCGTTGATGATTTTTTTACAATTTAAGGAGATAGTTCATCAATTTTTAATAAATTGTATATATATATATATATATATATATATATCTGTGTGTAAGGTGTCCCTAAACACAAAAGTTAAACTTTAAGGGAAGGCTAAATACATATAAAGAAGCATTTTTTTTTATACCAATGTGTGGGTTTGGATATGAAAAGTATTGGCAGAAAAATAAGAAATGTTAGAAAATGAAAAACATTTTTCATTTACATTAATAATTTCAGTAAATGTTGAATTTTTCCGACATTCACATCGATTTAGACCTGGTAACGATTAACAAGTGATTGGTGAACGCATTCGAAAATGCCAGGTGTTTCAAGAACAGTTACAACGGCGACTGAAAGTTTTGTTCTGAGGTCCTCATCGGATTGAACTGGAATCTCTTTGATAAGTATCCCATAAGAAAAAATCGATTCTTGGTAAATCGAGGGAAAATGATGACCGACAGACTGGTCCATCTTGTCTAATCAATTGAAGGCCGAATATGGCATTGGGTTCATTGCACACATTAACATCGAAATGGACTGGAGCTCAGTCGTGCTGCTGCCACATGGCATTTCAAACGGCAAATAGAACATTAGAACATTATAAAGTATTTCTGGTCGAAGATCCATCCTGAATAGGTTCTTCCAGAAAGGTTCGACACATCGTGCCGTTAAGTGTATACTGTAAACAAATATGTACCAAAAAGGAAATATTTCACGATACCTGGCCAACACATTAGCAGAGAGCCGATCTTGGAAAGTATTTGGGCATGTAACATGTTGATTAAACACATGGAAATTCATTCATGGGAATTCATTGAAATCATTCTTAGGAAGACTTTTTCATAAATGTAAAGGGGAAAGTCTTGTTAAGAGTATCATTTGGTCACTTTTTCAGTATTTCTTGTTTTTCCAATACTTTTCATTTCTAACCCGATATTTCTGTACAAAAACACTTCTTTATATGTTTTGTACCTTTTTTTAAAGTTTGGCTCGGGGATTCAGGGACAATATATAAAAACACCCGCATATATAATTCTGGTTCTTATAAATTAAGAAATGTTTCATAAGTTTTTTGATTATTCATGGGCAATCAGAATTCTGAGAAAAACAATGTTTTCATATCACACTTCTGACATTTCTGAAATCATTCAATGCAGTTTAATAATTTGTCGGTTATATATCACTTCTGTATTGTCTTCTTTTTGTCTTTTCTTTTCTTATTTGGCGGGGATTCTCAGAATTATAACTTCAGCACACACGGAAATGCTTTTATCTGAAATTCAAATTGTATGTTAAGTGTTAAAAGTTAAATGTACCCTTTTGATTTTGGTAAAAATTAAAACAAAATTCATTCATATGTAACTTTGTTAATTTTGATGAAAGTTGATAAATAATAAGTTAAATGGAGGGGGGGGCAGCAACCAACTTGTGTGTACACGTGCCACAATCTGCATTAAATTTTATTATAAGACTGGTGTGGGCCACTTTTGTATAGTTTTCATTACAGATTCTAGCAAGAATTTTCATACGGCTCACTGTATTATTTTTGCTACTTCTCGTGAGTTCGAAACCTTTTCTCTACTCAATGCATTGTTTGTATAATATTTTTACACGAATTCTTTAGAACCGTGTCTATCGTATAAAAAGCAGCATTGAGCATGCATAAAAATAATTTTTATAAGAAGATAATGAAAGAATAATTCACTTATATCAATTCCATATTCCAATTACGTTTAAGATTTCCTTGTTTCAAAAATGTTTTCAAATGTCTTTTTTCAAGCATTAACATGCAGTGTTTCTTTAATCTGTAAATAATGTATATATATACGAATATGGCACATCCTATAAACATTTAAATATTATGAATGACCTTTTTTACTTGTACATAATATCAAATAAAAATAATTGTGTATGTGTTTTAAATCGCAGACTTCATCCTTTGTAATACATTAATACTTGTGTTTCATTTACTCTCAATAATTTTAACAAAAATTTTCATGAGAATGTGAAAAATAAAACATTCGTATGATAAAAGTGTTTTTCTAAATGTATATACAATACACGACCTCTTAAACAGAAACAATGGAACTCATCCCTTTGTCGGATAATCGAACGAAGGGTTAATCCTAATTACACAAAATGAGCGCATAAAATTACAGTACTTGAATAGAAATGTAACCACAGTAATTGAGAATGGAAATAACTATTTCCACAATAATGCACCGAACTCTCAACTAAATACAATACTTATAACAAATATAATAAGAAATACAATTTCATAATTGAAAATAAACATCAATTTTTCATATAATGTATCTTTCTTATTGCTTTACAATAAGTATTCCATTTTTCTTATCAATTATTGTTTATATAGCTTTTATATATAACTTAAAAATAAGAGTAAAATACTTTAATTAAGAAAACAAGTAAAGTTAATTTGAAAAAAAAATGAAACAAAAATACTATATTGTTTTTGAGATGAAATGTATTCAACAATTACTAGTTAAAAGAACATGAAACAAAATTTTAAACATGAAAGTTTGTGATACTTGTCGCAAAATAAAAATAGTCGCTATCATTTTATTCAATTGCATTTTTCAGAATAAACAGCTAAAAATTGTATAGAAAAATATATGTGTATTGCATAAATTCAAAGTAATCTATCAGCTTGAAATTTTTAATTTATAGCATGGCAATATTTAATTAGGAAAAAATATACTAAACATCATTAGCTGAAAAATACATTAATTATTTTATACTAATCGTATGTTTTTCAGATTTTTCTCTTATAATTTCAAAATTAATAAGGAAACTTTCATTACTAAATAATCATTTTATTTAGATAAATAAAGAACTTTTATTTTTATATCTAAAATCATTAATTTTAGTGATCTCTCTCAGATTCTCAATATGCTAAAATGTAAATATAAAGTAATATTTTTAATGAGATGTTAATTTCTTCTGATTCCTAAAATATATAATGATAAAAAAAATTGAACTCCATAAGGTCAGAATATTTGTCTTATTGAAAGGTGCAATAGCTTGCAAAATTACGCTTTCTGTCAGATAGTGCAAACCTTTATATTTAAATAAATCAAATTTCCTGATAAAATTCTACAATCTTTCTGAAAGCTTACTGTAAATGTCTAATCGAATTAAACATTGAGATCCAATGGTTTCTACATCTTTTTCATTTGCTTAAAGAATGATGTAAAAAAAATATTTGAAAATAATTGCATATTTAATGAGAGTAATATTTCAGAAAAACCTTTCATACATGAGAGAAAAATTCATCGATACGTAGTAATTAATTTTTTTGAAAAAATTTTTCAAAGTTTTACAAATAAATTAAGAAAATTGTATGTGAGTTTTCTAATAATCAAAATTAGGAAAGAAATTTATTGTGAATGATCTAAATATCAAAATCAGGAAAGAAAATTGTCAAAAAAAATCAAAGTCAATGTTTTTTAATGTATATAAAAACAAGCAATGCGAGCTTTTTCAGTTACATAAAAAGATTCTTATTACGTAATATGTTTCAAAAATCATTCATTTCTTTCGAATTAGACAACTTTATCTTCGGCATCTGAAACATTGATAGTCTTTTTCTTTTTTGCTTGTGACCTTTTAAGTATTGAATTAATGCCTAGAGCTTAACAAACAAATCAAGAGGCCACTTTTACAACTTCCGGAATTCAACAGAAGTTAAGAAAACCTGTTTTAACCTGAAGTAATAGGTTGAAAGCTTATTTTGATGACACTTTCAGGTCATCAGCCTTTCGACGCCAATGTCGTCTCACACGTCTTAAATACCTTGACTTTCTCAGCGAATTATCACACGAATTCACTTACCTCGTTAGAATCACGCTCACAAGGCCGTAGCTACTTATTTCAAAACAAACTCTTAAGTAACCTTCTTCATAAATCCTGAACTTGGCACCAAAAGAAAAAAGAAGAAGAAAAAAAGTCTTGTTTATATAATTTAGGTGGCTTAATAATTACCGGGTTTTTGTCAGAAGATGAAACCCAAAGATCTGAGATTAAAATCAGAATTAAAGCTACATTTATTTATCACAATGACTGCATTTTAACTGTTTGAAACTATTATACTCTAATCACAACCATCTGTTTTCAAAAACACGGATCAATAGTACTCAAATCGAATGACATAATGAAGAGGGATAATCTAAGTTGATTAAAATCTCATGACATAAGCAATTTCAATAACTTATTTAGGTTTATAATGATACTTATCTTTCTTTATTTGCAATGACTTCCGTTCTGACCTCAATGTATCTAATTTAATATGATGTTAAAGTAGTATTTCAATAAATATTTTTTTAAAAAAAATAGTATTTGAAAGATATCTCGAAAGTTTCCATACTTTTAAACATTTTTAGCATTTTAAATGTATAGTATGTATTTGAATTATCAATAAATACACTTACAAAATATCGATGCGGAGACAATTTACGTACTATTTCCTATTTTTTTATCTTAAAGTCATAATTGGAGTAATAAACTAAATTATTTGGATTTAAAAAGAAAACAGAAAATTCTGAAAAGCATTAATAAGCAAAAATGTTCAAAATTAGCAAAGTTCTTGCATTTGTGGAAAAAATGCAATCGGCAGAGCTTGATTTCTAAGCAGTTTTTTCGTTCAAAAGGCTTATAAAGTATGGTATTGTTTTTGTGAATTAAAAGATGAATTTTAGCCAATAAACATATGTTGCATTAATTTTTGAATAACATATTTTTCTATTTCTACTCGACCAATCAGGGACATAAGTCAAAATTTTTTTTAAAAAAAGCATGAAAGTACATTTTCTTGGAAATTTCAGAATATTTCCCCATTTTTGGAAAATACTTCTTTAAATAGGGGATATTGATTTTTTCTTCTAGAATGTCTAAAAAAATCCAAAATTTGTAAAAGTGATTTAAAGAGCCCTTCAATTGTTAAATTATGTGTCTTCTTAACGAATACATTTAAAATAAATCAGTATATTTAAAAATTCATAAATGAGAAGTTCACTTACGAAATTCACTCAAGTTCAGTTCAGTTAGAAGTTCACTTAAGTTCACTTCATAAATTAGAAGTTCACAGTATATCAAACTATCTTTAATGTATAATCTTACAGACAAACAACGAAAGAATCTTTTTGCTTCTATCATTTTTTTTTAGATTCATTGAAGTATACGAACTTATTTGTTTATTTCATAAAAGAAAACTGTCGGAGAAACACAGTATATCAGTAAGATATCAACTCGAACAAAAGAATCCCATTATTACTAAAAATTCTTTATTTGCATTACGTTACAAAAAACATATTTCAAGCAAAAATATTAATTTAATAAGACATTATTTTTCTGTACTAGATCAACCACATTAAATGTAAAATCACAAAAAAAAACACTAGTTTTAAGAAAGTGAATTAAACTGAAGCCTCTGAGTCCAGCTCATTGTGTGTTTGCATGTAACGATGAAAATAGCACACAGATTTACTTTGACCCAATTCAGAAAGTGAACGTGCATACATAGAAGAAATAGATGATTTCATGTGTCCCTCAGAGCAGTATATCTATACTTAACACCTAAATGAAATTAATAAATATTGGAAAAATAAGCTAAATGTGGCCACTTTAATAGCCTCTCATTTGCTTGATCCATGTCAAAAAGTGGGAGACCCTTGAATAGACGTCGGGAAAGCCTCGTTTTGCGCAGCCAGAACCGAAAGAAGTTAGACCTGCTAAGACCCATCCTCTGTCTGTTTTGCAGGCCAATGGCCCACCTGAATCACCCTAAAACAAAGAAACATAGACAATTTTACAATAAAATTAAACTTCAGTAGGCCATAAATTTACAGTTTAGAAGACACAATAATCAATCTTGTGTGTGTGAGGGGGACATATATACTAATTATATAACTAAAAAATTGGATTTAAAACAATTAACAATAATATATCTATATTCGTAAAAGAAAGTGTATGAGTATGGCTAGATAATGCAGCACTAAAACAGGAAAGAACCAGACACTAAATCCAATGTACATCTTGAAGGGAGTTTTTCGAAATTCACTTTACTTTTTTTTTTGTAATTCAATGTTGAAGTAACCACCAAGAGAAATTATTAGTCCACTACTCATAGATCTGGAGCATATTGCGTCACACATGATTTCATGGTTTAACTTCGCTTCCGATAATTTATTCTTCAGTGAGTCTTTTGTAAATCGTTACATTTATTCATTTGTTTGTTATTTGCAGCTGAATTACGATTATTTTCTGAATTAATACCGCAAAAATATATTCTTTCATTAAGTAAACTTTAGTTTTGGTAACACCATTTGTAATTTTTTTCCCCATTGTTGGTGGTGATTTCTTTAAAAAAAAAGCTTACTTTATTATTTAAATAGTTTTTTATTTTAATTGTTAATTTGGTAATTTCTTTTTTCAGTTTATTATTTACTTATTATTTGTTTCATTAAATGCTTAGAGGTAATGTTATGATTCCTTCACTAAATTTGTTTGATTTATCAGTTTTGTTTAGTTTTTTTCCCTTTACTTTTGTTTATGTTACTGTTGTAAATTCTTTTTCAGTGTTTGGCAGCCCGAGAGAAATATCATTTATTGAATACTTATTTATTACCGTTTTTTATAAACTGTATCTCTCTTATTGATTAGTGGTGATTTTATTATTCCTAAACTAAATTTGTCTATTATTGATAAACATTATTTATTCGTTTTTGTGTCAATATTTATGATAGAGTATTGCACATATATTCTGACTAAACAAGCCACATGAAAAGATTTTTTTTATTCTGAAGATTCCAATCAATCCATCAGATGACTTACTCCAATTTAAGCGAAGTTAATTTTTGATTTATCTCAGCTTTATCATGAGCATCAAAACATCCCAAGGAAAATCTCATCGAATAATTTGACTCGATCTAAGAAATCCTTGCTTATCTCATAAATAATATTATGTTGGCTGGCAGTGCATAAAACTGATACATCTTTGCTCTGAATGGAAAGACATATCACATCGTTTATCAAGAAGCTTTTCAGAATACTTATTAATAATCACTTCACAATTTTTTGCTAACTATTTATTTTATCATTATTTGATATTTTGTATCGTTTAATTATCATTTTAGGACATTTTTTCCAGTTTAGAAACAGTCAGTTGAAGTACCTAAGTGTGCTCTTTATTTATTGTTTATATTCTAAATGTGTTAGTTATTATTTTTCTCTGTTAGAATTTATATTCACATTTTTTCTACATTTATTTTTATTTACCTGTTTAGCATTGCGTTCATTTCCTATTTTGTTTGAAATTTACATTTCTACTTTATTTATGTACTATCCTAGTCTCTATTCAAAAGTTTCACGTACTATTTCCTAGAACCATCCAGCTCTTCCGGTCGGAAGGAAATTTGATCAACGGTCTTAATTTCTTTTAATTTAAGGTTCTCGATTAGCCATTGACTGATGGAACTTAATGCCCACTTATTTCTTACAAGCGCTTGGTAATGGATGCTGTGGTGCTTCACCTTTTACTTATTTATTTTTTTAATTTGGCTGGGAACTTCAGGCTTCGCCTCTGTTGGATAGAAATTTCATTATTTTCTTGTAGTCTAATTTGTTATTCACTGAAAGTTATTTACAAAATTATTAAGTGGTTTCAAGGGAGTAAAACTAGAAGTTCTTCAATTTCTTTGAGAAAAAAAACTTATGTTGCTCCACATTTTATGTTGAACATTTTGATACCAAGCATTTGAGGTTACTCAAAGAACTTCGGAAGTTACTCAAATGTTGTAAAATATATTTTCATACGATCAGTGTTTAAATAGATGTGCCACGCTTTCGTATTTCCTATTTCGGCATACCTTTCAGTTTATACTGCATAGTAATTATCATTATTTTTAAATAAGGGAATAAATCAGTAAGAAGCTACCAACTCAACTTTTTGTTTTTGAAAACTTTTCGATCACTTATTATTTACGCACATTGTTTGAATATTTCGTTTTAAGGTTTGAATTATTGTTCATTAACTTCTCATTTACACGAAGGCTATTCGTGACGTAATTTTGATTCTCAATCAAGCAACGAGGACAATACCCAAACTGGTAACTTCCTCTTTTAACACTCACATCGCACCATCAGGAAAATTCGGAGTCTCTACAAATTTAACATCCCTCATTCCTGCTACACGTCGTGTCTTTAGTGGCATCAGGACTTCAACCACAAACTCAATGGAATCAATATCGGCCGCAAGATTGCGAGCATGACCATTAGACTATCTAGGCTACGAGTCGTTTTGAGGATATGTGATAGTTAATTAAAGTCGTACTGACAAACAATGCGAGAGCTGTTTATGAGGGGCCTCATAATTTTGTTTTTGGGTTAATGTAGCCCTTGATGTTCCACTTCTCTCAAAACTCAATCAATCAACTAATTATGTCTTTTAAAATGCTGAAGCTAGTTTGTTTTCATTTGAGATATGAATATTCCGCTTCACTGAAAAGAGCATCTGTTCAGCTTATGTGCATGGGAAAATGTGCTTGTGAAATTTAAAATAATTAATCCTGCAATGAATGCAAACAATTTATAAGAGAATGATATAAGTAGTTTATATCCAGCTTGGTGTTATCTTCAATACATTCTCTGCTGAAACCAAACATCGCTTATTGAAAAATATTTATGTCAAGTGATGCAACATAATTGATTTTAATATTATATCAAGTTTTTTTGTGATAGTTTCACTGTGTTTATAATTCTATGGTGGTTAGGAAAAGACTGAGAAACGAAGGAGTGATTTGTCTTCTTGTTTTGAAATACACTGTAAAATAGTGGGACTATCAGCCCTTTTTCTAGCTGATTTCTGACCATAAAAAGAATGTTCCAGAGATAAACAGACTTTTATTGTCAATTAAATGTATCAGCAAAGGAATGGAGTCTATATCAGCTGTCTGTTTTTTCGAGTTTTTCTAATCTTGTAGAACAAAATAAATATGGTATAACCAATAAAAAAATTTGAGTTGTTTCGAAGGCAGAAGCAAATAATAATAATAATGTAAAGGGTAAACTCCGAAGAAAAACTTTAGTCTCTTTTTAATATTTTACCAGTGGTTGTGGCATTTAGAAGACTAAAAAGGACATTCATCATTGTTTCGGTTTTACACTTTGATATGGATAGAAACAGGAAAAGTCTTAGAAGAAAAAGGTCTATTGCCTTATTACAAACAAAAAAAAAATACTACAGTTATAAAAGTGCTGAATTTTGGCATTGAATAAGCTTACTCATATTTAAAAAGAGCCAACTGAGGCAATTTCACTACTAAAAGAAAAGTGGAAAGGTATTTATACAGATTTGAGTCATACAGATTTGAGTCATTAGTGCAGCACTGATGAAGCATCTATGCATTGGTTTAATCCTGCAATGCGATATACAACTGTAATTACAATGTTGCAATCTCAAAAATAAACTCTGCAAAAATTAGCAGAAACACTCATTGCTAAAGCATATCGAGACGTCATAAAACCAGTATTTTAAGGTTTATCCCAACTAACACTTCTGAAGAGATATTTAGGTGACAAGATGAAGAACTCGAAAGAAAGTCTACATTCGTTAACCTTGTTATTTTGTCTTAAGTTTTCTGTTTCTTTTTCAAGTTTATAGAGAATACGTCAAATTTGGCTACCAATATTTTCAATGAAAATTAAATACTTAATACTATTCTAGAGTTATTTGGCAGAAAACATTTTGAACGAACACTTATCACAGGCAGGATACAACAAACTTCGAATCTAAACACTTTAAAAAGTCGAGTGCAATCATTTTTGACGCAATCAGAGGCAAAAAAAAAAAAAAAGACATTTGATAAAGTTAATGCTTATGGAGGCTTTTATGAGGGTGGTTCTAAAAGTACCTGTATATGAAGACAGATGGCATCGATAAGGGAAAATGTTGTTACCGTTGGGTGCTGCCATCTGTTAAACTAAATTGAAAAAAATTGACATTGATTCATGATTTAGTTTTGATTTCGTAGTCATTGGCTGCCAAATTCAAAATTTGATTGCTGCCTCGTGGTGTTGTCACCGTCTGTGAGATGAAGAAAGTGACATCGGCATGAAAAGTTTTGAGGAAAATTTTTTGAGTTGCGAAATCATGATCACGAATTTGAGTAATTGAGAATTAGAGAGCTGCCTTCTGAGTCATGATGCTTACTAAAAACAAACCATTTTCAATGTTACGAGTACAATCTCTTGGAATTTCTAAGGACTTATTGAATGATCCTTGTAGTATGCAATTTTCAAAACTGAATTTTTATAAATGAATGCCAAAACATTAAATTAGTTTTTCTCAGTTTGAGTTATTTTCATTTGTGCACTGGATATATATATAAAGAAAAAGAATTGTACTTCCCACTAAAAAAATTGTAAGTTTAGAAAGCATACTGTACTCTTTAAGTAGTATTTAAATTCAGCATCATTTCTTTATCGTTTAAAAAAGTAAGTAGGTATTGAATTTTTGTAAATTTTTAAAAATTTTGAATTATTTTATTTTTAAAAAAGTTATTCTATTTTTAAAATGTACATATTAAGGCTGATATATTTGGCTTCCTAACTAATTTACTACAAATAATAATAGCTATTTTTATGCAAAATATCCTGAGAGCTGTGAAACTTTCTCAACATTCCTTTAAAATGTGTTATTTTCATTTTTGCTTATTATTTGAAAAATTAAGATGGTATTTTAATTATTTTACATACTTTAAAATTCTCATTCCTTTATAAAGCATATGTAAAAGCATCAAACTGTTTGATTTTAATTTCAATGAATTATAGCCAGCCAAAAATTGCTTATAATTTCCATTTATGAGACAAATTTGAAACCTCTTAAAAGGTGGACCCTGATTTCAAAAAATTATTATTTTAAATTTTTGGATATGTTGGACGTGAGTCATCATTAAAAATATTATGTGCTTGATGACTGAATTGTTGAATTTTTAAAATCACCTTGTGACGTATTTCCTTTATTATTTAAATCTAATATACAATAAGTTCGAAACTCCAACAGAAGACTCATAAGAGCAAGACAAAACGAAGAATATAACTATGAAGTCCCGAATCCCTCTTAACCCAATCAATCATAGTTTATATTCTAATAATATATTTTTAGCTTTCCAACTCACTCGATCCGATTCAAACACTTCTCGATTATACCCGATTCGAATCTTATTACTTTAACTAGGAGTTGCTTTAATCCCAACAGTTATTTAAGATGATTCAATCCAATTCACAAATATCTATATCAGGTTGTCTCTATTTTCTATCTCCCTTCTTTTTCTTTTAAGTTATATTTTACTTATATATCACTATCTCTAATTCAATTCACTACACTTATAATCTTCATCTGATTTACCTAATAACACTTCATTTAATTGGGAAGAAATTGTAATTTTATGCGAATAGCCCAAACTTCTCAACTTGTAAAAAGAATGGGTTCTGGTATTGAGTTGTAATATACAATTGGAGTAAAAATACAAGAAATTTATAAAAGAAAAAAAAATCTTCACTCATGACGGAAAGAAAAATTAAGCTGCACGAAAACTTAATTGTCGAACTATGCTAAAAAATTACACTTACTTGACAGGTACCCTTGCCTCCTTCAAGGGTGCCAGCGCATAAGTGCCATGCTTGAATAGGGATGCGAAATCGAGATGTATAAACGTTGCATTTAGAATTGTCAAAAACTTGAATGCCAACAGCTCTAAGGTCCTCTGAAGCTTTTGAACCTAAAATTTCAAAAATGTAACGTATAGTACTGCTATATCAATGTATTTTAATTAAGGAACAATAAAATGATAGAAACATTATGGAAATAAATGAAAGCAACCTTATTTCTAAAATATTTTATAGTGAAAGAAGAAATACAGTAAAACTCCATCATTCTTTAAGACTAAATGTAATATCTGTAATTAAATTACATGAATTTAAGAAAAGAGTTATGCAAAGTCTTCAAAAAAAAAAATTAAAAACTGGATGAAATAAATAATCAGAACTTTTAAATAGCGAGCAACACTAAAAATATTTCTAGCAAAATACGACATAAATAAAAAGCAATATTAAGTAGGGATAAATATGCTGTTTCATAAAATTCTATTCAAATTCTTTCAGATCAAATGAATTATTCTTAATTGTCTTCTAAATGAACTTTAGAAATGCCTCGAAGTTTTTAAAAGGTTGGGAGAAAACAGTACTGAGCTGCTATTTTCGATGAAGATTAATTAAAAGCATCATAACTAAATTACCACGAGTTTGTTTCTCACATAATTTTATACATTTATTCGTGTAGGTATGTTGCATTCATAAAATAATTTTTAAGCTGAATTCCTGAAATATTCAATTCACAAAAAAAAAAAAAAATATTGAATAACATAAATTAGTTTCAATCTTCTAGACATATCGTAACCAGGATAGGATCTACCCGACGAGCAGAGAGTTCATACACGAAGGCGGCCGAATATAAAAGGCTGCAGTATGGAGAGTGGGGTGTCAGCTCAGGCATCCTCCTCGTCATTCGATCGGGGTGAAGATTTGATCAAAACGCAGCCTCGGTTCCAGGCTAATTTTTTCCTGGAAACTTACTTCAAAGAAAACGGGTAAATCGCAAAATGTGAATGATAGCAGCTCAAGTACGCAAAAATTCAATTCAAAATTTTTACTTCTATATTCTATGTTATTATTAAAAGAAGCTCGTTGGACTTATTATTGGATCTTTGGCTATCGGAATTATTGGATTATCCTTTATGAACTATTTATTTAACTGTTTCACTACCACTTAGCTATTCTATCAACTGGAACCAAACATATCTTCCTTGACAAAGCTCTCTTCACAGGACCATAAACCAGATTGATTGATTGATCATTATACACGACTCATTTAGAAGCCACACGTATGCTATTAGCAATAGACATCGTAATTTTCAGCCTCGGTCAAATGACGAGGATAACACCTGAGATGTTACTCCATTCTTCAAACTGTCATACCATATCAACACAAAGATTTTGAGCCTTGAAAGATTTAACGTATATCAACACCCTATACGACGAGTCTTTAAAGGTATTAAGACTCGAATTACAAATGGATTGAAACAACCCCTACCATGATTCCATGATCATAACCACTCGGCTACAGCGAAGGCGTAAAAACTCAGAAACTATCTACTTTATGGTTTCTGTCATATTTACTAAGTCCAAACGTTAGTTCGTCTATCTCAATAAGGCCTACCCCTCCAATTTTATTAAATTTATTCCTAGAGCTATCAAAACCTATGAGAGAGTTATCAAAAATTTGGCGATTGTAGCCACCCGAACATTTTCAAACCATAACCACATTATCTCAAGTACAGATTCATAAGATATTCTGGCGTGGTCAAAAGGAGAATTTTTAAAAGTACTTTGACGAAGCTTGCGATGCTTCACGTGGATCAAGTATCTCATTAAATGTATCAAGAGAAAGTGTTTCCCTCCCGAAATTCATTTTTGTGGAATATTAGCAAAACACTTCCGCCCCCCCCCCATTTGAATACCAAAATTCTAATATTTCTCCTAAGTAATTTAAAAATAAACGCTTACTTTTCAAATTATTTTACTATATATGTATATGCATAATTTTTTCCTTAAAATATCTTTATCAGGTGTGATACGAAGAAAAAGACTTCTTTTAAATTTTTTACTTGTGAAAATATGATGCGACACTTCTTTTTCAACTCTTTAATTATCAACAGTACTTGCTTTATTATCGGAATATAACTGATGGATTAGACTTGACGCCGATTCATTAAATGCATAAATTAATCTTTCTTTTACTTAAAAATTTTATTAATTTTCTTTTTTTGACGTTAAAGAGAAACTACGAACTTATTTAATTTTTAAATACACTGTTAAGAAAATGTGTGAAGCTATAGAATGAAGGACTGCTGAAATTAAATGACACGGTGGATGTTTCGCCTCTAGAACTGGCCCAGATCGAAATACACCAGTTCATAAATTAATGTTGTAAAAAATTATATTTTTCAAAAAATTCTGAAAAAAAATTTCGTTCAATGATAAAAAACAAAAACAGGAAACATTTTGAAACATTTTTAAAATTTTCTATCACATGTATTACTTAAATTTCATTCAGAGCGATACATAAATTGTCAAAAACAAGAGAGTTTACCTCATCAATTTTCAATAAAAGATTCGAGTTTTTATGCTATATTTTCCTATTTACTTCATTAAAAAATTATTTGAATAGTGTTGCTTAAAGAAGTAATGATGATTCGACTTTTGGGAGCTTTAATATTTTTTAAAAAATAAAGACTTCACGTATGTTCTTCAAAAACAAATTATGAACACCAACTTTTTACTCTATCTGAATACTGAAATGATGTGCTTACACACAAAAAAAAAACTGAAATAACCTTAATTTTAATGCTTTTAATATTGACTGTGATGAGATTGAGTGATTGTTTAGTAACGTTGCACTGAGAAGCAACACGAAGGTTCTTGGTAACAGACCTCGTAATTTTGAGTCTCTGTCTAAAAACAATGACAACACCTGAGCTCCCTCTCCAAAACCAAGCCAACGGGAGAATATGGGACCAGATTTAGCGTGCATCAATCCTGCTACATTGTGGGCCTCGAATGGCATCAAAGCTTAAGACTACAATTCGATGAAAGCAGTGACCATTAGATTACCGCGGCTACCCAGAGAAACTGAAATAAAACTTATACAATTTTAAAAATTAAATTATTCTAACTATAAATAACATTGAAAGGCACATTTAAAATTTTAATTCATTTGTTGTAAACATATCCGTCATATTAGAATTAAAGTTCATAATATTTAAAATTCAAATTACTTTTAAAACATTTCTTGTCATAAGAAAATGTCAAATTTACTCGTGATTTAATCAAAATAAATTTTTAAAAGTTCTTGGTGATATTTTTGTAAAGAAATGATGAATATTTTTAAATATATTAATATTCAAGCTATATTTCATATCATTTTGATTTATTTCTTTTTAATTATATAATTAATTCTCAATTTATTAAATTTTATTTTAATTGGATTTTCCAACAATTTTTCTTCATAGTTATTTACTATAAGCCATCTGCTATGCAAAAGAAAATAATGACTAGTAGCTAACAATGATTCGTCTTGGAAATAAAGAGCTATGTCTGAATGTTCAATGGTACACATCTTATCTCTACCAGAGTAAAGAATTATAGCATTTTGGCACACATAAATAATTCTAAATCTTTCATTTCTTTCTGAATTCTTCACCATCAGCAACGCAGAAGAAAAAAAATTATTAATTTGGAATCAACGTCACGCTCGACAGAACAACATGAGAGATATTAGTGATGAACCTCATAATTTTGAGTCATGGCTAAGTAATGAGGACGACACCTGAGCTAGTACCTGTCAATCTCCATGCTAAGGGAGAATTTTGACGCCTTGTACTATTTAATGTGCAGAATACTCAGTTTTTCTTCACATGTTCCCGTGTTTCGCAAAAGGTACTAGTGAGTGAATGAGTAAAAGTTAAAGTTTATGTCGCAAGAGCCATATCTATCTATCCTGCGTCAAATAATGAGTACCTGTGATCTATAAGTTAGAAAAAATGGGAAAAGATAGTAGTTGGTACACAAAAAAGAGGGTGGAAATGTAGAAAAATCGCTAGGATATCCCGGGGCACTCACCTGTGTTTACCAAAGACAGTAAACTCCAAGGGAAATGTAAAGATCACTAGAGTATCTCTAGGTCTTGGTGTCCGTACTTACTCAAGAATGGTAAGCCCATTGTGTGGAAGGGAAAGGGGAGAGATTCTAACGTTGTTTGGTTGTCTGGACCTGTTCGAATTTTCCTTCGGTATCCTTCTTGTATATATATTATTTACCAAAATCTACTGTTTGCAAAGATTCTATTCTGGAGTACCTTAAATCTATGTTACTGACAAAGAGTATGACAAAGAAAAGCTTAAGGTATACGAATACATTAAAATGGTCGATTTTCGCAAAAAAACACATTTTCGTTGTTTTTTTTTTATTTTATTTTTTTTTCTTGAATAAAGCATTTATTTAGCTTTATAAAGATGTTCTTATTTTGTTTCTACGTCACTTAAAAGCCAAGATATTAAAGAATTAGTAAAGCTAAAAAAAAAACGGATGTAGGTATTTAAATGACCAGAAGTCAGTATTTAAATGCCTTTTAAAGTTGTCAAAAAGAATTAAAATAAAATATTTCTTTTTAATATAATTTTATCAAATATTTGATGTGATATTTATAATAATTACGCATTGTGCTAGTGTCCGACAACGTAGAATTAAATGAAATATGTCCATATTTGTTTTATTTACAAACAGCTTTATTTGATAACAACTGTGCTTGTTTAGTTTCAAAGCAAAAGTTATTAACTTTTATTTGAAGCAATACTGAATTATTATCTGGTATTAGTTTTTTTACAGCTATGAGAAATAACAAAAATAAATGTTATTCTCGCAAAAGATAGTTCAAAGGAAATAGGTACTCTAATAATGTTTCAGTTCTCGAGAATGAAAGAAATTTGTGCCGATTAGATATTTCAACTGCGATTGAAATAAAATTGATGAATTCTTTTAAGCCTTCAGGTGTTACAGAAAATGATAAAAAAAATGTTATTTTTAACTTAGGAATTTTCAGTCATGTAATTTCTTTCTTATGTTGCCCTGTGTGTTTTGAAAGAAAAGTTAAAGTGGTATAAGAGTGTGTTTGGATTAGACTTTAAAATGTGAAAACTGTGACTATTCCTTCTCTTTCTGCACATGTGATAAAGTAAACGAACTGCTTAATGTTAATTTTGCTTTTGTTTTTGGTGTGAGAATCATTGGTAAAGGATATTCTGGGGCCAAAAAAATTTGTTCTGCAATCAAAATAAATGTTCCGTCAATGAAAGCATTTGGTTTCCTTGAGAAAATACTTGAAGTTGTTGCTAGCTAAGCAGTTTCTGAGAAAGCTTACATTTGTCTTCTATAAATTAGGAGGTATTGGATCCCTTTTTAATTGATAGATTAGAATGTTTTATTAACGTAGCGCTTAGAATCACTACGAGGGCTATTGGTAACGGCACTGATATAGCACCTGAAGACGACACCTGATATAGCACCTCTTTCTCCAAACTTCCACTGCCCACCTCTAAGAGGACTTGGAGTCTTGAGATACTTAAAGGGTCTCAGGGGTGTTAAACTTCAAATTTTTCGATTTTTTGGGAAAAAATATATGTTGTTCTTCATTTCAAACTGAACATTTTGATACCATCCATTTGACGATACTAAAAAAACTTCAAAGGTTATTTGAAAAATTCCAAAGTGTGTTTTAGTAAGATTAGTGTGTTTAAATGGACAGATACCACACCCACAAATTTTTAGTTTCTGTCTACATTTCATTATTTTATTTATAATTAATCCTCATTAAAATATTTTAAATGCTTAGACTTATCAGAATGAAGTCTGCAACTCAGCACATTGTTTACACTGACTTTATTTCAGTTTTCTAATTTTTGCACGTTGTCTGAACACCATTTTCTGAATTCATAAGAATATTGTTTGCCCTTTCTTGACTTCAGAAATGGATAATTCTACTTCGAAAAGACCATCTGGAAAGCATCCAAAGAAAAGGGGATTCTATGGGAATCAGTTTGTTTTTAAAAAAAAGGTAATAATAATTTACCAGATGAGAATGTTTAACCAACGAATGATGTAAGCACAAAGTCTACTTCCAGCAGGAAGTTGGCTTGTTTTCAGTCTTCTTTGGAACATGATCTTTCTGCGACAAATGAAAATTTTAAAGGATATAGAATACTCGATCACATGTTGATTTTTAATTATTTTCTGTCTGTGTCACATTACACTAAGTGCCATGGACCAATGAAAATAAGTGAGAAATCAAGGCGTAGTTTGTCTTCTTGTTTTCAGATAGACTGTAAAAACTGAGGGATTGTCAGCTGTTTTACAAGCTGTGAAATGACTGGAAATAAAATAAAATGCTCCAGAAATAAATAGATATGTTTTGGCAATGGCTTAGAAGACTCAAAACATTCTGCACAATGATGAATCTTCCTAATCTGTCGAGCAAAAAGCTTATGATGCTATAAACAGCAAAAAAAGTAGCAGAAGCAAGTATGAAAAGAGCAGCGGAAGAAGAAAAATCTTCGTCTCTTGATAACATACTAACATACTACGATGATGGGACGTGGAAGATGAGAGGACTAGTGTTCTTCATTAATTGGAGTGAACTCTGTGATAGGTGCAGAAACAAGTAAGATTTTATAGTATTTTTGTCAAGGATGTGATCTTTACAAAGGTGTTAAATCAAATTATTTAATTTAAATTAATTATAGTTAGTCGAAAATTGTATAAATTTTTAGCTGTCGAGATAAATGTAACACCCCTGAGATCCCTTAACATGCATCAGTCCCGTTACACGGCGGGTCTTCAATGGCATCAGGGATCGAGCCCACTTTTCAAAGAAAACAAAGCCATCCGTGACCATGGCCACCAGACTACAGTGGCCATTTAATCACAACTTAAATAAGAAATTAAGGTAAATTTACTCACCAAAATCTACTTTTCCCCATCCGCTGGCAGTGCACCACATGTTTTCAAAATTATCATTTTCACTTGGTAAGCAAATTGGCTTAATGTTCGCGTTTGTTGGAATTGGTTCTGAAAGGCGCATCAAAGCAATGTCGTTATCGTATCCATGGTACCAAGGGTAATAATAAACGTTTGAAATACTGATTTTTTTTTCCGTATCATCAAATTGAATTAAATTATGCTCGCCAACTCTTGCTGTCCAATAATTCGGGTGCGGCAAAACGAATTGAGGGCTATAAAGAGAATAAATCATTATTTCTCAAAATATAAATAACAAAATCAAATTATTACAATTCAGAAAGTAAAAGTTTTACCAGAAAAAAATTATTTAAATAATTATATATTTTGAAGTAAACTGTATTTTCTCCCTTTAACTCCGATATGAAAATATCAGATTAAAACCATTTTGCTTTTTTGTATTATAAATGTATCTATATAAATCTTTAATATAATTCAATAGCTAAAATAATAATTGCAAAGAGTAGTCAGTAACTCAGAATTAAGAATATTTAATGGTTTTAAGATGAAATTAAATGCAATATAAACTTTTGTTTAAGAAATACTCTACGCAATTACAACCCTAAATGGGTCCTAGACTAGTTTTTGTAACCCTAGTTTCTCAAAAATCACTACTTTTATGAAAATAATGAAAAATGCATTTAGTGCAATGAATTGTTCCTCTTATATCCTGAACTAATAACAT
The DNA here is from genome assembly GCA_019974015.1 of Nephila pilipes. Classification (NCBI taxonomy): domain Eukaryota; kingdom Metazoa; phylum Arthropoda; class Arachnida; order Araneae; family Nephilidae; genus Nephila; species Nephila pilipes. The sequence continues at coordinate 54,744 of BMAW01055611.1, forward strand.
TTCGTTAACTTGTAACATGTTTTTAAATTGCATAATAGTAATACATGCATTATACTCATTTGCTAAATATATCTTAAAATTTTGTTTTATGATAAAGTAATATAAATTTATGGAGTAAAAATATACCGAAACATAAAGTCCTAATAAAGGAAACTCATTGTTTCGAAGAAAATGTTATTTTAATTTGAGTTTGTTTTATTTTAGATAATTAAACCTAAAAGAGAATACAGACATTTTAATTTTTGTTTATCATTAAAATGGAATGTTTATATTGGAACAAAAAATATTTTAATCGATAATATAGTAAAAATTTTACTTACTTCACTACACAATGAGCTGCGGTGAGCAAGTGTTGGCTGTCGATTAGGACTCCGCCACAAAAATGCGGTATTGAACCTTTTTGTGGATGGTTCAATTCAAGCGAAATCTGTAAAAAAGATTGACAAGATGAATTACCCCAATGAAATATATATATATACTTACATACATACACACACACATACATACATACTAATACACTCATATATATACACCCAATTCTTTTTTTACACGGTAGATACGTTCCTCAGGAAACCGAGCAAAAAAAATCTTGTAAAAAGATACATGCGACATGTAGTAAATTTGGGGATATGTTCCACAACTTTAAAAAATCGTGTGAGATGAAAAAACTCTAAATATTTTTCCAAAAACCCGTGTAAAAAAGTAATAACGAAATCCATAGTACATATTTATAAAACAAAAACAATACATTTTTATTACAAAAACTTTTTTTTAATTAATGTACTGTGAAAATTCAGTCTATAGGTACATACAACATATAAAATTTCAAATTGAATTCAGGAATAGAACTCAAAACAACTATTCATCGCTACTTGATAACAAGCATGCACGTTTATTACGAACTGGATCAAAAATGCTGTCATCAGTTGTATCTAGCAGGACTGTCGACTTTGATTCAAATGAAGAATTTCATTCGTTATTAACTGCCTCTGTTGTTGTTTTTTTGTTACAAAGTCTGTTACTAACGGTTTTTTGTTTTTGTTTTGTTTCTCAAGTTGCTTATATAATTCTTGATATCCAGCTACACAAACTTAAGATTACGTTGAAATTTTTATGTACTCTCAGTGTCTGGATCATGAGTAAGAAAATGTTGTTCCATACTCATAGCAAATTTCAAGCCCTCGCGAATTGAATCAGCTATTAATAGCTGAATTTCCCCTTCGACTTCGTTATTATTGACTTCTTTATTATCATAAACTGTCATAAATTCGATCAAATCGTCCTCATCCAAAGGGCTTTCTAACATCAATTCTTCGATATCAATGTTGGTTATAATCATCCCCTTTTCCCAGTATAACCCGAGTTTTTATGACAACGGCTGAAAAGCGAAATGCTGTGTTCAAGTTGAAGTACAAGGACGTAAAGTAAAAAGTGATTAAAACTCGGGTATTCCCCGTAACTCCAGAATACAAAGTAAACAAGCTATGAAGCAGACCAAATCACTCACACAGGTGTGAGCCCGAACTAACCGTCTTCTGATTACACTGTCAAAATTAGAATTTAAAAATGTTTTTAGAGATTCGTGCTAAAAAAAAAACCCAACATGATAGTCTAAAGCCTGTTGCAACGTTAAATATATTATGCTCCATTTAATTGCTAAAATTCTCTTCCATAAGAAATTACATTAGTTTAAATATGATACATGAAAAAATAAAATTAGTTTAAAATCTGGATCGAAATTAATTTGAAAAGCGATAAGACGGTCAATATACCTAAATAACTTTTAATTATAATTGTCAATAAAATTGGGTTCATAGAAATGTATATATATATATATATATATATATATATATATATATATATATATATTAGCAAGACTATCTCTAGCCTAATGTATACTTTTAATTTATTTATAGTTTGTTCTCATTATAACGAATATAATTTTCTTTTAAAGCAATATTAATAAGAAATTTAAATTTCTTAAAAGATATATTGAACTATTAATTGTTATATGTTTAAAATTAAGAAGGATAACGTTTATTAAATTCTTTAAATCTATACAATTAAAAAAATCTACAAAGTCTTAGCTATAAATTGAGTTAATATTTTTATCGTTCATGTAATTAATAATTTCATAACTACTTTTCATATAAACAAATTTATGAAAACCATCTACAGAATTCTGTAAAATCTTTTGTAAGATTTTACCAGCTTTAATATTGTAAATATTAAAACTATTGGTCTCTGTTCTAAATTTAACAGGAATTTGTGAAATTCTGGAGTTAAAAATATCTGATGATTTTTTTTTTTTTTTTTTCATATTCCAAGTATAACCTATTTTCTTGAATAAAGCTTTAACTTTGCATGTAATTTCTCTACCACTATCATATACTTTAATAAAGGTATTATTGTTAATCAAGTCCTTATAAGTCATATTACCATAAGGCTTTATGCAATTAATGGTATAGTTTTCTAGGTTCTTATCAATATAACAAATAATGAACTATTAGGTAAATTAAATGTAATAAACCATTTATTTTACAAAAATTTATCATTGTCTTCATTATTTTTTTTTCTTTAATATGATTATTATTATTAAAAATTACATTTTTGAAATCTGCATCTATATTCACCAAGGTTTTTGCCCTTAATATTTTAGATTATCTGTATTCATACACATTCTGGTATTCGTTATTTATGTATTCTCAATAATCTTTACAATTACAAACATTTTTACTCCATAAATCTATACTGTTATCATAGTTTTATATCAATCATTCCATATTTTATTGAATTAAAATTCTTTTTTAATATTAATATTATAAATAGGATTTAAGTTTTTGAACATATTGAGATATTGTCAAAATTCATATAATCAAAAGGTTTATTCATGAATATAATACTATAGCATTCTGTTTCTTAGTTATCATTATTGCAAGCATCAATTTCGTATTTATGAGTTGAATAATTACACACACACATACAAATATATATATACATATATATATATATATATATATGAGAATAAAAAAAAAAAAAAATATTGAATAACATAAATTAGTTTCAATCTTCTGAACTTATCGTAACCAGGATAGGATCTACCCGACGAGCAGAGAGTTCATGTACTACGAAGGCGGCCGAATATAAAGGCTGCAGTATGGAGAGTGGGATGTCAGCTCAGGCATCCTCCTCGTCATTCGATCGGGTGAAGATTTGGTGATCAAAACACAGCCTCGGTTCCAGGCTAATTTTTCTGAAACTTACTTCAAAGAAAACGGGTAAATCGCAAAATGTGAATGATAGCGACTCAGAGTACGCAAAATTCAATTCAAAATTTTACTTCTATATTCTATGTTATTATTAAAGAAGCTCGTTGGACTTATTATTGGATCTTTGGCTATCGGAATTATTGGATTATCATTTATGAAGACTATTTATTTAACTGTTTCCACTACTATAACCTATTCTATCAACAGAACCAAAACTATATCTTCCTTGACAAAGCTCTCTTCACAGGACTAAAGCCAGATTGATTGATTACATTATACGACTCATTTAGAAAGCCACACGTATGCTATTGTAATAGACATCAATAATTTTCAGCCTCAGTCAAATGACGAGGACGTAACACCTGAATGTTACTCCATTCTTCAAACTGTCATACCATATCAACACAAAAGATTTTTTGAGCCTTGAAAGATTTAACGTATATCAACACCCTATACGACAGGTCTTTGCAAAATTATTAAGACTCGAATTACAAATGGATTGAAACAACCCCATGGATTTACATGATCATAACCACTCGGCTGTGAAGGCGTAAAACTCGAAACTATCTACTTTATGGTTTCTGTCCTTGTTACTAAGTCAAACGTTGGTTCGTCTATCTCAATGGGCCTACCTCAATTTTATTAAATTTATTCCTAGAGCTATCAAAGGCCTATGAGGATTATCAAAAGAATTTGGCGATTGTAGCCACCGAACATTTTCAAAATATATATCTCAAGTACAGATTCATAGATATTCTGGCGTGGTCAAAGGAGAATTTTTTAAAAGTGCTTTGACGAAGCTTGCGATGCTTCACGTGGATCAAGTATCTCATTAAATGTATCAAGAGAGAAGTGTTTCCCTCGAAATTCATTTTTGTGGAATATTAATAAACACTTCAGCCCCCCCCATTTGAATACCAAAATTCTAATATTTCTCGATGAATTTTAAAAATAAAGCACTTACTTTTCAAATTATTTTACTGCTACTCTATGTATATACATAATTTTTCAGCAAAATATCTTTTATCAGGTGTGATACGAAGAAAAAAGACTTCTTTAAATTTTTACTTGTGAAAATATGATGCGACACTTCTTTTCAACTCTTTAATTATCAACAGTACTTGCTTTATTATCGAATATAACTGATGGATTAGACTTACCGATTCATTAAATGCATAAATTAATCTTTCTTTTACTTAAGAATTTTATTAATTTTCTTTTTTTTTGACGTTAAGAAACCTGAGCTTATTTAATTTTTAAATACACTTTCATTAAGAAAATGTGTGAAGCTATAGAATGAAGGACTGCTGAAATTAAATGACACGGTGGATGTTTCGCCTCTAGAACTGGCCCAGATCAGAAATACACCGATTCATAAATTAATGTTGTAAGATATATTTAAAAAGTCTGAAAAAATTTCGTTCAATGATAAAAAAACAAAACAGAAACATTTTGAAACATTTTTTAAAATTTTCTATCCATGTATTACTTAAATTTCATTCAGGCGATACATAAATTAATCAAGAAACAAGAGTTTACCTCATCAATTTTCAATAAAGATTCGAGTTTTTATGCTATATTTTCCTAATTTACTTCATTAAAAAATTATTTGAATAGTGTTGCTTAAAAAAGTAATGATGATTCGACTTTTGGGAGACTTTAATATTTTTAAAATAAAGACTTCATTATGTTCTTCAAGGAAACAAATTATGAACACCAACTTTTTACTCTATCTGAATGCTGAAATGATGTGCTTACAAAAAAAAAAAACTGAAATAACCTTAATTTTAATGCTTTTAATATTGACTGTGATGAAGTTAGTGATTGTTTAGTAACGTTAGGAAGCAACACGAAGGTTCTTGGTAACAGACCTCGTAATTTTGAGTCTCTGTCTAAAAACAATGACAACACCTGTCCCCTCTCTCGAAACCAAGCCAACGGGAGAATGTGGGACCAGATTTGGCGTGCATCAATCCTGCTACATTGTGGGCCTCGAATAGCATCAAAGCTTAAGACTACAATTCGATGAAAGCAGTGACCATTGAATTACCACCCAGAGAAACTGAAATAAAACTTATACAATTTTAAAAAATTAAATTATTCTAACTATAAATAACATTGAAAGGCACATTTAAAATTTTAATTCATTTTATTTGTAAACATATCCGTCATATTAGAATTAAAGTTCATAATATTTAAAATTCAAATTACTTTTAAACATTTCTTGTCATGAAAATGTCAAATTTACTCGTGGTTAATCAAAATAAATTTTTAAAAGTTCAGTGATATTTTTTGTAAAAGAAATGAATATTTTTAAATATATTAATATTCAAGCTATATTTCATATCATTTTGTTTATTTCTTTTTAATTATAATTAATTCTCAAAATTAAATTTTATTTTTTTAATTGGATTTTCCAACAATTTTTCTTCATAGTTATTTACTATAAGCCATCTACTATGCAAAGAAAATAATGACTAGTAACAATGATTCGTCTTGGAAATAAAGAGCTATGTCTGAATGTTCAACGTGTTACACATCTTATCTCTACCAGAGTAAAAATTATAGCATTTTGGCACACATAAATAATTCTTTTCATTTCTTTCTGAATTCTTCACCATCAACAACACAGAAGAAAAAAATTGATAATTTGGAATCAACGTCGCTCGACAGAACAACATGAGAGATGATAGTGATGAACTTAAATTTTGAGTCATGGCTAAATGTGAGGACGACACCTGAATGTACGCATCCGTCTCATGCTAAGGAGAATTTTGACATATGTACTATTTAATGTGCAGAATACTCAGTTTTTCTTCACATGTTCCCGTGTTTCACTCTAAAAGGTACTAGTGAGTGAATGAGTAAAGTTAAGTTTATGTCTGGAAACCATATCTATCTATCTACGTCGATAAGCGAGTACCTGTGATCTATAAGTTAGAAAAAATGGGAAAAGATAGTAGTTGGTACACAAAAAAAGAGGTGGAAATGTAGAAAAAAAATCGCTACGTCAGGGGCACTCACCTGTGTTTACCAAGACAAAGCAGTAAACTCAAGGAAATGTAAAAAAGATCACTAGAGTATCTCTAGGTCTTAGTGTCCCGTACCCAGAATGGTAAGCCCATTGTGTGGAAGGGAAAGGGAGAAATTCTAACACGTTGGTTGTCTGGACCTGTTCGAATTTTCCTTCGAGTATCCTTCTTATATATATGTACAAAATCTACTGTTTGCAAAGATTCTATTCTGGAGTACTAAATCTATGTTACTGACAAAGTATGACAAAGAAAAACTTAAAGACACGAATACATTGGTCGATTTTCGCAAAAAAAAACTACAATTTTTCGTTGTTTTTTTTATTTTACTATTTTTTCTTGAATAAAGCATTTATTTAGCTTTATAAAGATGTTCTTATTTTGTTTCTACGTCACTTAAAAGCCAGATATTAAGGAATTAGTAAAGCTAAAAAAAAAACGGATGTGAATTATTTAAATGACCAAGTCAGTATTTAAATGCCTTTTAAAGTTCAATCAAAAGAATTAAAATAAAATATTTCTTTTAATATAATTTTATCAAATATTTGATGTGATATTTATAATAATAATTACGCGACATTGTGCTAGTGTCCATTAGCAATATAAATGAAATATGTCCATATTTGTTTTTATTTACAAACAGCTTTATTTGAATAACAACTGTGCTTGTTTTAGTTTTCAAAAGCAAGTTATTAACTTTTTATTTGATAACACTAGATGATATCTGGTATTGGTTTTTACAGCTATGAAATAACAAAATAAATGTTATTCTCATAAAAGATAGTTCAAAGAAATAGTACTCTAATAATGTTCTCGAGAGGCTGAAAAAATTTATTATGATGAATATTTCAGCTGCGAGTTGAAATAAATTGATGAATTCTTTTAAGTAGTGTTACAGAAAATGATAAAAAAAATGTTATTTTAGAATTTTTTCAGTCATGTAATTTTCTTTCTTATATTTGCCCCTGTGTGTGTTTTGAAAGAAAGTTAAAATTAGTATAAGTGTGTTTGGATTAGACTTTAAAATCAACTGTATTCTTCCTTCTCTTTCTACATGTGATAAAATAAAACAGACTGTAATGTTAATTTTGCTTTTTTGTTTTTTTTTGGTGTGAGAATCATTAGTAAAGAGATATTCTGGAGACCAAAAAAAATTTGTTCTACAATCAAAATAAATGTTCCGTCAGTAAACATTTGGTTTCCTTGAAAATACTTGAAGTTGTTGCTAGCTAAGCGGTTTCTGAGAAAGCATTTGTCTTCTATAAATTAGGAATTATTGGATCCTTTTTAATTGATAGATTAGAATGTTTTATTAACGTAGCCTTAGAATCACTACGAAGGCTATTGGCAGCGCTGATATGGCACCTGAAGAGACTGACACCTGATATAGCACCTCTTTCTTGAGAGCTTCCGCTACCTCTAAGAGGACTTGAGTCTTGAAAAGAGATATAGAGATGGTGTTAAACTAATTTTCGATTTTTGGGAAAAAAATATATGTTGTTCTTCATTCAAACTGGTGTTTTGTACCATCATTGACGATACTAAAAAAAAACTTCAAAGGTTATTTGAAAAATTCAATGTTTTTTAGTAAGATTAGTGTGTTTAAATGGACGAATACCTAAAATTTTTGGTTCTGTCTACATTTCATTATTTTGGCCCATAATTAAATCACCTCATTAAAATATTTTTTAACTAGACTTATCAGAATAAGTCTGCAAACTCTCAGCACATTGTTTACACTGACTTTATTTCAGTTTTTTATTTTTTGCGTTGTGTCACATTTATTTTCTGAATTCATAAGAATATTGTTTTCTTGGCTTGAGAAATGGATAATTCACTTCAAAGACCATCTGGAAAGCATCCAAAGAAAAGGGGATTCTGTAAGGATGGTTGTTTTTTTAAAAAAAAGTATGTACCAGATGAGAATGTTTAACCAACAGTGATGTAACACAAGTCTAACTTCCAGCAGGAAGTTGGCTATTTTTCAATCTTCTTTGGACATGAATCTTTCTTGCGACAAATGAAAGGCACGGATAGCGAATACTCGATCACTGTTGATTTTTAATTATTTTTCTGTCTGTGTCCATGCACTAAAGTGCCATGGACCAATGAAAATAAATTGAGAAATCAAGGCGTAGTTGTCTTCTTGTTTTCGAATGAACTGTAAAAAAACTAGAGAGTTATAAGCTGTTTACAAGCTGTGAAATGACTGGAAATAAAATAAAATAACCGAAATAAATAGACTCTCTTGACGTGGCTTAGGAACTCAAAACATTCTGCTGTGATGAATCTTCTAATCTGTCGAGCAAAAACATGATGCTATAAGCAACACAAAAAGTAGCAGAAACAGAGTATGAAAAGAGCAGCGAAAAATCTTCGTCTCCTTGATAACATACTAACATACTACCGCATTGATGGGACGTGGAAGATGAGAGGACTAGTGTTAAGCACAAATTAAGTTGGAGTGTGAACTCTGTGATAGATTAGAAATGCGTAAGATTTTGCCAGTATTTTTGTCAGGATGTGATCTTTACAAGGTGTTAAATCAAATTATTTAATTTAAGTGGAATTATAGTTAGTCGAAAATTGTATAAATTTTTTTAGCTGAACAAATGTAACACCCCACAAGTTATAACAGCCATCAGTCAGTTGGTCTTCAATGGCATCAGGGATCAGACCCACTTTTCAAAGAAAACAAAAGCCATCATTACTGGCCACCAAGACTGACGTTGTCACAACTTAAATAAGAAATTGAGTAAGGTACTCACCAAAATACTTTTCATCCAGCAGCGGTACATGTTTTTCAAAATTATCATTTCACTTGGTAACAAATTGGCTTAATGTTCGTTTGTTGGAATTAGTTTGAAAGGCGCATCAAAAGCAATGTGAATTTATCCCCTCACATCCGTAAATTTTTTTAATAATAAACGTTTGAAATACTGATTTTTTTTTCCCGTATGTCAAATTGAATTAGTGTACCATAACTCTTGCTGTCAATAATTCGGGTGCGGCAAAACGGGCCTCAAAGAAGAATAAATCATTATTTCTCAAAAATATAAATAACAAAATCAAATTATTACAATTCAAGTAAAGTTTTACCAGAAAAAAATTATTTAAAATAATTTATATATTTTGCAGAAATGGCTGGCAATTTTTCTCCTTATCCAGTATGAAAATATCAGATTCATTTTAGCTTTTGTATTATAAATGTATCTATATAAATCTTTAATATAGTTCAATAAGCTAAAATAATAATTACCATTAGTCGTAACTCAAATTAGAATATTTAATGGTTTAAGATGAAATTCGTGGCTAAACTTTTGTTTAAAAATACTCTACTGAATTACAACCCCTAATGGGTCCTAGACTAGTTTTTGCCCTAGTTTCTCAAAATCACTATTTATAAATAATGAAAAATGCATTTAGTGCAATGAATTGTTCACACCTCTTATATCCTAGAACTAATAACATTTCGTTAACTGTAACATGTTTTAAGTGCATAATAGTAATACATGCATTATACTTTCATTTTACTAAATTACTCCTTAAAATTTTGTTTTATGATAAAGTAATACTCAGTATGGGTAAAATATGCAGAAACATAAAGTCCTAATAGAAACTCAATTGTTTCGAAGAAAATTATTTTAATTTGGGTTTGTTTTATTTTAGATAATTAAACCTAAAAATTCTACTGTTTTTGTTTATCATTAAAATGGAATGTTTATATTGGAACAAAAATATTTTATTAATCGATAATATAGTAAAAATTTTTACTTACTTCACTACACAATGAGCTGCGGTGAGCAAGTGTTGGCTGTCGTTAGGACTCCACAAAAATGCAGTAGACTACTTTGTGGATGGTTCTAATTCAAGCGAAATCTATAAAGATTGACAGATGAATTACTAATGAAATATATATACCTAACATACCTTTTACACACATACATACATATAATACACTCATATATACTTACACCCATTCTTTTTTACACGACAAGATGGTTCTCTGGGAAACCGAGCAAAAAAATCTTGTAAAAGATACATGCATTTATCGCAATGGAATTTGGGATGATATGTTCCACAACTTTAAAAAAATCGTTGTGAGATGAAAAAAAAACTAAATATTTAAAACCCGTGTAAAAAGTAATACTTAGAAATCCATAGGTATATTTGCTAAAACAAAACCAATACATTTTATTACAAAAACTTTTAATTAATGTATAATGAAGATTCAATCTATAGGTGTAACATATAAAAAATTTCAAATTGAATTCGAAGACCAGAACTCAAACAACTATTCCTTCGCTACTTGTGCTTTCAGCATGCACGTTTATTACGAACTGGATCAAAAATGCTGTCAGTTATCTGGGACTGTCGACTTTGATTCAAATAGAGAATTTCATTCGTTATTAACTACTTTTCTGTTGTTGTTTTTTTTTTGTTACAAGTCTGTTAACGGTTTTTTGTTTTTTGTTTGTTCTCAAGTTGTATATAATTCTTGATATCCTTCTACAAACTTAAGATTACGTTAGAAATTTTTATGTTACTCTCAGTGTCTGGATATGAGTAAGAAAATATTTGTTCACCATGAAATTTCAAGCCTCATGAATTGAATCCAGCTATTAATAGCTGAATTTCCCCTTCGACTTCGTTATTATTGACTTGCTGTGTCATAAGCTGTCATAGACTTCGATCAAATCGTCTCATCCAAAGGGCTTTCTAACGCCAATTCTTCGATATCAATGTTGGTTATAATCATCCCTTTTCCCCAGTATAACCCAGTTTTTTATGACAACGGCTGAAAACTTGAAATGCTGTGTTCAAGTTGAAGTACAAAGGACGTAAAGTAAAGTAGACCAAACTCGGGTATTCCCGCTCTTTCAGAATACAAATGAAGCAAGCATATGAAGCAGAATCCGCTCACACAGGTGTAGGCCGAACCGCTCGTCTTCTGATTACACTGTAATAAAATTAAGAGATTTAAAAAATGTTTTTTAGAGGTGGTACTTCAAAAAAAAAAGCCAACAACATGATAATTCTGACCTGTTGGCGATAAATATATTATGCTCCATTTTAATTGCTAAATTCTCTTCAAGAAATTGCGTGGATTTTAAATATGATACATGAAAAACAAGTGGTTAAAATCTGGTCAAAATTAATTTGAAAAGCGATAAGACGGTCCAATATACCTAAATAGCTTTTGAATTCATAAAATTGCAGTAAATAATTGGGTTCATAGAAATGTATATGTAACATAATATATATATATATATATATATATATAATATGTATATATATTAACCAAGACTATCTCCTAGCTGTCTTATACTTTTAATTTATTTACACGATTTCTCATACAGATATAATTTTTCCTTTTAAGCAATATTAATAAAAAAATTTGCATTTCTTAAGATATATTGAACTATTAATTGTTATATGTTTAAAATTAAGAAGGATAACGTTTATTAAATTCTTTAAATCTATACAGAAAATAAAAAAAAAAATACAAAGTCTTAGCTATAAATTGAGGTTAGCTATTTTTTATCGTTCGTAATTAATAATTCATAACTACTTTTCATATAAACAAATTTGTAACCATCTGAGAGAGAGATTCTATTAAAATCTTTTGTAAAAGATTTTACCAGCTTCTAATATTATGAAATGTTCAAAACTATTCTGTTCTAAATTGTAGATTTGTGAAATTCTGGGTTAAAATATCTGCAGTGGATTTTTTTTTTTTTTTTTTTCATATTCCAAGTATAACCTATTTTCTTGAATAAAACTTTAACTTTTGCATGTAATTTCTGCCACTATCATATGCTTTAATAAAGGTATTGTGTTTAATCAAGTCATATAAGTGCCATGCCAAGGCTTTATGCAATTAATGGTATAGTTTTCTAGGTTCTTATCAAATATAACAAATAATGAACTATTGGTAAAATTAAAATGTAATAAACCATTTATTTTACAAAAAATTTTATCATTGTCTTCATTATTTTTTTTTCTTTATATGATTATTATTATTAAAAATTACATTTTTATCTGCATCTATATTCACTCAAGGTTTTTGGCCTTATATATTTAAGATTATCTTGTATTCATACACATTCTGGTATTCGTTATTTATGTAGAAATTCTCAATAATCTTACAATTTAACAAATACATTTTTTACTCCATATAAATCTATATACTGTTATTAGTTTTATATCAATCATTCCATATTTTATTGAATTAAAATTTTTTTAATATTATATATAAATAGGGATTTCAAAGTTTTTGAAACATATTGAGATATTGTCAAAATTCATATAATCAAAGGTTTTATCTAAGCGAATATAATAGCTATAGCATGTATTCCATTGGTCAATATACTACTGAGGGTTTAGTTTAGGTTGGGAGAAGTATAAAGCATTATTAATTTTAAGAATAAATGCGTTGATAAATTAATTTTATTAATTACTTATAATATTGATAATAATCCGCAATTAAAATCTCAACTAAAAATATAACAAAAATAAATCGTTTTCATTTACTATAATAATAAATTTATTAAAAATATTGATATACACATTGTGCAATGTTTACGAATAGTATATCAATAAATAATATCAATATGTGATTACAAGTAATTTGGATATTGTTAAGGGTAAAAAATTGAGAGATATTTATATATATAAGAGCTGCGTTTTGAACTTATATATTAAGATATAAATACACGAAGGTCTTTCAATAAGTCCATGAAATTCCTAGAGATGGTGCTCGAGCATCGAAAATGGTTGTTTTGAGTCAGCATCATGACTCACTAGATAACTGTAAAATCTAAGTTACTCGTAGTCATGATGACATTTCTACCTCAAAAATTCTTTGTATAACTTTTCGAACCGATAAGACCATCTTCCTTTTTTTTTTTTTTTTTTTTCCTTAAGATTCGAAGCGACCTAAGATCTTGATTTTTGTCGATTTCTAGTAGTTATGATGAATCAGACATCACGAACGGTGACAACTCGACGCGGCAGCAATAAAATTTTTTAATTTGGCAAAATAAACTACAAAATCAAAACTAAATCATGAATCAATGTCAATTTTTTCCAGTTCAGTTTAACAATTGTAGCACCCAATGTAACAACCATTTCTTTTAATGAAACCAAATACAAGAACTTTTGCACTTCATAAAAAAAATAAAGATAGTTTTTTATGTTATAAACCAATTACTTAAATATTTATAATTTTATTACTAAATTGGCAATTAACTATAGTCTTCCTTAGAAGATTTAAACAGTTATAAAGACTGTATTAATTATGATATTAAAATTAGTCTTTAGAAATATGTAGACATTAATAATAATAATGACATTTTTTCCTTGAAAGATTTAAAACTGAGTCTTATTAATCTCCAGATAAGATTTACTACTATTGCTTATGTAGTAAATATTACATATTAATACTTATGTAACAAAAGAACCCTAATAACTAAGCCATTATATTCGAAAACTCATTAATTTAATAATCATTTTGAGGGATAATAACTCCTGTAGTGTTGTGGTAATGTTGAAAGAAATTTCTGATAGAATTTATGCATTATATGAAGAAGTTTATGTTAATATTAATAATGTCAGTTTCCTCTGATTTTTATATCAAATTTCATAAAACTTCTATTAAATTTAGATCATTAACTAATGATTAGAAAAAGTATATTACTCTCTTGCTGGTAAAATTACAAAAATATCATAGTTTGTTGAGTAGTAGTGCTATTATTAAATTAGTGATGATATAGTCAAATATATTAAAAATAAACAGATTTATACTATTTATAGCTATAATTTTAAAGATCTTAGTTCTATTGATATAAATGATCTTAAAGTTCTAAAAGAGATGTTAAAATTTAATATTAATAAGGTATTGCATATAAGAAATTCAATGACTTAGAAATGTGTAGTCTTTGAAAATTACATACTTTTAATAATAATATTTATAAACATATTAAAGTATACACAAGGTACCTGAAAGTGGTTCAATAATATCTCTTTTATATTTTTAATGGGTAATTTTGATTATAATAGTTTTGGAATGTAGCGACACTAGTGATGTTATTTCTTTAATAATAATTAAAATGGAAAGCCTTCCTGTCTTTTTATGTCTTATAATCAAATCTTACGTGAAGTAAATTTGATTAATATACAAATCTTACATACTTGTGACTAAAACACACAATTTTCTAAACTGGATAAGCCTTAGAAAATTTGTTTGCAACAAAATTTCCTGTGAATTCATTAGGGTCACTTAATATGTAATAGTCATAATTTTTTTTTTTATATTTGATTTAAAGTTTTTAAAATTTAGTACTAAAATTTTTATTTATTTATTTTTTCCCTTTTTTAATTTTGGCTTTTCAATTTTTTTTTCTCTTTTTACTTTATCAATTATTTTTTAAGTCTATAAAATTCAACTATTAGCACTCTTCTTTCTGATAGAGGCATTCTCTTCGTTTCTATCAGGGCAGAAAAAATCTTCTGTTAGAATTGGTTTCATTTTGTTATCTTAGGTAATCGTCATTTTACCTCATATTTAGTTCCTTTAATTATTTTAATTCATAATTAATTTTGATTGTTCTTTTTCTATTTCGTTAGTTGGTGTTTTGTTATATCTCTTTATTTTCTATTTGGTTTCTTCTATTGCATTTCAAACTTTTAATTTTTGATTGGTTTGAATTGAAATTTTTGCTTATAACGTTTTCTATCGGCATGTAATACATGATTAATAAGCTAATGTCATGAGCCAGATACTGAATTTATAAATATATATATATTTTTTTCGGTTTCTCTCCTTTTATTCATTATTTTTCTGCTGTTTGTCTTATTTATAATTGAACTTTATACTCTTGCTATTTTTGTTTGTATTCCTTCTGGTATTCAATTTCTCAATGTTCTTTTTCTGTTTACTTTTTTCTATAATCTAGAAAAATCATTTCCTAAGTTTCCTTTAAAATTTTAAAATTTTATTGATCTTTATTTTGTTTTTTCTTTTTTAAATTATTTAAATTATTTTATTACATTATCATTTTAATTATATATATATATATATATATATATATATATATATATATATATATATATATATATATATATATATATATTAAATAAGTGACTATATAAAAGATAAAGAAATTTACTCTATTTATAGCTATGATTTGAAAATGTTTAATTCCATAGATTTAGAATGATTAAATGTGGTTTTTAACTAACTAGAAAATTGAGACTGAACAGTTCTGCATTTTAAGAAAAAACTCAATTTCTTATTAATCTTGTATCAAAAGAAAACTTTTTAATTATAATGGTAAAAATCAGAATAAACAAATACGCAAGATGATCAGCTAGGATGGCTTAGGTAACATTTATTTATATTTGTTTTAATATGAATTTGGGAATATGTATAATTATTTGGGTATATTGATAATTTTATTTTTTTCTTAACTTAATTCTAATGAAGATACTCTATATTCAAGCTTATTCTTTTATTCTTCATTTTAAATCTGATAAAACAATTAAATTCTCTTGAAAGGATTTTATGTTAATTAAAAAAATTTAATAATGGGATTCTTGATATATTACTGTTTCCACGCTAATAAAGTGCCTTCTTTTGATAATAATTTAAGTTTAAATATATTTAGAAATATACTATATAATTATTTATTGAGAAATATAAAATTAGTTCATTTACCTATCATTTTAAAATACTTAAATAATTTTCATTACCTGAGCAAGCATAGCCTTTTAATTTTTAAAGAAATTTCAAACATAACAATAATGAATGTGACTTACACACACACACACACACACACACCATATATTATATTATGTATATATATATATATATATGTATATATATATATGATGATATATACTGTATATATATATATATCATATATATATATATATATTGTATATATATGTATATTATAATATATGATATTATATATAAAAAATAAAG
>BMAW01055611.1:79667-91860 GCA_019974015.1 Nephila pilipes
TTTGTTCTATTTCAACTTAATATAAATAAACTAAATTTGTTCTATTTCAACTTAATATAAATAAACTAAATTTGTTCTATTTCAACTTTTAATCACCTAATCCTGTTGAATAATTTACATTCCTTTGATTTCTTAAAATTTTCTAATTCGAGATCAATAAATTAATAATTTATTAAAGCGAGCCATGAAAAAATATTAAAATCTTGCACAAATTTATGAAATCACTTCGGAATAGCGTTCCAAAATTTAATTTTCTCATCTGTTTTTAAGCAAAGACCACAAATGTATTTTAGTTTTAAAATGTTTATATCATCTTTATACACATGGACATTTTAGATTTAAAGTATTTAAAGATTTTTGAAATTTTATAAGTGATGCCTAAATTATGTTTATGACATGATTAGATATGTCCATTATTTTATATACTTTTAATGGGAAACCTGCATAAAATTGCTTAAATAAACTAAATGAAATAATGGCATGGAATTTCTGCACGAAAAAAAAAATTTACTTACTTGCCATGGAAATTCTCCCTTGTTTGCCAGGCGCCCGCCAACTATTCGTTCACTGGCATTAGAATAACGGGTTATTCCACAACCTAATATGAAATAGGTTGTCTTTTTATTTATTATTATTATCTATTTCTCTTAAAATAAATATATTTAATTTTTTTCACATTTTAATTTGCGACACATTTGTGAAAAATTAAAGCGTGAAAACGATACATCATTCATAAGCAATTTAAGCATTTATGCAGTCATTATTGGAATATTTACTTGCCAGAATTCAAGGAATTAGATGCTCTTTAAAGTATCATCTAAGTTTATACCGGAAAAAATTAGCGTTAGAAGTCTAAATAAAAATGAACTATTGAATGATAATAATAAGGAAAATGATAATACCATGGAATTCTATGCAAAATATGAAAGAGAGGTACTTAAAATGATCAGCCTATCACTTAAAATGATAATTCTAAATATATGAATTTGCCGGAATGTATTAAATGAAATATGCGGAACACTTATTGTTCAATTGCAATAGCTCTAAGTTTATTTCCATTTACATACAAAATATTTAAATTAATTATACGCAAGTAATTTGATATTTAAAATATTTAGTTTAAACACTTTTATATTTAAAAGCAGAAAAAAATTGTAATTTTCTCTGATCTCATTCCTGGCATAAAAATCTTATGTTTCTTATCATCTTATGTTTCGTTATATTGTATTATCCTTACAGCGCGCAAAATTCTCTTTGAAATGATTTGAATAATATTGAAAAACCATTTCATATATCAAAGTGAACATTATACATTAATGTAAAAATGTCTTTGAATATTATCTATGAAAACTAACTGAATTCATATAAAAAAATTTAGCATTAACAAATTTCATAAAATATTAACGAACTGTGAAAAACCTCTAAGAAACGTAACAGTAGCAAGTGAGCTATATAATTAAATAAAAGTGAATATTATTGCATTCACAACCTCTCCAATTAAATAGAACTTGAAAAAACAAAAACATAAATCTGGGCAAAACACTAAACGATGAATAAACATGACTGCCGGAGTAGGATTAACATAATAAAACACTTGTCGGAGCACATTACAGAAGATAAGATTAGAAAGGAGCAATAAAAAAATAATGAGCCCCTAAAGTGAAATCTTTCTCTATTCTGCAAGTTAAATCGACTAATATCATCTTAATTAAAGCGCTGATTCCTAAGTTTTTTTCAGCGGAAAAATAGAAATAATCAATTTAATCTATTGATACAAAATTTTAGGAAAAAATTAACTCACTTTGAGCAATTGCATGTTTAAAGGTAACAACAAAAATAGACAATAGGCAAAAAATGATGAACTTCATGTCTATATGTCTTCAGAAGTTAGTGAACTAGCAGAGAAGCATCTTCGGATGAGTCTTTTATATGAGACGTTTCCCCCTCCTCTTCATGTTAGATCTGCAAAAAACCGGCTTCCGTAGAGTTTGCGTCCTACCACGAGAGGTTAGATCGGACAACGATCTTAACTGGCAGTTGTATTGTGGGGGTAGGTCAAATGGGGGGAGGGAACTCTAACTTGTGGGAAAAAAATTCTAACACCACTCGTTCACAAAAAAAGAAGCAATTCTTATCATTTAGGGGGACATATATAAGTCCAAATAATTAATTACTTGTATGTATTTTCTTTAAACGCCCTTTAACGTAATTGCAATAATTAAAGCGTTGTACGAAGGGAAAATAGACATTATATATGTTCCATAAAATTTGACTCACCCTTTGTAATAAAAGAAACAATCCTCATTATTCAGAAGTCGTAAATAAATCAAACTTTAAACTTGTTTTTTAAGCGATTACAGATGAAATCCTTGTATGATTTATACATCACATAATTAATTGAAAATGAATCAAATCAATTTTAAATAAGCGTTCGCGCTTAAAGATAAGTTAAAACTAAAAATAATTGCAGAGTAAAAAGAGAAATATTCAATTTTTTTACTCTTATTCAAAAACAGCATTACAAAATAATAATAATAACGCACATTTTGTCAATTTTTTACTACATTATTTATACAAGTAAACAAATGCGATAAAATGACTTATTTAAATTTTACGAAATGTGATGAATGAAGTACCATAATTTCAATTCAGTAAATGAGTATGAACTTAAACTTTCGACTACCTTTTGCATGCAGATCGTAAATTTTAGGGACACCTTAAAAATTACGTTTGGTTTTGAATGTGATGCATTTGTTACTCCATAATTATAGATGAAAATTTTGAATAAAATAATATTCTATTAGAATACACACATAATCATTATAAGAAAGAAACTATTGCGTATATAAAGTAAAAAAAAAAAAAATTAGAAAGCTGTCATCTCACAGTTTAAATACAGAAACTAAATTTTGAAATTTTTTTTCTAGAAATTGACATAAATATTCTTTGATTTTAATGTTCAGTAATTTTTATAGAATCCAGAAAATCAGTACACCTCGAAAAAATTTCACAAAAAGTATTATACTTAAATAAACTGATGTGGACCTTCTAGGCACTTCTCTTTTTATTAATATTAATAAGAAATTTATCTTCAGAACATATTCTTTGATGCTGTCAAAATGAACGCGTGTGAAATAGAAACTCTATACTATGCAACACACATTTCTATTTCCTATATTTTTACAATATAAATATTTTTCACTTAATTTCTTTTAACACGTTTTTCTGCCACAGTAATTTCAGGATTCTGATCTAAAAAACCAACTTAATTCAATCATATTATATAATTAAGAACTCTAATTATCTGTTCGTTTATTAGTACATTTTCTTTTCGTGTATGTCAGTCTTAATTTTTTCTTCTCTCCCAGACGTATATTTATAATTATAATTTTATATACTATTCATATTTATAAACTATGAATTTAACCGTAGCTTCTCGAATATGACAAATAAACAAACTACAAGATAAATTACAGTCGGTGTCCTAACCACAAGAATGCAAACAACGAGTTATGTCATAGTTGACAGTAAAGTGTTAAATTATTCACACCGCAGTTCTTCACAGTTAATCAAAATCATTTAATAATAAAAATTCGAATTTATTTTACTGCACAATTCCATTCATTATATGCCACAATAACTAAATTTCGAAATAATAATTATTTCAAAGGTTTAAATTACAGTTTGCGTGTTGTATGAATTAAACACGATAAACCAAAATAAATTGTGTCTAAATACCTGGTTATGATGTAAATTGCTCGATTTATTTCTAACAAAAATTCCATTTTCACCTTCTGAAAGAATACTTATGAACACCAAAAACGAAATAGGGGGAAGGACGTGACCTCTATAAGGTTAAGGGTGCATGCTGGATTTGATAAATGGCAAGTTACCCCATCCTGTCTTTTTATACTTCCCGGAAGAAAGAGGGAAAAGGGCAAAACTGATGTATTTTGGTCTGAAAGGGGAATAGGGTTTGAGAAAAAGCTTATAAGTGTGTAACTCAAATTTAAAAAAAAAATTTAAAAACTTTTTAAAGCAACTTTTAGTTCATATTATTTAGGATTAATACAGTACACATTATCAGATAGAGTCAGATAAAAGGCCACTTTTTAACATATTCTTTTGCTCCTATTGGATTTGATACGCTTACAAAATTTTTGACTATAAAAAATTTTCTGAAAAAATATATAAAATATTTATAATTTTAATGAAAATAGAAAATTATATTTATAATTATTAACAAATATAATATGTTTGTCATTAAATTTACACTTGGTAAAACTGATTGATCAAAAATAACAAAAAGATAGGTAAGAAAAGAAAATAATATAAAAAAAGAAAACCGGATTATTTATAAAGAAACATTATACTCTTTTTCATATATTTGTTTCGTTTCTGTAGTAATTATAACATCCCTTATGTTTTCATGCTTATGAAATGAAATTCTACCCAAACCATTCCAAATGGGTTTTTAAGAATCTAATTTCCATATAATGGAGGAACTATAAACTGTTTTTGTTATATACTGATTTCAAGTTATCTAATAAGTCAGTTCTTTACAATTTTATTTTAGAACATCAGAAAGATAAATAAAAATGCACTGAAGAAGCTTATTTACAAAGATATCTTATTTGCTTGCATATCATACACGTACAAATAAGATCAGTGGACATTCTTAAACAAGGCTTAAAAAAATGCATTTAAAATGTCGGTATTTACTGAAGCGTATTTAAATCTCTGAAGAATAAACTTGGTACAAAAAATACGTTAAATTTCTTTTTCCCTTGACTGTTCTTCCTTATATATAGCAGTTACTATATTCACGATATTTTAATTTATTTAGCTGCTCATCATCAAAAAAAGTTGTTGTTTTTTTCGTTAAAGGTTTTAATAATATTTTAGTTACACAATGCACGTTAAATTCATTAAGATAAACTTAAAGGAATACAAATACTAAACCTTAATCATTAAAATAGGGGATGTTGCAATTAGAAAGACTTAAAAGTATTTTATATCTTAAATAATATTAAATTCTGCTGCACAACGGTTTTTTGGAGACGAGACAGTGAGTTCAAGTATAAAATTATTTTCTTCGAAAAATAAGTTTGTGATATTTTTTAATACAATGGAACGCCAGGACTCACAAATTATGTCAACTACAAATAATCAAGTCACAAATATGAAGTCAACATTTTGTTAAAATTATTAATATACTATTTTCAAGAGTTCTGAATCAAAGATTCCAGACAAATTGAAAAAATACAGTTATTTTTTATTATTTTGTGCATTCGTGTAAGTCGTATTTCCTTTAGTTTCTGTAACATGTCAGAATTTCTAGATTTAACTGTATAAATGACTATTTTGAATAAAATATTTTTAATGCTGTTTATTCCCCTCTACCTGATTCAACATGAAGACCTTATATTCCACTCCTTCAGCTCTGAAGAGAGCAGAGACACTTCTATATTCCAATTCACTCCCAACTGTAATTTTGAGGATGTGGCTGGTAAGTTTGTTTCACAGTGAAGGCACTGGGTATTTAGCAAACGATGACAAGGTCTGCTAGTCTCCGTTGGGAGAGATAAAGAAGGAAAGTATACTTTAATTTTTGGTGCGCTTTGAAGTGGAGCAGTGTTATTCACAACGGTCTCACCAGAACTTGGATTATCAAGATCTGTGGGATCAAAAGATGCCAAATTGTTTGACTGGAATGTAGCAGGAGGAAGAGAAACAGGTTGAAATGTCTTACTGGATTTGAAGGTGAGGTGTTTAGCTGGATTTTGAAAACTGTCAACATCAGTGGTTATCTTTCTTAATTGTTGTAGTTTCTTCGTTGGAGATTTCATTCCAACAAGGACCGGAGTCGTGTTTGGTTTAGAGGCTTTTTCCCTCTTGGCAGACACTTTGTCGACGATTTTGTTCCGAACATTTTCCGTGAAAGATAATTCAAAAATTGGCATTGGAAGCTTTTCTAAGGTTGCATTGAGTGCTGTAAAGATACTGGCGAGCTCCTCCGTGGCATGAGCAAACTCAGCCAGGTCCTTTGGTGCACACGACATCTTACTTGTCCAAATGGCATAGGCGCCTCTTAGTTTCATCATTTTTCGTGTTTTCGCTTCGTTGTCAGCAAAAAGTCCTCAAAATTATCCACTCTTGAAGGAGAAGACAGAATAACCACTGAATTTTTGCTCACGGCGTTTGGGATTGCCGAAGATAGATGCTCAGCATTTCCCATGCATTTGGGGATTGCGATTCTTTCATTGGTTGCTCGGGATTTCCCTCGATGAAAGTGGGCTTATCCATGAGATCCATTGGAGTGGTTTCCCCTATTCAAAGCCATACTCTATCCTAGTCGTCAATCAGTTTCAAAAAAGGTAAGAAAATGAGCCCTCAGTACTTAGATGTGCTCAAAAAGGTCAACAGAAAGTGGTTAGCAAGAGCATCAGTAGCAGACGTCTGCACTCGCCAGCAATCATAACAAAGTTAGAACACGGGAAATTTGATTGATCGACTGTGTATTAACGTCGAACTTAGGAGCAACACAAGGACTATTGGTGACGGACCTCATAATTTTGAAAATCGTTCAAATGACGAGGACAGTATCTGAGTAAAAATGGACTCTACAAACTTCCATTTCACGCTAATGAGAGAAGTCTCGACATATTTAACGAGCTTCAGTCAACTACACGGCTGGTTTTTAGAGTAATCAAGACTCGAAAGCCAGACTCAACGAAAACAATGCTAGCCGAAAGCTCGAGATCATGATCACTAGCTTACACTGGCCTTTACAAGAAGGCTAGGGGAATGATATTTATAAAAGTGCAAGGCTTTAATAAAATAAATATGTCTTAACATTTTAAATTATACTCTAACTCAGTGGTTCCCAACCTTTTTTCAAATGCGATCCTTTTCCGAATTTTTAAAAATATTTACGCTCCCCCTCCTTTCAAACCCGCCAGATCACTATATATATAAAAAAAATCGAATTTTTCATTTATCTATTTTTAACCCTCCCTCCTCATTTTTTTAATGATCAAAAATATTAGAATCGAGTTTAAAATAGTAGTTTCTTACAATTTGGTTTAAACTGTGATTTTGATATAAATATTGGTGAATATTGTGATATGTAGGGGAAAGCTTGAGCACGCTTAAACAGCATCCTATAATTCATCATATGTTACTGGCTTGTTGATATTGGAGGCACTTATCTTTTAAATAATCATCGCTTTGCATTGATTACTAACATTTAACACCTATCTTTAAATTTTAAAATTTAATTTTGCTTTTTAAACTGATTTCCGGTAATCCTCCGAAAAAGCCAAGATGACCCCCCCCCGCACACACGCCAGTTTGAGAACCTATGACCTTTTGGCTATCGATTACACTCTCTTTTTCAGTTGTGAGAGCACCGTATTAGGTATCCGTGTGGGAGGGTCTCTTTTATCTTTTCTTTTTGGAAAGGGATCTTAACGAGCACCGCCCTCGACAAGAATTTCGGGTGAATGGTCATAAGCTGTAGTGAGGGAATTTTTTTTTCCATATTTTCCTTCAAATGTCCTTTGTGAATAGACACAAAGGTATTCACGAGAATTACCTTTTTATAACAAGAATCTCTATAATTATATATTACTACAATAAATTTCGCTTAAATGTTTCGGGGTTGAATGTTTTTTGTTGTAAGTAAAAGTTATTTAAAATTCATAGAATCTACTGCTTAATTGTTCAACTGAGCTCCACAAGAAATATCTATAGAAAGAATTCAGGTGAGATCCAAATCGTGCTCTAAAAATTAAGGTAAAAGCATGAAAATATTTTATTTAAATTTAAAAGTATTAAATTTCATTGATTAAAAGATTGTAGTTTTGGGTGCATTTTAGTCTGAACAAATGATTATGATTGTTTTTATTAACGTAGAGTCGCACTGAGAAGCAACACTCTCAGCGATGAACCTCGATTAAATCACGAGGACTATACCTCAGCTGGCACCTCCATCTCTAAACTTCCACACCCTGTCAAAGGAAGGACGTAGCCACTCGAACATATTTAAAGTATATCATCCCTCCATATTGCGGGTCTTGAATCGCATCGAAAGCTCGAACCCACGACTCGTCAAAAACAACGCCGACAGCGATTTCGCGTTCATGACCACTAGGCTATTGCTACCACTTGTACTGGCGAAAAGGCTGGATAATTACATAGATTAAAATGGAAGCGAACCACTTTGAGAGCGACAGTTTCTAAGCTGTGAAAAAGGGTTGACGAAAATTTAGTAAAGAAAGAAAGAGATGAATTACGCAAATTACATGAAAACATGAAAGTTCATTCATTGATTGATGTATAGTCTTTAGAAGCGGATGTAGTTGCTTCAGAGGAATATGTTCTCTAATGATAAAACGAATTATTCAGTGTTAGGTGAAGGAGATGAAACTCGTATTCAAAACACTAAGCAACGTAGATTTAAACTACTGTGTGCTCAAACTCCGTAACACTTTCAAAACTGATGTTAGAAAAGTTAGTTTTGGAACATTTACGAAAGCATTAGAGACAAAAACAAATGTCTCAGTAAGGTAGAAAAATTTGCTTTCCTGAAAATATCATTCATAGGTGTTGAAAACATTGCAGTACAGAGAGAGAGAGCAACACAAGAATTAAACTAAAAGAACTGTGATGAGCGTATAAAAACAATAAAAATAAAAGTTATTTGCAAGGTTTTACAAAGAACAGATTTAGCCACCCAAGTTGCGGGGTTTTTTTATAATTACTATTAAATTACTTAGTTAAATAAAAGAATTAAAAGTAAACGATGAAACATCCAGAAATGGACAATAGTAAACTTTTCCGATATTAAAATTAAAGGCAATGATAAATTATTAAATTGAATATATTTAAGCTACATGCAATTAAAATTAAAGCAAACGATAAATTATAAAATTGAAAAAAAATCATCTATATGTAATTAAAATTAAAGCAAACGATAAAAAAAATTTTAAATTGAATATATTTAAGCTAAATATAATTAAAATTGAAGCAAACGTTAAAAAATTGGAAAGTGATCTGGTACGCCAAAAGTGATCCACTCAAAACAATAGCCCCTTTAATGGCTAACAAATTATAATTAGTTAACTCATGAATAAGTTATTGAATCTAGAATCAATAAAGAGTTAAAATAATGTTAAAGCTAAATAAAGGTTATATGATGAAACGATATTGCATTTCGGTGGAAGCACAAATTGTTAAAAAAGGCTCATTTGGTCAGTTATTAATATATGCGTTATTAAATTTCATTCTAGAAGAATTCGTTTTTGAATTTAATCGAAGGAATTATTGGTTTTATTAACGTCACACTAGAAGCAATACGAGGGCTATTGGAGAACGGACTTCGTAATTTTGAACCTCGGTCAAGTTTAAATGAAGGGAAAAAACAAAATAATAAATGCCTTACAGATTTATTAGAAGTCATTAAAAATTATATAGAATGTCATGAAGCTGCTACATTGTTGATGAAAAGAAATACCTTGCTGTTTTGAACATGCAAAATTTGATAATAAGAGGTTTTTAAGAAATTATACCCCCAAATGCTAGTTTTAATGCTGCTATTGATAATCGTACATGCATCTTCAGAAATAAATATTTTTATGTCTTATATTTTTGAAGCTATACTGTACAAGAATCAAGCTTTTCACTGTCTCTGGTGATAACCTGTTTCGTTCATCTGTCTGTATTGATTTTATAATGCTAAAGATCCTCTCAAAATTAGAGTTATGAACTGGAATTGTAAATTATAATGAACAATATGTGCTGGCAGCCAATAATGCTTTTTCCCGATGGATATACGCTTATAATATTCTAAGTGTAAAATTATACGCTTGCTAGTTCCGCCCTAAGGGCGGAACTAGTTGAAAAACTCGATTTATAAGCGCGCGCGTTAAAACCCGCATTTCATGTGCTAGCATATTTCACCGAATTTCTTAGTGTTTTTTTTTTTTTTTTTTTTCAGCAATCGCTTAAATTAAAACTCAGAAAATAAAAGTGAGTAACGACCAACTTTTTGATGATGGGATGAGGGCAAATTGTGGGTAGGCTAGAAGCAGGCCAGTCTCAATCCAGATTTGCAGAAAATTCGATTTAACGCTTAGCGTCGTGTCCAACTTATGGAACAGTTTCAAGATACCGGATCCATCGAGAGAAAGCCTGGTCAAGGTCGCACAAGAGCCACAATGGACAGAGAAGATTGCCATTTATCCATTATAGCGAGGCGTAACAGGTCTTTCAGATCTCTCATGAGTTGTATACAGCCACAATAACCCGGGTTTCATAGGTGACTTTTTCCAAATGACTTCATTAGAGAGGGATGTTTGCAAGAAGACCTGTTATTTGGGTCCCATTTAGTTCTGCGAACAGGAGAGTCCACTTAAAATGGTGCAGAGATCATTGAGATTGGAGCATGGATCAATAATTTCAGGATAGAACATGAGACCTCCAGTGTCGAAAAATCGGCCATTATTGCAGCGGAGTCTTGATGGTCTGGGTAGGCATCATGTTGTATGACCTCACGCACCTCCGTGTCTTTGAAAGAGGCACTGAGACTCTTTAGAGGTATAGAGAAGAGGTTTTGGAACCGTATATCCGCCTTTTCAGGGGTTCAATTGGTCATGATTTCCTTTTACTGGATGACAACGTGAGGCCATATAAAGTTCATCTGGTCGTCGAATTTCTGGAAAGTGAGGATATTCGCTGGATGTATTGGACAGCCAGATCTCCAGACTTCAGTCCTATAGAGCATGCCTGCGATGCTCTGGGGAGGGCAATTGAAATTCGCAACCCTCCTCTGAGAACTATTCAAGACTTGAAAACAGTGTTGCTAAACGAGTGGGAGCATTTCCTACAGGAACTCATAAACTCTCTTATTTCCAGCATGAAATCACTTTGCGAGGTTTATATATCTGTAAGAGGGGACCACACACACACACATACCCCCATTAACCCATTTTTTTTAAAAATTCTATTCTGCTACTGCTATTTTATACCTTGCGACTCCAATGAGTGTTACGCGTGATCATGCGTGTGTATTATAACTGTTGAATGGTTGTTTTTTGTAGAATACTAACCTTATGCACAAATCAAATTTCATTAAAATCTGTCCAGTAGTTCTAAAGATTATCGACCAAATCGGAAAATTGCCTTAATTTTGAACACCAGTGTAGTTCGCACTATGTACAAATCTTCAAAGTATTACTTTGCACTTCAAAGGCAGATTGTTTTATCTCAGGTTCTTGGCGTATTTATAACTGTCCCAGCCAGGACAGTGAGAGCAAAGAAGGGCTATTTTTTCTTGTTGACGGGGGGGGGGGAAAGAGATTTTTGACTTACTGCTAGGCATTGCTATCCAGAGACTTCAATAACATGTACGGATCGCACATTCTAGTATCACAGTGACTATAAATTGTGTAATGAAGCTGTCCATAAAATGAATCACAAAAAAGGAGAATTTGTAAGCAAAACGGACAAAATTATTAAAATCAGTCCATTGGAAACTAAAAATAAACAATTTAAAAAAGTCCATATTAAGGAGAAAATCTGAAAAACTTTAAAACAATATATGGAACTACATTTTTATAGAAGACTGCGACTTAGTATAATGTATTGGTATAAATCTATGGATGAAAAACTACATATGTTTTTGGAGGACATCTCTTGGGTTTTTTTTCTGGATATGGAAAAAAGGAACTTGAACTGAAAAAATCTGAACTGCAATTGTAGAATCAGAGGGCATTTTGGATAGGATGTCAGACTTGATAGAAAATTATTAAAAGGTATTATATTTAATAATTTTTTTAAAATTTATAATCATTCGAGATAACTACTCTTTTTTAAAAAAAATGTATTACTTATTTCTTTTAGCATTAAGTTTGTAGAGGATGTAAATGAAGATCTAAATTGAGAAGAGTTTTAAAAATCTCTCTCTCCCGAAAAAAATGTTAAAAATTTCTAAAGATGTTGATCTTTGTTGATTTCTATTATATTTTTAAGTATAGCGATTGTGTAAGTATTTTTAATACGATTTGATGTTTTTAATTCAAGTTTCCATTCACTCGAAGAAAATCTGCTTCTTTTCGTAATAATTATTTAATATTTCAAATTCATGCACCTACGTTTTTCTATTATCTTTTATATGTTATTTAAAAGTGTG